>JXCR01143234.1:76574-93037 GCA_002079205.1 Phalaenopsis hybrid cultivar | reverse complement strand
GTGTGTGTGTGTGTGTGTGTGTGTGTGTGTGTGTGTGTGTGTGTGTATATATATATATGCATAACACACACACACATCACACATCACACACACACACACACACACACACGGACACACATATCTTTGCATACACCGAAAAATTAGGAGTATGATATTTGAATTACACATAATCTCTATGCATCATAAATAAATTATACCCACCACCTCACTCACCATAAATTATTGACGTACCTGGCGTCCAAGTCCATGGACCAAAGCCTACAGAAAAAAAGTTAAAAATGTCGACAAAATAAGTTTTTTTTTTTTCATAACTCCTAAACGACACTTGTCATTTTAAACATCACAGAAGACTTATAACTAATTAATAATCAACTTGACTATATATTTATTTGAAAAGTATAAAAATACTCTTTCAACAACACTATACATCCCTCATAAACTTTGTTTCTTCTTTATTAATTCCGAAAAACTCTTGTATGCAATCCACAACTTCTCAAAATATATCNAAGCCTACAGAAAAAAAGTTAAAAATGTCGACAGAATAAGTTTTTTTTTTTTTTTTCTTTACACCTAAAAGACATTTGTCATTATAAACATCACAGAAGACTTATAACTAATTAATAATCAACTTGAATATATATTTATTTGAAAAGTATAAAAATACTCTTACAACACTATACAACTTCTCAAAGTATATTTGCTTAATCACTCAAAAATCAGTAATCTCATTTTAAAATGCCTGTTCTGCTGCCAGTTCACAAATCATTAATCACAAACTAAAAGTAGAGATTTACATAAGATAACAAAATTCCAGCGAATTGTAAAAAATGTAAATTAAATAATTAAAAAGATGCGTACTAATTCATACCAGTGGTTTTTATTAGAATTATATTTATTCAGAAAGTAACAGGTAATGACTAAATGATAGGGATACAATAAAAATATNATCACAAACTAAAAGTAGAGATTTACATAAGATAACAAAATTCCAGCGAATTGTAAAAAATGTAAATTAAATTATTAAAAAGATGCGTACTAATTCATACCAGTGGTTTTTATACGAATTATATTTATTCAGAAAGTAACAGGTGATGACTAAATGATAGAGATACAATAATAATAATAATAATTGGTCGACAGGCAACACCAGTCTTTTTGCAATTTCATTAATGGCTACTGATGAGTAGATTTCACATGCATTTAACCTTTAATTAAATTATATACCAAATCGAGCCAAATCCTGACAAATAGACCGTAGAAAGAGATGTTACAACAAACAATTCAGAGGTTGTGACTGAATTTGTAATAAATTTGGGATTGAAGTGAAATAGAAGAGGAGGAAGGAAACCAAATACAGTAGAATTCAGTTGCGCAGATCAATATTATTGCTGAAATANTTGAAGAGAAATAGAAGAGGGAGAAGGAAACCAAATACAGTAGAATTCAGTTGCGCAGATCAATATTATTGCTGAAATTGTAATAAATTTTGGGGCTGTTTGGTAAGTGGTAACAGAGGATATTGTAAATTCAGAATTTCAGATAAAATTGATAGGAAAGTAAACATGACTTAAATCCATTACCAGACAGCCCCTTTGCTTAACACTTTCCAACCCAATTTCAAGCCATGGAGCAGCTTCGATTTGATTTGACTGAAAAAAAAATATATATCAAATATAATTCTTTTTTCTTTTTTTTTTTTTTGAAATGTTTATAAGTAATTATTGTTGTTAGAAAAAAAATTCAATTATTATGAGATGGCCCCAAATCAATTTCAACTAAAATTTATATCATGCATGTGCTGTGCTAATAATTCAAGGTTTGTGATGTTAATCCCCTTGTAAAAAGTAGATTAATTAGAATTCATAGTTTGTTAATACTGTTTTATTTTATAAATACCCCATTTGAGAGATGAACAATGAATAAAATTCTCCTTGCATCTTTTATTAATTTTCCTTGATTAAAGTGAGTTGAATAGCTCAAAGATTTGACGATGAGATCTAAATTCTCACGAGTGATGCACTTGTTGATTCCACTTCAGCGTTCGAGTCCCCATCCATTTTGTGTTCTTCATTCCATCATTTGCTTTGCCTAATATATCCTTGCTCCATGTAACATTGCTTAAATCCATGATTGCAGCCCTTCACCTCACCCATCCGATTGTCACAATAATTTTGTTGCTAAGATCTGTTGATTCCACATCTTCTCATTCGTTCAAAATGACTTGTGCTCAAGTTTGCACAAAATAGCGCATTGAGCTTATTCTCTGCCTTCCACCTCAGATCCCATCCTTCACTCACTATCACCTAATATCACAACTCTAACTCCTCCGGTCATGATTGCGAAAGATAATGCATTGAAAATTATTTGTTTGAATATTGCTACACAACAATCGATGACTTCGATAAAAAAGTGATTTAAGTTGAATGTTAATAGAGTGAATGACCTCATAAACTTTCAAAGAATTAATTGGACATTGCCGCATAGTAAATAACTACTTCAATTTCCTATCCAACACAAAACATAGCAAAACTAGAGTATCACAATGCTATGCTCATAATTAGATTAATAGTTTTTTTTCATGTATAATTAGATTAAAATTTAACAGTGGATTAACTAGAAGTAACATCTAACTTGCCATTCAATTCTATAAACAACTCATTTGAGAAGGTGACAAGAAATGAAGAATGATGAATAACATTCCCCCCTCTTTATTCATTCTTTTTTCTTCCTTATTTTAGGTGTTGAATTTCTTCAAATACTTTCAATGAGAACAAGATGTCATAATATTACAAGATGATATCACTTTAACTTAGAAACTAAATCGAAAGATTTCACATTCAAGCCAAGTCCATCTCACTCGAACTCGACTACATGCCACACCTATAGATTCAAGGATGGATTTAAGAGAAAATGCGAGAGCACATGCCTACGTATACCTCATTTATTTAATGATTTTCCCAGTAAACATTTAAAGATGCCCCAAAAAATTTTAATTATTTTACGTATTCTCATTCATAAAAAAAAAAAAAAAGAGAAATTTACATACCATACAACTCTTTGACCCCTAGTATGATAAGCATGCATGCAAAAAGAAACGTTCAGGTGTTAGATATGATACAGCATGCATGCTATCCTGGGGCCACTCTTGACAGAGTGATGAGCAATGATAAGCCACGACAGGTGTGATAGGAAGTAGAACTCGTTCTAAGCAATATCCAGCCATAAGTTTTCCCAAGAAAAGAAAATGAAATAATANCTGCATGAGCTGTGATAGCATCTGTAGGTTGGGGCAGAACCAACCTTTGTTTTGGGGGGGGGGGGGTTGCCTCCCTAGACCTAATGAGGGAGGGTCTAGGGCAAAGGGAGTGAAGTGATACTTTAAGAGACGAAAAATGGATATTCATGAGGGACAAAACTAATGTTTTAGGGAGAGGCAGAAGACCAAATTTCCCTCCCATATAAGTAAAAAATCTAAAATTAAGAAGGGGTAATTGCCCTCTTTACACCCTTTCTAGGTCTACCCATGTTTGTAGGCTACAAAGGTTGGAGTTGAGAGTTGCATGAGCTGAGAAAATAATTTTAAGCCACAGAGGTCAGTGTGGGGAGTTGCATGAGCTGTGTACATTCGTAGGCCACTGAAGCTGGAGTTGGGTACTGCACAAGCTTTGATAAAGTTCGTAGGCTGCAGAAGCTGGAGTTGGGAGTCGTATGAGATGTGATAACTTCAATAGGCCGCAAGGGTTGGTGTTAGGAGCCACATGTGTTGTGATAACATTCAAAGGCTATATAGGTCAAAGGTGGGAGTTGCATGAGACATGGATCACATAGGCCATAGTGGAGAGCTACGAGTAGATAACTTCAGAAGTCTAGAGAAAATCACCTTATTTAGATTATGCAAGTTGTACGTAGTTATTGTGGGGTGCATACATCATCTTTGAAATGCCTCATTGCACTGTTTGTAGTGCGCATCATTGCAACATATGTGGGACTCATCATTGCACTGCATTTTGGATGTGTCATTACATCGTTTTTGAGGTGCATCAGTATACCATCTTCGATGTGCATCATTATGCATAATTCTGAGTGCATCATTATACCATTTTTTGGGTGCATCATTGCACTACTCCATATGTGTTTCATTACTACAGAATGTATGTTGAGATTTTGCAATGCATAACGTGATTAAGTGTGGAACATATGCAGTAGTTGGTCACATAGTCGTAGTGGAGATGCATTGACGTCCGTAAGCTGCTAGTGTCGAAGTCGGGAGCTGTGCAAATTCTGATAATGTCTGAAGACCACAGAGACTAGAGTTGGGAGTTGCACGAGCTATGGATCACATATGTTGTAATTGGTGATGTATGTCATATTGGTGAGTTGTAATGACATTTGTAGACTGCGGAGGTAGAAGTCAAGAGCTCCACGACCTGTAGAACACGTAGGCCGTAGTTGGTTACGGAGATCGTAGTTTGTCACTGAGGCTGTAGTGGTGAGCTATGATGATGTCCATAGACCTTATAAACTGGAATCAGGAGTTGCATGAGCTGTGGACCACGTAGTCTGTAGTGGTGGGCTATAAGATGAGAGTTTTAGAAGTCTAGAGAAGGTCATCATTTTTGGGGTACATTGTTATAACGTCTTCGAAAGACGTCGTTGCATCTTACGTAGGGTGCATTTTTACACCATCATCAGGGTGTGTCGTTGCACTACATTCATGATGTGTTGTTACATCATCTTCGAGAGGCGTTGTTGTACTGTATGTGAGGTACATTGTTCTACATGATATCTGGTAACTCTGCAATGTATGCCAATATTTCACAGTGCACATCATGATTTCACAAAGGGGTTTCATTGCATAGAATTAGGGGCAACTAGCGGTTGTCGACAGTGGCCCGTGAGTGGCGTTCGACGACTGCAAGACTGGGAGGTATTCACCAAATCTACGGTGTAAGAGCGAAGCTGAACATCAGGTCCTCCTTCAATTTTCAGTCTTCTTTTGACTCAAGGTTTCCCTTTTAGGATGACTCTATTTATAGACTCCAGGTTGCAAATAAAGAAGAAAATCAAACAACTCTAAATGGATGACATAAAGAGTGTCTCTTGATCGGACAACATTCGAAGAATATTGGAGTGCCTTAATGATGTCAGAATCGAGTAATTTTTCGCTCGTTGGATTTGTCTCGCTGAGATGCTTAATTTAACTATAAACTTGTCAGATTTGGAATCTGCTTGACTTTCCCATTATGCATAGAAAACTTTCAAAAGTGATTTAAAGGCTTGGTTTGACTTGAATTGGACCAACTTTAGTATCATTGGGTTTTTCTCGTCAAACAAAGCAATGTGATTACAAGTTTGCTGAAATCTAAATTCCATATGACTTTTAATCAAAATTTGAATATTTCTCGCTTAAAAAACTATCTGGAGATTTGTTTCATGCCTTTNGCACCGAAAAATCTCAAGCACGGCAATAAAATAAGAAAATCATAAGATAGATGTGCTGTCAATTTCAACATGTGTTTTCATTGAGCTTAGAAGAAGCTTATTATGTATTTCAAATGATATTAAAGCATAAATAAGCATGATTTGCCATAAACTTTGATTAATATCCAATTGCAACCATTGCTTGTTATATTTTCCTAGAAAACAAATAACGAAAGAAAATGAAAAAAAAAAAAGAAAAATGATAACAGATTCAAGACAGTGCCTAATTTCCTGCAAACCAAACAAAACAAAATAGTTCACAGAACAAAAAAGGATTTTTGGTTTCCAAGTGTCACCTAGTGAGATCAATAATCTCAAGACTAGAATTTCAAGTGCATGGGAAAAATAATGATGGTTATTTCAGCTTCTAAGACTTCCTATAAACGAGAAAATAAATAAAAATGAAGGGAAAAAAGCAGGACAAGGTTATGCATGATAGGAAATAAAACAACGAACAATTCCCAACTTTACTGGGGCGTAGGATCAATTAAAAACTAAACAACACGACGAAATAACGACATCGCACAAATTCGATAAAAAACCGAAACCAAAATTAAAACTTAAGCATAATCAAAACAACCTGAGAAACACGCGAGAATTTATGTGGAAAAACCCTAGAACGGGAAAAAAACAACGGAGCCACACCACAAAAAATTTCTACTATTAAATTCAGAAAATATTACAAATAACTCCCACAAGTTTTCTACACACAAAAAAAACTTGCAAAACTCGCTCTACAATCTTTCCTCTCCAATTCAACACAAAAATTCAAGCCGAATCACTAAAATTCACATTTTCGACATTCATCACCTTCACCGAGATGCTTTTCGAAGAATAACGAATGAAGATACTCGGGATTAGAAATTAATTCCCTGCACTAATCGCTCTTGGCACATGGGTACCCGAACTTGGCACGTATGCTCAAACAGATGCCTATATGGGTCCACCCAGAGCCCACACCTTCTCTGTTCAAAAAAAAAAACCAAAATAAGAGCTTAAGCGCCCACAATCCACAGGCACTGAGTGCTCTGTCCGGCTGCACGCGAAATTAGTCTACACGAATAACAATCTCCCACTTGAAGACAGATTGTACTGAACACCAGTCCTCTATACCTGCACCTCCATCTGAATCACTTTCATAGTCACGTGATGTGTTCACATAACCGTGGTGTGAGTCACCCCTAGTCTCAACCTTCATGAAACCAACTGAAGCCAAACATAGCTTCAATTTCTCATTAGTCACCACCTATGTCAACATATCCGTAGGATTCTCAGCTGTGTTTTTCTTTTCCAGAAATAACTGTCCATCTTCTAAAAGAGATTGTACGAAATGATACATGTGCTAGATTATTTCATCTTGACATGAAAAAATAACGTTCTTAATAAGATGAATCACACTCATACTATCACTGTAGAGTTTTCCAATTCCCTGCTCCTTGCCCAATTCTGACATGAAACTCTGTAGCTAAATCATCTCCTTATTAGCATTAGTAATAACAACATATTCAGACTCAGTAGTTGAAAGTGCAACAAGCTTCTGCAACCTGGAAACCCAACTCACCGCTGTGTTCCCCAATGTGAAGATATATCTGGTTGTACTTCTTCTACTATCCACATCTCATGTCAGATATGAATCTACAAATCCCTGTAGACTGATCTCTGCACTTTCATAGCAAAGTGTCATGTTGATTGTTCCCCTCAAATACCAAAGAGTCCACTTTACAGCCTCTAAATAATGTTTGTCTGGATTGCCCATGTACCTGCTGACCACTCCCGCTACATATGCAATATCTGACATGGTAAAAATCATCGCATACGACAAATTTTCAACTGTTGAAGCATAGGAAGTTCTCTCCATCCGTGCTTGTTCCACTTTAGAGTTACACGATAGCTCCTTAGATAGTTTGAAATGACTGCCTAAGAGATTGCTAACTGGTTTCGCCTCACTCATGTTGAACCTTTGTAGAATCTTCTCAACATATTCCGCCTAAGACAACTTCAGTGTTTTTGCACTCTTCTTCTTGTTGATTCTCATCCCGAGGATATTCCTGGTTTGACCTAAATCCTTCATCTCGAACTAAATAGATAACTGATATTTAAGTCCATAATTTTCTCCACATCTACCTTTGCAATCAGCATGTTATCCACATACAAAAGAAGCAAAATAAAATAGTTACCAAAGTATTTGATGAAGCAACAGTGGTCTGTCTGGTATTTCATATACCCATTGTCTGAAATGAACCTGTCAAACCTCATGTATCACTGTATCGGAGCCTGCTTCAAGTCACAGAGACTCTTCTTCAATCTGCAAACCAAACGTTCTTTGTCTAAAACCTTGTAGCCTTATGGTTGCACCATGTACAGTTCCTTTTCCATATCTCCATGAAAGAAAGTTGTTTTTACATCCATTTGTTCCATATGTAAATCTTCATTTGATACCTGACTCAGCACAACCCTGACAGTTGTCATCTTAACCATTGAGGAGAAGATTTTTGTGCAATCCACTCATTCTTTATGCTCAAACCCCTTTACATTGTAGTGCTTGCTACAATCTGACTCCTCTTTCAGTCTGTATACCTACTTGCTGTGCAATGCTCTTTTGTCATTTGGTAATGTCATCAAATCCCAAGTCTGATTTGACTCCAAAGATTGTGTTTCATCATCTATGACAAGCTCTCGCTCCCTTGAATCTTCAACTTGAGTGGTCTCCTCAAAGTACTTTGGTTCATCACTATCAGTTAATAAAAAATAATGTAAAAAAGAAGAATACCTGTGTAAGGATATTGTCACTCTGTTAGATCTTCTAACTTCTGTGGCAGACGACTGTAGAACTTTCAGTGATCCTTCTGGTTACACACTTGTTCTGTCTCCATCTTCCTGATCACTAGTGTCATTTTTATCCACATAATTAGATTCTTCGGAAGTAGCTGACGGACTATCCAGAATTTTGATCGTCCTTGTACATCTCCATTTCGTTAAAAGTGAAGTCTCTGTTCCTAATAATTTTTTTATTCAGATAATCCTAGAATTTATACCCAAACTCATCTAAGTCATATCCAATGAAGGTGTACTTAACAGATTTCGAGTCAAGCTCGTTCCTGGACCATGCATCAACATGCACATATGCAGACACCCAAATCTCTTAAATGAGATAGATATACCATTTTGTCACTCCAGCCTTCTTCAAGTAAGCCTTCCGTCAAAGGCACTGATGGACTATAGTTTATCCGATAAACTGCAGTGTTAACTGCTTCAGCCCAAAACAGTTTTGATAAGCCTACATACAGTTTCATGCTCTTAGCATGCTCCGTGGTTGCTCTGTTCATGCGCTCATCTAAACCATTTTGTTGCGGTGTCCTTGGGACAATGAATTAATGTCTGACCCCCTCTACAGAACAGAAATTCCTGAACTTTTGATCACGGTGCTCGCCTCCATTATCTGATCCGAGAAACTTCAACTTCAAGTCTGTCTCATTTTCTACCATAGACTTCCCTTTCTTAAAGACTCCAAATACATCAAATTTATATTTTAAGAAATAAACTCATACATTTCTTATGTGATCATCAATGAATGTGACAAAATAACGAGACCTCCAATAGACTGAACTGGAGTAGGAACTCATACGCCAGTATTCATTAACTCCAGTTTCTTTTATTTCACCATTGACTTTGGAGAAAGAAACCTTTTTTTGCTTTTCATATATACAATATTCACATAAATCTAGATTGTCTGATTTCAAACCCTGAAGCTTATTCTTTGAAAGTAGGGACTTCATACATTTCTCATTCATATGGCCAAACCTACGATGCCATAGACCCACATCCAATCTAGTTCTAGCTACATCAATGAAATCAGTCATTTCATTGATCAGATAAAGGGTGCCTTCAATGGTGCCTCAAGTCATCACTAATGCCCCTAAGTTACCTTTCACTATCACTTGTGAAAATAGTCACGAGTCTTGACTTTGTAAGCTGGCTCACAGAGATAAGATTTCTCTTAAAATTTAGAACATGTCTAACATCAGTAAGCTTCCAGACTGCTACATTCAACAACTTGATATTAATATCACCCTTTCCTACTATACTGCAGTCCATATTATCTCTCAAATAAACTCTCTAAATCGCTCTAAGTGTAGTTTTTTAAATATCTCTTTATTAGGGCGAGCATGAAAAGAGGCACAAAAATCCACTATCTAGGATTTAGCACTCGCTAGGGATAATACCAGGGAGTCACTTTGGATTTCACCAGTGAAGACATTAGTAAAGTAACTACATTCCTGTCCTCCACCACCAACTTTTCTTGGAGCTTTACAGTCCTTCATAAAATGTCATTTCTTATTGCAGTTCCAACATTCTCCTCTCCTTGACTTGGGATTTTCTTTCTTGGACTTGATCTGCCTTTGTCTGCATTCCTGCCCAGAATTATTCTCCTGTTATCGACATTGAAAGCACAACCTAAAGATTCATCATTCACTGTTTTTCTGCAAACTTCTTCATTCAACATCAGACCCACGATATCATCAAAGTTCAACCTCAAAGTTCCCGAAAAATTACTCACCATCATTACCAAGTCATCCCACATTTCTGGCAATGAAAATAGTATCACCGGTGCTCTGACTTCATCATCAAATTTAATCCCTACAAAAAATAACTGACTCGTCACAGTGTTAAAGTTATTGAGATATTTTGCCACTGAACTACCTTCCACCATCTTTGTGTTGAATAACTTCTTCATCAGAAAAGTCTTATTGGAAGCAGAATGTTTTTTGAACATCTTAGCCAGTGTCGTCATGAGGTCCACCGTGGTTTTCTCATTTACAATGTTGAATGCAACAGATGTAGAAAGTGTCAACCTGATCAAACCCAATGTCGTTTGATCCAACACTTCACATTCTTCTATAGGCATAGATTCAGACATTATTGTGATTTCTTGTAGTGGCAAGTACATTTTTTTTGGACACAACAAACACTCCACCTGCACTTCTAAAAAGCAAAGTTCGTCCCATTGAGCTTCTCCACTTTGAGCCTTACTTGTTCGTCCATTACTCCCACTTGAATTGAACCACCACTCCCCGCTTTGATATCGGTTGAGAGGAAATCACACAACGAACAATTCTCAACTTTATCGGCGCTTAAGATCGATTAGAAACTAAACCACACAACGGAATAATGGGTCCACACCAATTCGGTAAAAAATCAGAAAAAAGATTAAAACATAAGCACAATCAAAACAACTGAAAAAACACATGAGAATTTACGTGGAAAACCCAGAGAATGGGAAAAAACCACAAAGCCACACCACAAAAATTTTTCACTATGAAATTCAGAAGGTTTTGCAAAGAACTAAAATAAGTTTTCTCTCCACATAAAAAAGAAAAATTACAGGACTTGCTCCACAATCTTCCCTCTCCGATCTAACGCAAAAATTTATGCTGAATCACCGAAATCCACCTCTTTGACACTCTCCACCTTCACCGGGATATTTGTTGAAGAATACCGAAGGAAGAAACACTAATGCATAACCGATTCGTGACAACAACCGCTCCTGATGCATATGTGGCCAAACTTGGCGCATATGCGGCCGAACTTTCGAGAAACAAGCACTTATATCAACGCAAAAATCTACCTCTATTCGAGCAGCACCAAGGTGGGCGCTTAAGCACCCACACCCTACGCATAGCGCCGGGTGCTCTATCCCGCTGCTCACCAAATCAAACTCCACTCATAACAATGCAAGGTCTTCCAACAGATGGGGAATTAATAAACTCCATTCCATTAGAAGTTAATGCTTCTGCAGGCACGTATATTTAAGGGGGGGCTGTCGATAATATAATGGAGCCTTCACATACATGTCACATAACTTAAATGCATTTACATGTCTAACACCTAAATTTTCATATTTACGTGTAAAATATATTGATGTTATATCATATCAAAGCATGTGCATGAAAATGTGCATTTCACTTTAAAAAGGTTAGTTAAAGTGTTATTTCTTAATGTGATATTAAGGATTTGAGTGTTATATAAATAAAGATTAAGGTTTAGAAGATAGATATGTAAATATATTAGAATTGTGTGGTACAAATGTAAAATCCCTTAATATAATTGCCATACCTAAGAGCCCCAACAAAATAGCACCAAAATTAGTTTTTTATCAGAGTAATCCCATGAAAATCAACCAGATGAAAAATCCATGCAATCCAAANATATATATATATATATATATATATAATTGATTAGTAGTATTTCAAGCCAAAACAAGCTGAACACGCTCGTTAACTTAGCGGACGAGCCGAACGTGAGCTTCTTAGCGAGCCGAACATGAGTTGTTCGCGAACAACGAGCCATTTTGACGGCCCTACTTTGAAGGAGACAATTTTTAATGATTTTGTTTTTTATATTCTGCTAGTTGATAAATATTACAAAAATATTATACCGCATATATGGCTACATAGGAGCGAGGGGTTATCATTCGGAATTCGAGATAATTTATAAATATTTTGTAACTTTTTTAAAATAACTTAATTTATTTTTTAAAAAATTCAACATGCAAAAAATGTACTAAATATAAATAATTTAAAATAAATGCAAAAGAAAAAAAAAATTGCATTATCTCAAGTGTTTCCAGCCCATATATCAGCAGAAAAGGACGAAATAATTAAAATAATTAGGTTCCGGTGGGGATATTGTGATATGATATGATGCAGACAAGAAAGAGCACAATATCGGCTGCTTCCAGTGCATTGTATTAGCAGAAAAGGATTAATATAATTAGAATAATAANATATATATATATATATATATATATATATATATATATATATATATATATATATATATATATATATCATACACACATACATATCATACATATCTACATACATATCGTCCATACATGTATCACACATATCTCAGACACGCACGTGCGCTAGCACACGCGCGCGCACACACATACACACATACATTTATGTATGCACCAAAAAGCCAACATTTAAAGGCCAACTTTCTATACCATAGAGCATTGCGGGTCTCACCACCACCAACAACAAGCCTTTATCCCACTGAGTGGGGTTGGCTACATGAATCATTTTATATTAATACCTACTAGGTGTCATATTTTATTTTAATTCTAATTATTTAAGTTCATTTTTTATACACAATACTCAAGTCTTCCTAGGTCTAGCTCTGTCTTTCTTAAAATAATTCAAATCTAAAACATCTACTCTATTAATCAAATCATAGATAGTCGATGTTTAATGTGCCTAAATCATCTAAGATGACTCTCTCTAATTTTATCCACCACATGAGCTACACTAACCCTTTCATGTATATATTTATTTCACATTTTATCTCTAGTGTAAAGACACTCATCCACCTAAGCATCTCATTTCGATAGCACTTAACTTAATTTTATGCTTCTCTTTTAAAGGCCAAAATTCTGTGCCTTAGAGCATTGCAGGTTTCACCATCAACTTACAAAATTTTCTTTCAGTCAAAGTGACACTTTTCTATCACACAATAGACCCAAAGCATTCCTCCACTTCAACCAACCAAACTGAATTCTACTAATAACATTTCCCTCTACATTACCATCACCTAGAACATTAAACCCAACGTATCTAAGGTGTTCACACCTTAGATATATGCACAAGAAGAATATCAACCTCAAAAAGCATAAACCAAGGTACATCCTCGTGTAAATGTCTAGTAAGAGCATCCAATTATACCTTTGAAAAGTCGGAGCGGGTGAGTCTCCAGAGCTGGGCTCATCGTAGCTGCGGTCGTCGGGGCACTGAAGTCACTGTGAGAGGGAAGGGGAGATTTAGAGCATGAGGAGGAGGGAGAGACCGAGAGGGATTATGGGATTAAGGAAAGTTCGGGGGTGTAGCAAATTTAGGCGGTATACATGATTCTTTCCAATGGCTTACAAATGGCTTCAAAAATGTCGATTATTAACATTAATACTGACGACATTAACTGTTAGCTACTAAAAAATCTCATCGATTAAGCCCCACCAAATGGCTGGTTCGTAAATAACCGATGACATACGATTGTCTATTATTATGTGCTTATAACTGTTGGTGCAATGTATCAATTATAATAAAAAATCATCGAAAAATAATCTAATGTTTATAAGCGACGGTATGCCTTGTTGTTATGTCATCCGAAATAACTCAACACAAAATTTGTTGTAAAATCGTCGGAAAATAGGACATTTTTACTGACGAAAATTTAAGCTTTCAATTTTGCCGCTGGTTATAGTGTTTTTTCTTGTAGTGAGAATAGCATGAAATGCATGCCCTTATTCATACTCAAATGATTTGATGATGTGCTTATGCACAGGGATAGAGGGTAGTTGGCATAGATGTTTAGTTAGTAAACCATATCGAATAAGGTACAATTCGTAGTCGCCTCTAGGATGAAGGATCAAAATAACAGCTCAAATTTGGAATGGTTATTCATGAAATTAAATGAATAAATTATGTTGAGTAATTTTATTGGAAGGACAAATAATGTATATTTTGAATTTTCTATTTAAAGTATTCAAAGTTGTTGGATAGAACTTAGGCTAGCTGTTCATGAAATATCAACTTTGATCATAAAAGAATTCCTTCTTATGGTGTCCTTTTGGTATTATATGCAAGCGTTTTGGAAATATATGAAATTTATAGAGAGGAAAAAAAGTTATAGTAATTTCACCCAGTTGATAGTAATATTAGGGAATCATGCAACAAGTTGTTAAGATGCATTAACTAAGAACCTTATCATATATGGAGAAAATCTAAGGTATTTGAAAGGAACAATAAAATTTTCAAAATTTTCTTGATAAAATAATCATATATTCATTAGATTCCTCCAATTGATCTTGTCCCAAAGCTCTAAAAGTTTAATGACTCGTTTACTTGCTTTTATATGTAAGGATGACTACAATTTCACTTATTTAAAATTTCAATGAACTTTAGATGTGCTTGTGAAGTTTAAAAAATCAAATTAATTTCTAATTGTCTAACAATGGATCAATCATTTTTCTAAACAATGTTTTCTAACTTGAAGCAAACAAATGAGCCCAAATCTAATGGCCAAATTGGTATCACTTTGCCTTATTTTGTTTGTTTTAATAAGAGATAAAAAACTCATTTTTTTTTCATTTTTCATTTTATTATTTTCTTAATAATTTTATGCAAATCATCCAAATATTATAAACAATTTACAAAATATATTTTGCACCCCATTAGCATGCACTAATTCTTCATCTCTTCTAATAATTATATTTATCATTATCTTTATTGATGTCATCATCATCATCATCATCATCATTAGTCATCTTCTTCTTGGATATAACAAAAAATGTTGGCCTTACTAGCCCGCTTGGTGGACCAAAACTCTAATTCGAGCATGTCCGACATTGAAGGATTCTTCACTCGCTAGCAAATATTTAAAAAATTTCTTCCGGTTGAAAAGGCAGACCTTATTTTCTAAAAAAATCATACCCTCATGTTAGTTAGAAGGGTAGAAATTAACTTTGGTTTGGTTTTGACTAATTTTTTATATGAAGAATTCAGAATTAAGATTGGCTGCATACCACACAATTCTTGTTGGTTTGTATATTTAGTACCTAAATTTTAATATTTGCATACGTAAATCTTTAATTCAAATGTTAAAAATGTCACTATCAGTAACTTTTTAATATGAAATACACATTTTATCCATAAATTTATAAAAATAAACTGGTATAAATATAAATATAAAATTTTAGATCTTAGACATGTAAATGCATAGAAATTGTGTGCTTGGTATGTATGTAAATTTGCTTTAAGCAATTAGACTTTATTCATGTGCCATTTTTAGAGCAGGGATAGTTGAAGTTGCTTGGCAAGTAGGTAAGTTCATTTTATGAGTTCCTTTGCTCTCGAGGATTTTAAAATTTTGAAAGAAATTACACTTCCTTTGGAACAATTTTATTTTATTTTTATTTTTAAAATTGTTAAGTAATTTTATTTTCTAGTTTCTAAAAATAAATTAAAATAGTTTTTAAAACACTCGAAATAACTTTAATTTTTTAATATTTTTACAAAATATCATACATTAATAAAAAAAATTAAATCTATTTTGTATAAAATCAAAAGATAAACATAATAAAATGAAACTAGAAAAATGGAAAATGTGATTCTAAACAGCCAAATCAATGAAAGAAACTCTTAAGGTCTGTCTGAAATCACTTTTATTTTCTTCTTTATATGTAAATTTAAATTTAAATTTAAACATATTTGAATTAACTAGTTAATTTTAAAAATATTCAAAACATATTTTTAAGTATTTTGATTGATTTTAACTTCAATTTTTTTTTTATTATATTTAAAAACAAGTTAATTTTTTTTAAATAATACTAAAACTATATAAAATTTAAATCAATCAAAACATCTTCCAAAAAAAATAATAGTGTTGCCAAACTAACCCTTAAGATTTAAAAATCATTAAATTAAATAAATAATAAATATACCTGACAGTAGAAAATTATGATATGTGCTTGCAATGGAGCCTACAAAACCCAACATACGTGAGAAAAAGAAAAAAAAAATCTTGAGGTGATTTATTTATAAGGACCTTTCAAGTATATTAATGCTTAACTAAGTCACTTTGAAGTAGGGGTGTAAACGAGCAGAGCTCGTGTTCGGCTCGTTTATATTTCGAGCTCGAAAGGTGTGTTCGTGTTCGGTTCGTTTGCTTAGCCAGTCGAACACGAGCCGTTCACGAACAAAGAGTCGTTTTGACAACCATAATTAGATAGCCATAAGTTGTTTAGGATTAGGGCAATTATTGTTTATATTAAAAGATCATTTGAATCTAATTTAATAATTTTTATTCTACTTTTTTAATTAATATTTATAATTGATTATAAATCTTTATAGCCTTATAGTCAATTAAGTTTTTTAAAAATACTGCTCATCAAATATATATATATATATATATATATATATATA
>JXCR01143234.1:62136-76279 GCA_002079205.1 Phalaenopsis hybrid cultivar | reverse complement strand
TTTTTTATATTCTGCTAGTTGATAAATATTACAAAAATATTATACCGCATATATGGCTACATAGGAGCGAGGGGTTATCATTCGGAATTTCCAGATAATTTATAAATATTACAAAATAATTTATAAATATTTTGAAACCTTTTTAAAATAACTTAATTTATTATTTTTTAAAAAATTCGACATGCAAAAAATTTACTAAATATAAATATTTTAAAATAAATGCAAAAGAAAAAAATAAAAATAAATAAAAAATTAAATTGCATTTTCTCAAGTGTTTCCAGCCCATATATCATCAGAAAAGGACGAAAATAATTAAAATAATTAGGTTCCGGTGGGGATATTGTGATATGATATGATGCAGACAAGAAAGAGCACAACATCGACAACTTCCAGCGCATTGTATTAGCAGAAAAGGATAAATATAATTAGAATAATATGCTTCAGCTGTAATGCTGTTCGAAATTTAATAATTTATAATCTCAAATTGATGGATGAGTTGTCCTTGACGCTGAAGCGATGGATGGTTCAGTACTTAAGTGTGGGGGTGGCCATTGCCCATACAAAACAAAGCTATATTTAAAAAAAACAAAGCAAAGAAGGGACACCTCACCAAACAAAGTTTTGGAAGGTTAACAAGCTGTTGAAGAATTTGTTAGTAAAAAAAAAAATGAGCTAAATACAATGCTAACACAAAAAATTGGTGGCCAAGCAATGTTAGCTATGAAAGAATGAACAAGTTGAAAAACACAGGGATTAGATGACTCCTAGCCTGGCTTTCCAAGGATATGATGGCTTAAAATTATATAGAAGAATTAATAGTACAAATAATCATAATTTTATTATAGAGTTATAATGTAATTCTACTGCCTTAAACTCTCATGAAGAGATAGATAGCTAATGAAGGCTACAAGGTAATTCTTTGATGTACTTAATGTGGATGGTACTGGTGTGCCCACTATTTAGATCTTCCAATTGGGAGTACTTTACCTATTGAAGATAATATCTTTGCTTATGGCTCCTTTCTTAGATGAAGATATTAAAAGTGCTCTTTTTAACATTGATAATAATACGGTTTTTGATCTTAATAGGTTTGCTTTTAATTTTTTTAGAAATTCTGGGCACACCATTGCTAACTTTAGTACTATAGCTATGCAATACTTATCCTCCAAAATTCCACAAGAGTTATACACTTTGCTATCATTGTAATCTCCTAAAAATACTAATGCTAAATCTCTCTATGATTTCAAACCTATTTTATTTTATGGCACTCTTAATAAAATCATTGCATATTGATTTTAAAACTTAATCATTATGTCTAATATGGGTTTATTCATGGAAAATATATATATCAATTAATATTATCCTTTTAAATGAGCTGCTTTATGATATTAATTATTATATCTCTCTAAAATATTTTATGCTTCAAATTAGACATCAAGAAGTACTAAATAAAATATATTTAATGGATTATGGTTTGTACTTCGGATGTTCTCTTCTTTGGTATAATAAAGGTAGAGTTACTGCACCAATTCTTTTGGATTGAGGTAATGTTGCCTTGTATCTCCTCTCCTTTCTCCTTTATTAAGGATAGATTTTCAAGGTTATTGGGAGATTACTGTGTAAGGAGTAAAACTCATGGCATTAAGGGTAACTTCTTTATATTTCATTTTCTCTATATTTATGATCTTCTAGGTTTCGAAAAAGAAGACTTAAACGTCCTTGTCAATCATCATTCTATTCTTGAAGCATTTAATAAGGTGTTTGGTCACATTATCAAGGTCGACAAACTAGTTTTTTATTTTATTTTTTAAAATTGTGGATTCCACAACCAAAGAGTATATTTATAGCATATTGGGCTTTAAATAAAAAATATCTTTCTCGGGATGACCTTGGCATAACCATCACTTTTAGTAAGTCCATTTATTCTCTCAAAATCACAGAGAAAACCCAAAGGTGGCTAATTGGTTAGAATAAAACATACTCTCTTTTGCAGCCAGATTCTAAGTAGTGAGTTCTATAGAATTATTTGAATTAATGGCTTTTTTTCGGTACTCTCTCCAAAGGTCTTCAAAAAAAAATANTCTGGGCACACCATTGCTAACTTTATTATTATAGCTATGCAATACTTATCCTCCAAAATTCCACAAGAGTTGTACACTTTGCTATCATTGTGATCTCCTAAAAAAACTAATACTAAATCTCTCAATGATTTCAAACCAATTTTATTTTATGACACTCTTAATAAAATCATTGCATATTGAATTCAAAACTTAATCATTATGTCTAATCTGGGTTTATTCATGGAAGAGATATATATCAATTAATATTATTCTTTTAAATGAGCTGCTTTATGATATTAATTATTATATCTCTCTAAATTATTTTATGCTTCAAAATAGACATCAAGAAGTACCAAATAAAATATATTTAATGGATTATGGCCTGTACTTCGGATGTTCTCTTCTTTGTTATAATAAATGTAGAGTTAATATGATTCTGCACCAATTCTTTTGGATTGAGGTAAGGTTGCCTTGTATCTCCTCTCCTTTCTCCTTTATTAAGGATAGCTTTTCAAGGTTATTGGGAGATTACTGTGTAAGGAGTAAAATTCATGGCATTAAGGGTAATTGCTTTATATTTCATTTTCTCTATATTTATGATCTTCTAGGTTTTGAAAAAGAGGACTTAAGTATCCTTGTCAATCATCATTCTATTATTGAAGCATTTAATAAGGTGTCCGGTCTCATTATCAAGATCGACAAACTAGCTTTTTATTTTTGTTTTTTTTAAATTGTGGATTCCACAACCAAAGAATATATTTATAGCATATTAGGCTTTAAATAAAAAAATCTTTCTCGGGATGACCTTGGCATAACTATCACTTTTAGTAAGTCCATTTATTCTCTCAAAATCAAGGAGAAAACCCAAAAGTGGCTAAGTGGTTAGAACAAAAAATACTCTCTTTTGCAGCCAGATTCTAAGTAGTGAGGTCTATAGAATTATTTGAATTAATGGTTTTTTTTCGTTACTCCTCCAAAGGTCTTCAAAAGAAAATGTCAACTCTTATCTCCCCAATCACTGTAAACCCTATGTAAAGCTAAGCTAATATGGAGACACTTCAATCACAATTCAGTCCTAGAAACATAATTTTTTAATACATATGACTCTATTTANCACTGTAAACCCTATGTAAAGCTAAGCTAATATGGAGACACTTCAATCACAATTCACTCCTAGTAACATAATCTTTTAATACATATGACTCTATTTGAATAATTCAAATATAAATACCTCCTTATTTTGGAAGTTTATTTATGAAGTGGCTCACAAAGTTTTTATTTTAGCTCTCCTTTAAAGTATATGAATATAGTAATTTTTTTCTAGCATGACCCAAGATACTCTAATAAATCTCTTATTGGACATTTTTGTAATTTCATTCTTCCAAAGCATAATTCTCACCCTCTTGACAAGGTTAAAGAGGTTCATGCATAATGATAGTTGAGCTTTCCCTTCCAATTCTTGCTCAGATATGATAGAGCATAAAAATGTTAAAAAAGAATAATAGAATAACATAAAAATATTTGAGTGTTGTCGAAGCTCCAAGGAACAATGGAGAGAGGAGACAGAGAAATGAAAACCACGTAATAAAAAAAAAATTAAGCAGATGCCTCACCTTTTGTATTCTATATATAAATTCTATATAATGTTATAAACAACTTTTAGTAGGCAATCATTAGGGTTTGGGCACCTGTCCACGAGCTAGAAATTCTCAAAAAACTTCAAAGTGATCTACTAAAAGCTTGTGAATATAAGAATCCAACACGAGCGTGCGCGCACACACACACAAACACATTCCGATAATAACATATAAAAACACCAGAAACTTTTAAGAGGAAAACTCAAAAATAAAAAAAAATCACGAGGTTCAACACAATCAAAATGATCCACTATAAGTTTGCGAGTATAACTATCGACCAATGTCTCAAAGATGAGAAATAGTTACAAAGTTCCCACGAAATACATAGTATGTATGCAAAAGGGATCGTTGTACTATGGCCGAAAGCAGTTGTTACTATGAGTTATCAGTGAAACTTCGATACATCGTCTTTGAAGTACGTCATTGCAGGTTATTCAGAACAATACATTGCTCTATAAGGTGCTTCGTTACCTTGCAACATACGTCATTAATTGGCACGGTGCTTCACTACTTCACAATGCACGTTGTCACTCCATAAGGTCCACTAATGGCGACGAGCAGGGGTAATCGATGGTGTTTGATGACGGCGGATTAGTGGTGGTTGATGACTACTAATGAGTGGTGGTTGACGACGACCGATGAGTGGTGGTCGACGATGGTCAGTAGCCACCAGTGTTATCACCAGATCTTCAGTTAATAACAACTCTAAAATTGACTTCTCCTGATCTAGCTTTAGGTATAGCTCTTCCTTACATTTTTATAGAGGGAGTGAGCTCTATTTATAGAGTATGTAAATGACATCCCTTCTAAATAACATAGGAATCTGGACCATTCCATCAGATGACCCAGAACGATTCCCTTGATCAGATGACATTTTAGGGTCATTTAAGTGATGAAGTTAAAATTGATTGATGCTGGGTTTGTTGGATTCGTCTCATCTAGACATATAATTTGACGATAAACTTGTCGTATTTGGAATCTATTTGACCCTTCAATTTACCACACAAATTATCCAGAAATGGTTTAATGATGTGATTCATACATGATTGGATTCTGAGTCAGTCAATTTTTGTATCATTGGGTTCATCTCGTCGAGCCGGTCGGTTTTACTACAAGTTTGCTAGAATGGAAGTACGAGATTGTTTTTAATTTGAATTTGAACATTTTTTGGCCCAAATAAAAACTTTAGATTTGGGTCGAATTACACGAAATTTATGCGAATTGATGAAATTTGTTGAGGACATTTGTTGGGCGGATCAATTATAAATTATTGGGGCATAATGATTTTTTATGTGGTTTGAGAATTACACGATTGTGTATGAATACGCGAAATAGAATTTCGTTGCCTCATGCTAAGAGCACAAAAAATTGCTTTACGACACAAAAATGTTCTACAAAAATATACTTTACCTCAGCAATATGTGTAATTCAATATAATATATATCGGATTGACCCAACCACGAAGCTCAACCCTTATTGAGCTTATTGTCACCTCCCAAAAGAGCTCTTCGGGGTGGCG
Source organism: Phalaenopsis hybrid cultivar (assembly GCA_002079205.1). Classification (NCBI taxonomy): domain Eukaryota; kingdom Viridiplantae; phylum Streptophyta; class Magnoliopsida; order Asparagales; family Orchidaceae; genus Phalaenopsis; species Phalaenopsis hybrid cultivar. Next base: position 71,063 of record JXCR01143234.1, on the reverse strand, counting down.
GGTAGCCCAGGATTTAAATATTGCTTTTCGGCCCTACACCTAGCCGATGTGGAACTTTTTGTCCGTGACGTTCTCGTCCACCAAATCATGTGACACCCTCGTCACAAATCGGCTCCACCGAGGGTCCCACTGAATTATGGAGCGACCACACACATGACAAGCTGTAGTTTGCTCTGATACCACTTGTCATCTCCCAAAAGTGCTCTTCGGGGGTGGTGAGTAGCCCAGGATTTAAATACCGCTTTTCGGTCCTACACCTAGCTGATGTGAAATTTTTTTGTCCGCAACATTATGCTACGCATGCCCTATGAAGTAAGAAATAACATTCCTATACTAAAGTTTTTCAGAATTTCAGAAGTAAGAAAAAACAAACCTATAAATTCGCAATAATTTTTCACAAATTCTAGATTGATAGTGCATCATTTGTGTGGTATGTATGAAAGTACCCTTAAAATTAAATAATTAAATCACATGCTTTAATAAATTGTATATCGAAAATATGACCACATGAATCTCGAGCAAATTCGACGGATCTCATTAAGAAGACACTAAAAACCTGCATTACAACAACTGAAAGACAGAGGAGTTTAACTCGGCCAGAATCATGAGCCGACCAAATGAAAGTACAATCCAACATTATGCATATAATATAAGAGAAGTCATGTATAATTAACTCCCTCGAACAATTTCGGGATCATTCACAAATAGAACCAATGGTCACTTCGTAGAACATCTTTCTAACCATCAATTGAGATCCCTTGCTTGAAGAAGAGCTGCCCATCAGATTATGGTAATACATCCTCTGTCTGATGGTTTAAATTCATCCTAATGATAAGTTGATATCTACGGAGATTTCATTCAAGAAGGTTGATTGAAGACATTCCAGCCAATTGAAGATCATTTGACCAAACAAAGTTGTTACAGCCGGCCAAACGATTATAAGACGACCGAATGCTAACATCAGTGGTCATTAATACTCCACTTCAAATAATTATGAGCGCGAAACAGTGCAACCAATGGTTATCAATATTAGAGGATCTGAAATCAATTACAAATATTTGAAGTTATAATGGCGTATTAGTTATTGTAACGTTCCTATTAGAATAGCGAGAAATATGTAACTTACAAGACACCCTTTATGATTTATAAATAAGAGGGTCATTTTTTGAATTCATTTTGAGAAAATTTGTGTTATAGTGCACTCCACTTCTCTTCGTCTCTGTCTCTATTTCTCTTATCCATTCAACTCTCCGTTTCTTGGGCGTGATATTTTTGGATGCAACACAAATATTTATTTCTAGGATTATTAGCGTTAGCTTTTTATGTTCTCCTTTTTCTTTCTATATCTCTTGAACAATCTCCCTTAGATTTTAATTTAGAAAATAATTTTAAAAGTAGACTTAGCATACGACATGTAATTCTTATATATTTATAAATCTTACATTTAAAGTTTGATATTTATATTTATCACACTTTGGTGTCATAAATTGATATATAAAAGGTATATTTAACCTCAAAAAAGATTAGTAATAGTGGCCTATATGATGCAATGTTAAATATTTAGGTGGTACCAATGCATCATGTAAGCTTGTGTGCTAGATTTGTAAATATAATAATTGTTTGGTATGTTCCTTTTTTTTTTCTTAATCCAAAGCTTGTTCGAAATGAAAGGAAAAAAGAAATGCTTTGACCTTGATAGAGCCAAGTTGGGTTCGACTCGAAATCGGCTTGAATGGATCGTGTTTCGATTGAAACCGGCTCACTGCTCGTTATGTTCAATTTCACGTCAGCTCGGCTCGAAATTGAATTGACTCGATCCGGCTCAAAATCGAAACAACTCAAATTTGAGTTTTTTTAATCTATTCCAGCTTAAAATTGGCTCGAACAGCTGGAAATGGAAACAAGATGGTCAAATTGAGTTATTTGTATCCGTTCCAGCTTAAAATCGGCTCAAAGCTCTTTATATTCAATTATCTCGAGCCAATTCAAGCCCATCAACTTATGACTCAAAATGGCCTAAGAAAATTGATATAAAATTTTGTCTCATATCTTAACTTATTTATTCCGATTCAAACTAAAATTTAAATTAATTTTCGAGCAATTAAAAACCTTCCAGCAAAATTCACAGCCATGACTCTATCTAGAACTTATTGAGCTGTTCTAGTTGATGTCTAAATAACTCATCTGCTACGTAAAATCCTTCCTAGGCCAAATGCAAATGCTGACAAAAAAATCCTTCTCTGTCACTCAACCTGAGCGTTCTTGATGTCCTCTCCAAACTCACGTGGGCTTTTCTTGAGTTTGGGTTTCAAAACACTGAGGCCCATTTAATACAAGCAGAGCCCTCTAGATATTCATTTAAGAATGATTTTTCAAGCAGAAAATATATGAACTCATTCGTTAAGAGCTTTTTCACTACAATCTCTTCTCTTCCTTAGTAAGTCTTGTTGATCCTTCTCTGAACGAAATTCAACTTAAACTTTTCTTTCAAAAACCAGTCCATCGATTATTCTTTATTCGGCTCTCAAGTTGGCTTTCTAACCTTTTCTAATCATCTCAAGTTATGGAGTAGAGCATGGGCTCAATTTTGAGCCAATTGTATTGTTGATTTGTTGAGCTCAAGTTAGCTATGACTTGAGATCAACTTAACCCATTTACTACCCTAGTACATCTCATTTTAGTGCATCAAATGGGCATTTGTACTTGTATAAAAAAATATTGTATGGGTCTAATTAATAAAAAATTATCATTAGAAAAAAAAATTCAAACCGACAAGGTGTTGAACCAACATTAACAATGTTGAAGTCGCAACTAGATAAGAAGATGTAGTTAATGTACTTGTTAGTCCAAGGGGTTAAAATCATTTGAATCTTCTCATTTGCACTCACCCAACTACCAAATTAAGTCTCTAAGCAACAATTCTACTCATCAACTCAGAGTAGTTGAGGGTTTAGTTTCCCACCATAAGATCGCGGGTTTGAATTAAACATATTGCCCTTTGGGGTAAACTTTCCTAAAATAAAAAACCTTGATGCGTGTCAGAAGATTCACAACGGTTGAGTGATTATTTAGCAAGTTAGCATTAAATGAATATTCAACACATTACAATAATTAAAGTGATAGATAGAGATACAAGAAGTTTTTACGTGAAAAACCTTGAAATGGGAAAAAACTTGGGAGCCTAACCTAATTGAAATAATCAATTATACCATTGTGAGTACATACACTCGGCTCTTTTCTGAGTTAGAGAAGATACAATTACAAAATTGATGTACAGTGATATTTTGGCAATGTAGTTATAAGGGGTCGTGAAGACCATAGTCGATTGCTATAGATGCAGTAGTTTAGTGAATGTTATAAACAAAGGCTATAGTTCAAGCTTATCGTAGAAGTCATAGTTGAAAGCCATGGAAGTGGTTGGCCGTGTGGGTTGTAAATAATACTTTAGAAGCATCAGTTGACCACATAAGTCTTAGTAAGGAGTTGCAATAACGTCTGTAAGGCATAATGGATAGAGTTGTGAACTTCAATAACGTATGCAGACCTCAGATGCTAGATTTGGGAGCTGTATGAACTATGATAACATCTGTGGGCCATAGAGACCAAATTTGATAATTGCATGAGTTGTGGTAATGTTTGCAAGCCATAGAGGCAGGAGATGCGAAATGCATGAGTTATGATAATACTTGGAGGCTGCAGAGGTTAGAGTTTAGAGCTACATAAGCTGTGATAAAGTTTATAGGCCGCAAAGACCGTAGTTGGGAGTTGCATGAGCTGTGGACCATGTATGTTATAGTTGTTCACGTATGTCGTAGTAGTGGACTGCAAGGAGAGAGCTTCAAAAGTCTGGAGAAAGTCGTTGTATCTTGAGTTTGCCAATTATAAGTAATTATTGTGGAGTGTGATGTTAGACCGTCTTAGGAAGGAGTTGTTGTAGTTATGTGGGGCTTATTATTGCACTGTATTAGGGGTGCATTGGTACATTGTGTTCAGGGTGTGTTGCAATACTATATGTCGGTTGCACATTGCACCATCTTTGGGGTACGTTGCAACACTATATCTAGGATGCACATTGCAACATCTTCGAGGTATTGTTGAACTATCTTTAGGGTGCATTGCTCCGTAGGATGCTTCGTTACTCCGTAAGGTTAGTTTTTAATATGCATGGTGCTTCGTTACTCTGCATCATATGTTGAGACACCGTAAGGAGCTTTGTTGTAATAAGCAGAGAGCGATCGATTTTGGTCGATGGTAACAAACTAGTTGTGGTTGATAGTGGTCGCGGTTGCAAGAGCAGGAGACGTTCGATGGACCTTCGATGTAGAACACTGGACCTAAGCTCCTCTTCCAAGCTCTGATCTTCCTTTGGTTAACACACTAGGTCCAATTCTCCCTCCTCCATTTCATGAAGAATCTAAGGCTTTATTTATAGAGACCGAAGAAGGAATCCATAACACTCCATTGGACGACCTAGAGAGATCCTCTTAATCGGATGACATTCTATAGACATTTGAGTCTCTTAAAGATGTCATGTTGAGTGACCTCGAGCTCTTGGATTTATCTCATGATACGTTCGATATGACTATAAGCTTGTCTGATTTTGAATCCATTTGACATTCCAATTGATAACTATATGCTTCTAAAAATGATTTGACGACTTGATCTAAGCTTGATTTGACTCGGATTGCGTCAACGCTAGCGTCACCTCATTCGTCTTGTAAAGCCGGTCAGTTTAATTATAAGTTTACTGAAATGATAATTCTAAATGATTATTAATTGAAATTTGAATGTTTATTTGCTAAAAAAAATTACTTCGAGGTTAATATCATGTTTTAAGATGTGTGCCCGATGATAAAAATTGTTGATCACACGTCAATCCTCAAAGTGAAAATAAATCCTAAAAAATAGATATCTAGAAGACTTTGAATTTTAACTAAATACTCAAAAATAAAACTGAACTGCTAAATTATTTTTGTGGAAATGCATTTGTTTGATTATAGTTATGTTGGTTTCATCTTTAGTTTTGAAAAAAATAATTGCAAAAATAAAATACCAATATGTGGTTTACTCATTTATTCAAATAATAAATTGATTGACAAATATGAAGCCAATAAAATCTAAGGTCTTTTATGGATCAATTTTTCTATTTATTTATTTTATTTATTCTTTCGTGCTTAAAAACATATTATTTTGATAAATTTTTATATTTTTATTTTTAAGTATTTTGAATATTTTAAAAATAATCACATCTTCATCAAATATATCAAATGTATTTTATTTCAATAAATAAATAAATAAATAAAATAAATTAAAAGAAGATAAAACATAAAATGATCCAAAATAGCCTCTAAATTATTCGTACAACTGTGTTTGTTTCAATAAATTGAAAATAGAAGTGGATTCTTAAAAAAACTCTGTTATATCGCATTCATAAATTTGAGAAAATGCATCATCTTCGAGACCTGAATAGCAAATCTACACTGAAGTGACTGAACTAAGGTGCTGAAATTGCAAACAACACCATATATTTTCTGAACATTAATAATAGTGATCTAGAGTTAAATATTTAAATAATTTTGATATAATTCCTCAATTATCACAGCTAGCCCCACACGGCCGAGTCTCTCCCTGGAGTTGACCGTTAGCTTGTGAGCTGTGACCACCCAACTACAGCTAAATTTATCCATTTAACACCTAAATTTAAATTTGTATTTATAAAACTAAGAAATTAAATGCCTACATTTTTATGTGAATATTACATTAAAGTTTGTATAAATTAATATTAAAATTTAAAATTAATGTCATTATATAATAATTGTGCAATATGAATATAAATCCCCTTATATTTTTTTTTATCGATTTATTAAGTCTTTGCGCGCTTGATTTGGGCCAAAGCTCCATTTTTAACTTAAATTTATAATAAATTTTATGTTAAAAATATATAATCAATCTTATCATTATTGATGTGTACTGGAGTATTTACGGCGGTAGAGTGATTATTTAACATCTTAGCGTTGCACGAAAATCCAACACAAACTCAGGTAATTAAAGTGACATGTAGCAGAAGGAGACACATCGACTTCACAATGAGGCCTGACCCAATTGAAATAATTCACTATGTAATATTGCATACACAGACCCACTCTTCTCCTGAGTTAGGAAAGATGAAATTATATAGTTGTTGTACAACAACCTTTCATCAATAGTAGTCGTATTGAGTTGCGAAGGAAGTAGTCGACTATTGTGGAGGTGCTAATCAGCTATGGATGTCGTAGACGATGGTTTACATATGCTGTAGTTGAAAGCTTTGATAGCAATTGTCCATGTAGGTTGCAAATAGTTGCTTCAAGAGCATCGATTGGACACAGAGGTCATAGTAGGGAGTTGTAAGGCCGCAGAAGCCAGAGTTGGGAGTTGTGTAAGCTGTGAACCACATATACCGTAGTTGGTCGCATAAGCCGAAATAGGGAGTTGTAATAAAGACCGTAAGGTGCAGATGTCAGAGTTGGGAGCTAAGTGAGTTGCGAGTTGCATAGAACGTAGTTGGCTACATACGCTGTAGTTGGGAGCCGTAATAACTTATGTAGGTTGATGAGGCCAGATTTGGGAGTTGCATGAACTGTGATAATGTCCTTGGCTATAGAGGTTGGAGTTGGTAGCTGCATGAGCTGTGATAGCATCCGTAGGTTGGGGAAGAACCAACCTTTGTTTTGGGACTGCCTCCCTAGACCTAATGAGGGAGGATCTAGGGCAAAGAGAGTGAAGTGATACTTTAAGAAGTGAAAAATGGACATTCATGATGGACAAAGCTAATGTTTTAGGATAGGCAAAAGACCAAATTTCCCTCCCATATAAGTAAAAATTTGAAATTGAGGAGGGGTAATTGCTCCCTTTACACCCTTCCTAGGTCCACCCATGTTCGTAGGCTACAAAGGTTGGAGTTGAGAGTTGCATGAGCTGAGAAAACAATTTTAAGCCACAGATGTCAGTGTGGGGAGTTGCATGAGTTATGTACATTCGTAGGCCACTGAACCTGGAGTTGGGTACTGCACAAGCTTTGATAAGGTTCGTAGGCTGCAGAAGCTGGAGTTGGGAGTCGTATGAGATGTGATAACTTCAATAGGCCACAAGGGTTGGTGTTGGGAGCCACATGTGTTGTGATAACATTCAAAGGCTATATAGGTCGAAGGTGGGAGTTGCATGAGCCATGGACCACGTAGGCCATAGTGGAGAGCTACGAGTAGATAACTTTAGAAGTCTAGATAAAATCACCTTATTTAGATTATGTCAGTTGTACGTAGTTATTGTGGGGTGCAATGTTACATCAACTTTGAAATGCTTCATTGCACTGTTTGTAGTGTGCATCATTGCAACATATGTGGGACTCATCATTGCACTGCATTTTGGATGTGTCGTTACATCGTTTTTGAGGTGCATCATTATACCATCTTTGATGTGCATCGTTATACATTATTCTGAGTGCATCATTGTACCATTTTTGGGGTGCATCATTGTACTACTCCATAGGTGCTTCATTACTCCACAATGTATATTGAGATTTTGCAATGCACAATGTGATTAAGTGTGGAACATATGCAGTAGTTGGTCACATAGTCGTAGTGGATCTGCATTGACGTCCGTAAGCTGAGTTGGTCACATAGTTGTAGTGAAGATGCATTGACGTTCGTAAGCTGCTAGTGTCGAAGTCGGGAGTTGCACAAATTTTGATAATGTCTAAAGACCACAGAGACTGAAGTTGGGAGCTACACGAGCTATGGATCACATATGTTGTAATTGGTGATGTATGTATTGGTGAGTTGTAATGACATCTGTAGACTGCGGAGGCTGAATTCCAGAGCTCCATGAGCTGTAGAACACGTAGGTCGTAGTTGGTTACGGAGATCGTAGTTTGTCACTGAGGCTGTAGTGGTGAGCTATGATGATGTCTATAGACCTTATAAACTGGAATCAGGAGCTGCATGAGCTTTGGACACGTAGTCTGTAGTGGTGGGCTACAAGATGAGAGTTTTAGAAGTCTAGAGAAGGTCATCATTTTTGGGGTATATTGTTATAACGTCTTCGAAAGACATCGTTGCATCTTATGTAAGGTGCATTTTTACACCATCATCAGGGAGTGTCGTTGCACTGTATTCATGGTGTGTTGTTACATTATCTTCGAGAGGCGTCGTTGCACCGTATGTGAGGTACATTGTTCTACATGATGTCTCGTTACTCTGCAATGTATGCCAATATTTCACAGTGCACATCATGATTTCACAAAGGGGTTTCATTGCCTAGAATTAGGGGCAATTGGCGGTTGTCGACAGTGGCCAATGAGTGGCGTTCAACGACTGCAAGATTGGAAGGTATTCACCAGAACTACGGCGCAGGAGCGATGCTGAACATCGGGTCCTTCAATCTTCAATCTTCTTTTAACTTAATGTTTCCTTTTTGGGATGACTCTAAGTCCAGGTTGCAAATAAAGAAGAAAATCAAACAACTCTAAATGGATGACATAAAGAGTATTTCTTGATCGGACAACATTCGAAGAATATTGGAGTGCCTTAATGACGTCAAAATCGAGTAATTTTTGGCTCGTTGGATTTGTCTCGCTTAGACACTTAATTTGACTATAAACTTGTCAGATTTTGAATATGTTTGACCTTCCCATTATGCATAGAAAACTTTCAAAAGTGAATTAAAGGCTTGCTTTGACTTGAATTGGACCAACTTTAGTATCATTGGGTTTTTCTCATCAAACAAATTAATGTGATTACAAGTTTGCTGAAATCTAAATTATATATGATTTTTAATCAAAATTTGAATATTTCTCGCTAAAAAAACCTATTCGGAGATTTGTTCTATGCCTTTAGATTCGTGTCTGACAATAAAAATTTATTGACGGCATCATATATATATATATATAT
>JXCR01143234.1:3217-62038 GCA_002079205.1 Phalaenopsis hybrid cultivar | reverse complement strand
ATATATATATATATATATATGCAGAACACATCTATAAATACACATACAAACATATATCTACACAACACACAAACACACACACACACACACACACATCTTTGCATACACCGAAAAATTAGGAGTGTGATATTTGAATTACACATAATCCCTATGCATCATAAATAAATTATACCCACCTCCTCACTCACCATAAATTATTGATGTACCTGGCGTCCAAGTCCATTGGACCAAATCCTACAAAAAAAAACAAAGTTAAAAATGTCGACAATATAAGTTTTTTTTTTTCATAACTCCTAAAAGACACTTGTCATTTTAAACATCACAGAAGACTTATAACTAATTAGTAATCAACTTGAATATATATTTATTTGGAAAGTATAAAAATACTCTTACAACACTATACATCCCTCATAAACTTTGTTTCTTCTTTACTAATCCCGAAAAACTCTTGTATGCAATCCACAACTTCTCAAATTATATTTGCTTAATCACTCAAAAATCAGTAATCTCATTTTAAAATGCCTGTTCTGCTGCCAGTTCACAAATCATTAATCACAAATTAAAGTAGAGATTTACATAAGATAATAAAATTCCAGAAAGTTGTAAAAAATGTAAATTATATTATTAAAAAGATACGTACTAATTCATACCAGTGGTTTTTATACGAATTATATTTATTCAGAAAGTAACAGGTAATGACTAAATGATAGGGATACAATAATAATAATAATAATTGGTCGACAGGCAACACCAGTCTTTTTGCAATTTCATTAATGGCTATTGATGAGTAGATTTCACATGTATTTAACCTTTAATTAAATTATATACCAAATCGAGCCAAATCCTGACAAATAGACCGTAGAAAGAGATGTTACAACAAACAATTCAGAGGTTGAGACTGAATTTGTAATAAATTTGGGATTGAAGAGAAATAGAAGAGGGAGAAGGAAACCAAATACAGTAGAATTCAGTTGCGCAGATCAATATTATTGCCGAAATTGTAATAAATTTTGGGGCTGTTTGGTAAGTGGTAACAGAGGATACTGTAAATTCAGAATTTCAGATAAAATTGATAGGAAAATAAAAATGACTTAAATCCATTACCAGACAGCCCCTTTGCTTAACACTTTCCAACCCAATTTCAAGCATGGNTTTTTTTTTTTTTTTTTTTTTGAAATGTTTATAAGTAATTATTGTTGTCAGAAAAAAAATCCAATTATTATGAGATGGCCCCAAATCAATTTCAACTAAAATTTATATCATGCATGTGCTGTGCTAATAATTATCGGATTGTGATGTTAATCCCCTTGTTAAAAGAAGTTTAATTAGAATTCATAGTTTGTTAATACTACTTTATTTTATAAATACCCCATTTGAGAGATGAAGAAAAATGAATGAAAATTCTCCTTGCATCTTTTATTAATTTTCCTTAATAAAAGTGAGTTGAATAGCTCAAAGATTTGACGACGAGATCCAAATTCTCACGAGTGATGCACTTGTTGATCCCACTTCAGCGTTCGAGTCCCCATCCTTTTTTGTGTTCTTCATTTCATCATTTGCTTTGCATAATATATCTTTGCTCCATTTAACATTGCTTAAATCCATGATTGCAGCCCTTCACCTCACCCATCCTATTGTCACAAAAATTGTTTTACTAAGATCTGTTGATTCCACGTCTTCCCATTCGTTCAAAATGACTTATGCTCAAGTTTGCACAAAATAGAGCATTGAGCGAGCTTAGTCTCTGCCTTCCACCTCAGATCCCATCCTTCACTCACTATCACCTAATATCACAACTCTAACTCCTCCGGTCATGATTGCGAAAGATAATGCATTGAAAATTATTTGTTTGAATATTGCTACACAACAATCGATGACTTCGATAAAAAAGTGATTTTAAGTTGAATGTTAATAGAGTGAATGACCTCATAAACTTTCAAAGAATTGATTGGACATTGCCGCATAGTAAAAAACTACTTCAATTTCCTATCCAACATAAAACATTAGCAAAACTAGAGTATCACAATGCTCTGCTCATAATTAGATTAATAGTTTTTCTTCATGTATAATTTGATTAATATTTAACAGTGGATTAATTAGAAGTAATATCTAACTTGCCATTCAATTCTATAAACAACTCATTTGAGAAGGTGATAAGAAATGAAGAACGATGAATGACATTCCCTCCTCTTTATTCATTCTTTTTTCTTCCTTACTTTAGGTGTTGAATTTCTTCCAATACTTAAAATGAGAACAAGTCATAATATTACAAGATGATATCACTTTAACTTAGAAACTAAATCGAAAAATTTCACATTCAAGCCAAGTCCATCTCACTCGAACTCGACTACATGCCACACCTATAGATTCAAGGATAGATTTAAGAGAAGACATGCGAGAGCACAAGCCTACATATACCTCATTTATTTAATGATTTTCCCAGTAAACATTTAAAGATGCCCCCAAAAATTTTAATTATTTTATGTATTCTCATTAATAAAAAAAAAAGAGAAATTTACATACATACCATACAACTCTTTGACCCCTAGTATGATAAGCATGCATGCAAAAAGAAACGTTCAGGTGTTAGATATGATACAGCATGCATGCTATCCTGGGGCCACTCTTGACAGCGTGATGAGCAATGATAAGCCACGACAGGTGTGATAGGAAGCAGAACTCGTTCTAAGAAATATCCAGCCGTAAGTTTTCCCAAGAAAAGAAAATGAAATAATTAAATAAAGAATGACAAACGAAAGGGTCCAACCACAAGGTATATTGACAGCTGCGGCCGCCTAATTTAACAAATCAATCATGCATACCAAACCAGTCACATCTACTCCATGTACAACAGCTTTCCATAACGTAAAATGGAAATTTCTTACAGAAAAAAGATGTTTTCCGCGTTGAAAACGAGAAGGAACCATGGGTTAGCGATGACAGGAATGCAAAAATAGATGAGATCCATGTTTATTGACGAATAAAATCATAGAAAAAACAGAATAAATTATCATAAGCCGCAGCAGAATGATTGGGTTTTTATTCTCTTGCACCGAAAAATCTTAAGCACAGCAATAAAATAAGAAAATCATAAGATGTGCTGTTAATTTCAACATGCGTTTTCATTGAGCTTAGAAGAAGCTTATTATGTATTTCAAATGATATTAAAGCATAAATTAGCATGATTTGACTTTGATTAATATCCAATTGCAACCATAGCTTGTTCTATTTTCCTATAAAACAAATAACGAAAGAAGATGAAAAAAAAAAAGAAAAATGATAACAGATTCATGACAGTACCTAATTTCCTGCAAACCAAACAAAACAAAATAGTTCACATTACAAAAAAGGATTTTTGGTTTCCAAGTGTCACCTGGTGATATCAATAGTCTCAAGACTAGAATTTCAAGTGCATGGGAAAAGCAATGATGGTTATTTCAGTTTCTAAGACTTTCCATAAAAGAGAAAATAAATAAAAATGAAGGGAAAAAAGCAGGACAAGGTTATGCATGATAGGAAATCAAACAACGAACAATTCCCAACTTTATTGGGGCTGAGGATCAATTAAAAACTAAACAACACGACGAAATAACGGCATCACACAAATTCGATAAAAAAACGGAACCAAAATTAAAACTTAAGCATAATCAAAGCAACCAGAAAAGCACACGAGAATTTATGTTGAAAAATCCGAGAACGGGAAAAAACCATGGAGCCACACCACTAGAAATTTCTACTATTAAATTCAGAAAATATTACAAATAACTCACACTAGGTTTCTCCACACAAAAAAAACATACAAGACTCGCTCCACAATCTTTCCTCTCCGATTCAACACAAAAATTCAAGCCGAATCATAAAAATTCACATTTTCGACACTCATCACCTTCAACGAGATGTTTTTTGAAGAATACCGAATGAAGATACACCAAGCCTTACCTTATGTCGCCCAAAATCGGGATTAAAAATCAATTCACTACACTAACCACTCTTGGCGCATGGGTACCCAAACTTGGCGCCTATGCTCAAACAGATGCCTATATGGGTCCACCCAGAGCCCGCACCTTCTCTGTTCGAACAAACCCAAATAAGAGCTTAAGCGCCCACAATCCGATGCACAGGCACCGAGTGCTCTGTCCCGCTGGACGCCAAATTAGTCTTCACTAATAACAAACTCCCACTTGGAGACAGATTGTACTGAGCACCAGTCTTCTATACCTGCACCTCCATTTGAATCGCTTTCATAGTCACGTGATGTGTTCACATACCGTGGTGTGAGCCACCCCTAGTCTCAACCTTCATGAAACCAACTGAAGCCAAATATAGCTTCAATTTCTCATTAGCCACCACCTACATCAACATATCCGTAGGATTCTTAGCTGTGTGTTTCTTTTCCAGAAATAATTGTCTATCTTCTAAAAGAGATCGTACGAAATGATACATGTGCTGGATTATTTCATCTTGACATGAAAAATACGTTCTTAATAAGATGAATCACACTCATACTATCACTGTAGATTTTTCCAATCCCCTGCTCCTTGCCCAATTCTGACATGAAACTCTGTAGCTAAATCATCTCCTTACTAGCATCAGTAATAGCAACATATTCAGACTCCGTAGTTGAAAGTGCAACAATCTTCTACAACCTGAAAACCCAACTCACCGCTGTGTTCCCCAATGTGAAGATATATCTGGTTGTGTTTCTTCTATTGTCCACATCTCATGTCAGATCTGAATCTACAAATCTGTGTAGACTGATCTTTGCACTTTTATAGCAAAGTGTTATGTTGATTGTTCCCCTCAAACACCAGAGAATACACTTTACCGCCTCTCAATAATGTTTGTTTGGATTGCCCATGTACCTGTTGACCACTCCCGCTGCATATGCAATATCTGGCATGGTAAAAATCATCGCATACGACAAATTTTCAACTGTGGGAGCATAAGAAGTTCTCTTCATCTGTGCTTGTTCCGCTTTAGAGTTACGCAATAGCTCCTTAGATAGTTTGAAGTGACTGCATAAGAGATTGCTAATTAGTTTCGCCTCACTCGTGTTGAACCTCTGTAGGATCTTCTCAACATATTTCGCCTAAGACAACGTTCGTGTTTTTGCACTCTTGTTCTTGTTGATTCTCATCTCGGGGATATTCTTGGTTCGACCTAAATCTTTCATCTTGAACTCAATAGATAATTGATATTTATGTCCATAATTTTCTCCATATCTACCCTTGTAATCAGCATGTTATCCATATACAAAATTAGCAAAACAAAATAGTTACAAAAGTATTTGATGAAGCAACAGTGGTCTAACTGGCATTTCATATACCTATTGTCTGAAATGAACCTGTCAAACCTCCTGTACCACTGTCTCGGAGCCTGCTTCAAGTCACAGAACTTCTTCAATCTGCAAACGAAACATTCTTTGTCTGGAACCTTGTAACCTTGTGGTTGCACCATGTACAGTTCCTTCTCCAGATCTCCATGAAAGAAAGTTGTTTTTACATCCATCTGCTCCATATGTAAATCTTCATTTGATACCTGACTCAGCACAACCTAACAGTCGTCATCTTCACCATTGAAGAGAATATCTTTGTGCAATCCACTCATTCTTTCTGCTGAAATCCCTTTACAACAAACCATGCCTTGTAGTGCTTGCTACAATCTAACTCCTCTTTCAACCTCTATACATACTTGTTGTGCAGTGCTCTTTTGTCATTTGGTAGTATCATCAAATCCCAAGTTTGATTTGACTCCAAAAATTGCATTTCTTCATCCATGACAAGCTCTCGCTCCCTTGAATCTTCAACTTGAGTGGTCTCCTCAAATCACTTTGGTTCATCACTATCAGTTAAAAAAAAATAATGTAAAGAAGAAGAATACTTATGTAAGGATATTGCCACTCTGCTAGATCTTCTAACTTTTGTAGTAGGCGACTGTAGAACTTTCAGTGATCCTTCTGGTTACACACTTGTTTTTTCTCCAACTTCCTGATCATTATTGTCATTTTTATCCACATATTTGGATTCTTCAGAAGTAGCTGACGAACTATCCTGAATTCTGATAGTTTTTGTACATCTCCATTTCGTTAAAAGTGACGTCTCTGTTCTTAATAAATTTCTAATTCAAATAATCCTAGAACTTGTATCCAAACTCATCTAAGTCATATCCAATGAAGATGTACTTAACAGATTTTGAGTCAAGCTTGCTCCTGAACCCTGCATCAACATGCACATATGCAGACACCCAAATCTCTTAAATGAGATAGATATACCTTTTTGTCACTCCAGACTTCTTCAAGTAAGCCTTCCGTCAAAGGTACTGATAGACTACAGTTTATCCGATAAACTAAACTGTAGTGTTAATTGCTTCAGCCCAAAACGGCTTTGATAAGCCTACATGCAGTCTCATGCTCCTAGCATGCTCCGTGATTATTCTGTTCATGCGCTCAGCTACACCATTCTGCTGCGGTGTCTTTGGGATAATGAATTCATATCTGACCCCCTCTGCAGAACAAAAATTCCTGAACTTTTGATCACAGTGCTCACCTCTATTATCTGATCCGAGAAACTTTAACTTCAAATCTGTCTTATTTTCTACCATAGAATTCCCTTTCTTAAAGACTTCAAATACATTAAATTTATATTTTAAGAAATAAACTCATACCTTTCTCATGTGATCATCAATGAATGTAACAAAATAATGAGACCTCCAATAGACTGAACTGTAGTACAAACTCATACGCCAGTATTCATTAACTCCAGTTTCTTTTATTTCACAATTGACTTTGGAGAAAGAAACCTTCTTTTTGCTTGTCATATATACAATCTTCACAGAAATCCAGATTGCCTGATTTCAAACCCTGAAGCTTATTCTTTGAAAGCAGGGACTTCATACCTTTCTCGTTCATATAGCCAAGCCTACGACGCCATAGACCCACATCCAACCTAGTTCTAGCTACATCAATGAAATCAGTCATTTCGTTGATCAGATAAAGGGTGCTTTCAATGGTGTCTCAAGTCATTACTAATGCCCCTAGGTTACCTTCCACGAATCACGTTTGAAAATAGTCACGAGTCTTGACTTTGTAAGCTGGCTCACAGAGATAAGATTTCTATTAAAATTTTGAATATGTCTAAAATCAGTAAGCTTCCAGACTGCTCCATTCGATAACTTGATATTAACATCACCCTTTCCTACTATACTGCAAACCATATTATCTCTCAAATAAATTTTCTCTAAATCACTTTGAGTGTAGTTTTTAAATACATCTTTATTAGGGCGAGAATAAAAAGAGGCACAAAAATCCACTATCTAGGATTTAGTACTGGCTAGAGATAATACCAGGGAGTCACTTTGGATTTCACCAGTGAAGACATTAGTAAAATAACTACATTCTTGTTCTCCACCACCAGCTTTCCTTGGAGCTTTGCAGTCCATAAAATGCCCCTTCTTATTGCAGTGCTAACATTCTCCTTTGTTTGACTTGGGCTTTTCTTTCTTGGACTTGATCTGCCTTTGTCTGCATTCCTGCCCGGATTTATTCTCCTGTTTTATCAACATTGAAAGCACAACCTAAAGATTCACCATTCACTATTTTTCTGCAAACTTCTTAATTCAACATCAGACCCACGATATCATCAAAGTTCAACTTCAAAGTCCCTAAAGAATTACTCACCGCCGTTACCAAGTCATCCCACATTTCTGACAATGAAGATAGTATCACCGGTGCTCTGACTTCATCATCAAATTTAATCCCTACAGAACATAACTGGCTGGTCACAGTGTTAAAATTATTGAGATGTTTTGTCATTAAACTACCTTTCACCATCTTTGTGTTAAATAATTTCTTCATCAGAAAAGTTTTATTGGAAGCAGAATGTTTTTTGTACATCTTAGCCAGTGTCATCATGAGGTTCACCATGGTTTTTTCATTTACAATGTTAAATGCAACACATTTACAATGTTGAATGCAACAGATGTAAAAAGTGTCAACCTGATCAAACCCAGTGTCGTTTGATCCAACACTTCTCATTCAAATTCAAACATTATTGTGATTTCTTGTAGTGGCAAGAACATTTTTTTGGACACAACAAACCCTCCACCTGCATCTTCTAAAAAGCAAAGTCCGTCCCATTGAGTTTCTCCACTTTGAACCTTACTTCTTCGTCCATTACTCCCACTTGAATTGAACCCCCACTCCCCGCTTTGACACAGGTTGAGACAAAATCGCACAACGAACAATTACCAACTTTATCAGGGCTTAAGATTGATTAGAAACTAAACCACACAGCGGAATAATGGGTCCACACCAATTCAATAAAAAATCAGAACAAAAATTAAAACATAAGCACAATCAAAACAACGAAGAAACACATGAAAATTTACGTGGAAATCCCCGAGAACGGGAAAAACCCACAAAGCCACACCACAAAAAAATTTTGCTATGAAATTCAAAAGGTTTTACAAAGAACAAAAATAAGTTTTCTCTCCACATAAAAAAGAAAATTTACAGGACTTGCTCTACAATCTTCCCTCTCCGATCCGACGCAAAAATTTATGCTGAATCACTGAAATCCACCTCTTCGACAGTCTCCACCTTCACCGAGATGCTTGTTGAAGAATACCGAAGGAAGAAACACTAATCCCTATCCTATGTCGCTCGAAATCGGGATTCAAAACCAATTCGTGACAACAACCGCCCCTGGCGCATATGCGGCTGAACTCTCGGGAAACAAGCACTTATATCAACGCAAAAATCTACCTTTATTCGAGCAGCACCCAGGTGGGCGCTTAAGCACCCACAACCCAGCACATAACGCCATGCGCTCCATCCAGCTTCTCACCAAATCAAACTCCACTCATAACAATGCAAGGTCTTCCAACAGATGGGGCATTAATAAACTCCATTCCATTAGAAGTTAATGCTTCTGCAAGCACTTATAGTTAAGGGGGGGCTGTCGATAATATAATGGAGCCTTCACATACATGTCACATAACTTAAATGCATTTACATGTCTAACACCTAAAGTTTCATATTTACATGTAAAATATATTGATGTTATATCATATCAAAGCATGCGCATGAAAATGTGCATTTCACTTTAAAAAGGTTAGTTAAGTGTTATTTCTTAATGTGATATTAAGGATTTGAGTGTTATATAAATAAAGATTAAGGTATAGAAGATAGATATGTAAAATATATTAGAATTGTGTGGTACAAATGTAAAATCCCTTAATATAATTGCCATACCTAAGAGCCCCAACAAAATAGCACCAAAATTAGTTTTTTATCAGAGTAATCCCATGAAAATCAACCAGATGAAAAATCAAAGCAATCCAAAACATGCTATAATTTTCATGGATAGCAACAAGATAAGTTCAAAAGGTAAAGTCGCTCTTAAAATCAATCAATGCTGGCAACAGAGTTTAAAGTATAACCTTGTGGCACATGCTTTTCTTTGTTTCATTTATTGATAAACTGACAGGAAAGAAGTAAGGCTATAACTGTGTAAGTAGCTAAATTTATACAACAAGCTCCAATATGCAAGAAAGTGAAAATAAATATGAGAAAAATCTACTTTCTCACAAAAAATAAAATCCTTAACAAATATATATGCTAAAATATAAATAGAGAAAAAAGTTTCGAAGTGTCCTAGCGTTAGGACTCTCTAAGTTTACACAAGGTTCAAGTAAAACCTTCCAAATACAAGTAAAAGAGCCATTTTGGTTCTAAATACTGCAGATCAAGAAACTGGATGGATATTAGTCGTTTTTTTTTCTTTTTTTCTGGAGAATGAAGAAGTTAAGAACCAAAGAAAAGGATGTAACTTGGTTCAGTTTTTGTATTTTTTAAGTTATCAACTTATTCCTTGAGACAGAAGAACTATAAAATTAATTTTAGGCCTTTCTTCATACCCAAAAGTTATAAGGAAAACAAAATAAGTTGAACAGAAGATCCACTGCATTGAGTTATTAAATCCGCCACCGTGATTCAGGATTGATATACCACGAAAACCCCTACCCTAGCAGAAAATGGGGAAGAAGATAATTTTCTTTGAGCACAAATTGGATGACAGAGATGGAAAACCCCCAAAAGAAAACATCGAAGTTACAGAGAAAGGAACATGTTCTTTCGAATCATGAGTAAAATCTGAATTTTCAAGAAGAAAAAAAGGCAGAGATTTCCATTCCCCCCATCTCATCCCCCCAGTAAACATACCACCAATCTTGCTCTCAATTTGACAGATTTGTAATTTGCAGTAAAAATTGAATGACTCAGCAGCCCATCACTGCACAATTATAAACAAAGCTCCCAGATTGCTTCCTTGCAATCATGTTCCACATTGGTGGCTCCCCAACTTTAGGAATCCATGAGTGGAGCTCAATCACTCCTCCACCTAGTGCCCTTGGTCCACCTATGACTATCAGCTGCTCACCACAAGCCCTAAATGCAAGCCCCCATCCATTCACAGACACCGGCCTTTCTGGCAGCTTCCCCAAAGTGATCCACACATTGTTTTCCTTGTCATACTTTCTCAAATCCTGATGTGCATAATGTGCAGCATACAGTTCATTATTCACCACCGCAACAAGCGGAGGAGCACCACTGGCACCATTCAACCCTAATGACATATTAGGAATAACTCTCCATGTGCCTTTTTCAGGATCAAACTCCTCTCCGCATGTAAGCAACTCAGTATTGCTAGCCATTCCTCCAATAACATAAAACTTCCCATCCATGAATACACCGGAGCACATCTTCCGTGGTTTGTTCAAGCTAGGCAGTGTTGTCCATGTCCGTGTGTTGGAATTGTACAGCTCTGCAGAATTTAATATGAGACCAAGGGCATCACTGCCACCAGCAACAATGGCCTCATCTCCAGTACTTGCAGAGCCAAATAAGCACCGAGGAGAATTCATTTCAACACCAGGTGACCATGAGTTTGTAAGAATGCTGTATCTAAGAACAATGTGAGCATTCACTTCCTTTCCAAAGACAAGGAGCTCAGTGCCAACAGCTAGTGATTCCTTGTCTGAGCACATAAAGCATTCATTAGGAGGCATCTTTGGCAAATTAATCCACCGTGTCCGGTAGGGATCATAGGCCTCCCATTCATTCACGTTGCATGAGAAGTACACCCAATGCTCTGTGATTTCGTTCTTTCTACGCCTTCTGTATAGCTCTCCACTCCTGATCAAAGAGCGAAATCCATGGTTGAGAGAGGCAAGGACACCATAATCAGAGCGGGAGCACCACATCAGACAACTAATTGAATTATCTCTGCCAATAGCACTGATGAGGTTCTCTGATTCACGACAATCAGATTTGGTGGTAGAGGAATTAGTAAGCTTTAGTGACTTGTTCTGCCTCCGTTGATTTTTGTCCATAACCTCGGAATGACCTCTAGAGACTGCATCATGCGAATTTGTATTGTTAGTTCTATCGATGAGATGGTTGGTCATGTAGGACCACTTGGATTCTTGTTCGCAGGAGCTCGGCAATGCCCTCGAGATTAAGCAGGACTGCCCAACCAACATCTCTATTGAGATGGGGCACTGAGGAAACTAAGTCTGCTGATCTGAGGAAATCGAGATTGATGATCCAAACCCAAATCTACGTTCCTTTTCTTCAAGGGATAATCTTTGCTTTATCTGGAATACAAAGAGTGAAAGAGAGTATGTTCAGCACGGGGACTGAGACGTGACGGAACCAAAACAAATACATCCAAGAACAGATGCAATAGATATCCCCAAGCATGAAGTTCATAAATCGGCTTAAAACCCGAGCAAATGAGAAGGGGAACTCCGGGCAAAAAAATTCCACCTTTTCTTGCAAGGAAAATAAATCCAACCCAGAAATCGGGCTGGGAAAGCAGACAAACGGAATCTTACAACAACAAGAGTTCAAATCTAAAAAACATGGAAGGAGATAAACAAGGGGGCAAAAGAAAAAAAAAAGGAAGAAGAAGCGGAAGCCAATAAAAAGCACCGGTAGAATCCCAAACCACTTTTAGCAAACAAAAAGAAGAAGCAATCGGGACTAAAATACGTAGTAAGGATCTCGCGATTTCTCCAAAAAAAAAAAAGAAAAAGGAATGAATCTAACAGCGTTGAATCTCTATTTTTCCCTCTTGGAAGACATTGATCAAAGTAGATGACTAATAAATTCCTAAAATCTAAAAAAATCAATAAAGTACCCAAAAACAAGTATAAAAATACTTCATCTCCTTCCTTCCCGGCATCTATCTCAAGCAGGCAGGAGAAGCAGTTAGCGAACAAATCGGAGAAGAGAACACTTGCAGCCAACAGAGAACGGAGTGAGAACAAAATTCTCTTCTTGCTTCTTTAATGGCTCATTCTCTCCATCTCTAATATCGCTCTCTGATTCGTTATTCTTCTACTGCTTCTTCTGGCTTCCAAGCAGCCTTTGTCCTTCCGTTTGCTCGACCGTGCAAGTGGAAATTGAAATCTTGAGCCCTGCGTCGGGTTTGGAGTGGCTTCCTATTTATCTTCCCTCCGCTCTCCCCTGTTCATTTCTCATGAATTATTATTATTACTTAATATTTATTGCTGTTAATTTTTTTTCCCGTGAAACAGGTAAAGCCATTTTCCGACGCCTTCTCACTATTTTTTAAAATTGGGCTTTTTTTTTGGGCAAAAGCAACTTCAGGAGGAATTTTCGATTAAGATTGCCCATTTATAGATTTTGATATTGGTCCCACATGGCCAGAGCAAACTGTCACCCATTATTGCCCACCATTCTGTCATCACGTATATTTTGTAGTTTCCAGCGCTCTGTAAATTCAGAAAGATGAGGGGCAATTTGATTTGCTTAAGAAACCATTTGGTAAAAAAACATTGTATTTAAAATAGGGCGTAAAATATTAAATACAAGAGATTATTTTGCAAATTTGAATTAAATTTTAAAGTAAAGGAACGAACGCAAGTTGGCAACTACAGCCGAGTGTAGCTGACGGCATTGACCGGCGAAAATGGCGCTCCAACATTAAGTGTTGTCATGACTGGAATGTTGCTTTTAAACTTTTAGCACATCTTAACTTATTACTATTTTTTTAAAATTTTTAATAAAATGTTGGAACTTCCACATGATTATCCTCAGTTTCCTCTGGTGGATTGTAACCGTTGTCCAGACATAACTTGTCTCGGAACTCTGGACGTAATATTTTCTCTTCAATTTGAGCATTTATCCAAAAATCTCTCTGCATTATTTTGTCATTTGTCATTGGTCTTTAAATAATTTTCATCAAACATATATTCATCAGTGTTGATCCGGCCGAAAAAGTTCTTCAAA
Organism: Phalaenopsis hybrid cultivar; assembly: GCA_002079205.1. Classification (NCBI taxonomy): domain Eukaryota; kingdom Viridiplantae; phylum Streptophyta; class Magnoliopsida; order Asparagales; family Orchidaceae; genus Phalaenopsis; species Phalaenopsis hybrid cultivar. The sequence goes on along the minus strand of JXCR01143234.1, from coordinate 48,726 downwards.
TTCTATAATGAATTAAGAACATGAATATTAATTAAATAAAAAATAAATAAATTTTTTGCTTGAATTTTTTAAAAAATATTTTATAGTTTCATGTGAACCTAAACTGTATTATTTTTGTTAGGAATCATCTGTTCTCTTTTGATGCATTACAGATAGTAACATTTGATGAAGATCTCATTACATATTTTTAATTAATAGACAACATCATTTTTGAAGTTTTCGACATGTACCATTAATTNGGAACGAACGCAAGTTGGCAACTACAGCCGAGTGTAGCTGACGGCATTGACCGGCGAAAATGGCGCTCCAACTTTAAGTGTTGTCATGACTGGAATGTTGCTTTTAAACTTTTAGCACATCTTTACTTATTACTATTTTTTTAACATTTTGAATAAAATGTTTATTTATACCCGCAATTCTTGTAACTTTATGGAACTTCCACATGATTATCCTTAGTTTCCTCCGGTGGAACGTAGTCGTTGTCCGAACACAACTTGCCTCGGAACTCTGGACGTAATGAGCATTTATCCAAAAATTCTCTGCATTATTCTGTCATTTGTCATTGGTCATTAAACAATTTCCATCAAACATATATTCATCAGTGTTTGATCTGGCCGAAAAAGTACTTCAAATTCTATAATGAATTAAGTTCATGATTATTAATTAAATAGAAAAATAATGCATTACAGATGAATTAAGTTCATGATTATTAATTAAATAGAAAAATAATGCATTACAGATAGTAATATTTGATGAAGATCTAATTACATATTTTTAATTAATAGGCAACATCATTTTTTCAGTTTTTGACATGTACCATTAATTCTTAGCATTGACAATACATCAATAAAATCATAATGCTAGTGAAGACTCATCCAAACCCCTTTCAAAGGATAGTAATTCTATAAATTGTGGCACATAAATCCATTTTGGCTAGACAAATAGCTAACAAAAAGGTATTTTTTGGACTAACTTGATGAAAAATTAGGAAAATTTTAACTAAAAATTGCAAGTAAAAGTGTATTACAAACTTATGCAGTTGATAATAAAATTATATGATATAAAAGCTTCACTAGAGGATATGAATTTCATGAAAAAGATATGACATAAGTGAGCATGAAATTTTTGTAGCTTGATAGATGTTTCAAAAATAGAGCTCACAATTAAAGTTATGCATTGATTCAAATTCAAATTTTTATTATTATTTATGGCATCCACAAGAACTAACAAAGCTAATATCCTAATTGATAGTAAAATAACCTATCTCAACAATTTTACTTGAGTCCGACTCAAAAAGACGGTTTGACTTAATCTAATCATCATTTGAGTTAGGTTTGGGTCAAAATTACAGAGTTCATTATTAAGTGAATTGCATTTAAATTGTGTAAATAAACTCAATTACTATTTGGTCTAGGGATAGGTGGGTCAACAAGTTATATTCAGGTTATTGGGTTGCACTGAACAAAAAAAATTACCTGATCTATAAAATAAATGAGTTTGGGTTAGACAGCTTTTGATTAAGTCAAACTTGGGTCAAATATGTTGATTATTATAATAAATATGTTGAATTTGAGACAAGCATATTTAGATTTTGTCAACTTTAGCTCATAACCTAATATAACCCGCCAATCAATATTGACACCTCCATTTTGCACTTAACATATATGGACGCTAGCCAATGAGAAACTATTTTTTAAATTGCAAGTAAAATACTTGATTACAAACTATGTCGGAGTGGTTCACTTTCTTATAAGATCATGTGGGTAATTAATACGTAAGCGATTTAGTGGAACTACACGCAACTTAGTGAGACTAAATAGAATTTAGACGATATTCTGTAAATTTATAAAAACTTAACTTTTGCAGTACAAGTCAATGTACTTTAAACAAAATATAAGTTATCATGGGACACTAGTGTGAGATGGGAAACTTTTGAGGATAAGTTCTTAATGAAATGATATAATGAATTAATAAATGTAAGAGTGTCAAATAAAAAAACAAAATAAAATTTTATTTGGATATAGCCAATAAGAGATTCAACAATACTATAACATTTCTTTTCAATTATTGTAAATAGTATAGCTCAAAATCAATTACAATCAAGTGCACACAAGTTAAATAATATTGAAAATTAAATAATTTTAGTACTTAAAACAGCTGCAAGGGGTTATATATGGGGTTACAAACTATACAATGACCAAATTTTGGCAACAATATAACAATGCATAATTAATCATCATATTCTCATTTTGTTTCATCACTCCCATCCAAGTATTATCTTCAACAATTTTTTGTAACTTCAGTCCCACTTAAGCCAAATATAGCATTGCAATTGGATTAAATTAACTTATATCCCAGGAAAAAAAAACCGATCCTATTCCGACCACAACTATCATATAATGTTTATACGTATGAATCAAACTCTTTCATTTACATGCATATCTTTTCATGAACAACTAATCTAACTACTTACATAACATTATAAGTAGTGACATGCAAATTTTTAAATTTGCAATAGGTTTAGAACTTCATATTCCGCAAACACATTAAAAAGAACAAAGTCAAAATTGATTAACAATATAAAATGTTAGTCTGCATCTAAATGTATAGTTGAAATCCTATGCAAGATTTCTCTTTTTCTCAGCTATCCAAAGTTGGCTTTTTTAAGGCATAAAATTGAAAAATAAGTAAAATCACATAAAAAAATGAAATAGTGAAAATTTTGATTGGAATACCTGGTAATAATAAACACATATTCAACTACATAGACTTCAATAATAATTTTTAACTAAGAAAACTTATAAATACTAAGTATCTATACAACAAAGTAAACTGTTATTATTAAATAAGAAATAATCTATATTCTTATAACATTAGACTCGAATTTATATTTGAAGATACTAGAGTCAATTTAATCTTTAACAATCGAGTCACAAACTATAATACTTCTAAACTCTAGCAGTAATAGCCAATTTAGCCATCAAATCTTCAACAAGATCTTGGTTTGACTTCACAAACAATATTGAATTTAAAATGTTCATTAAAATAAAAAAAAGACATTTGACATTTTCCTCATTTTATCTTTAATTTTCATATATTTAGACAGATTACAAATATTAGCTTAAGAAATTTGAAGCAAAGTGGAATAGTTTTGAGTTTGATAAATCATTGACTTCAATTTAAAGACTTAAGCAGAATGTGTAAAGCTAATTATAAGAATTTTCTAAGAAAATATATTTTTCTTCTTTTAAGTTTTGACCAAAATTAAATATTTTTATGTATTTTGGCATCTTCTTCTCATGTGATAAGTATTTAAATTGATCATTACTTCCCCTTATATGCAAATATTTTCTTACTTTAAATATCATGTGCCAAGAGGCTCAATCTAAACCATTTGGAGTTCCATTTGATTTAGTCATTCACTTTCTAATTGGCCCAACGATGATAGAAACAACCGAAACTCGTTAGACCCATAAATCAACCATATGAACCACTTTATCTGGATCAAATTATTGGTAATAAAATCACTGATCAAGAAATATGACTGAGATGTGTACAAAAATTTCGAATAATACAATATAGTTTTAATCATACCCATTTTTAATAAAAAAAAGTATAAATCAATAAAGGAAACTCAACTACTCTGCTCATGATGTGTCTTAATAGCAGGCGCCTGTAAATGGAAGAATTAGGAACCTTTTATAAAGGACCACTCAATTATTGTAAAAAACAAAGGGTTTATGGTAAACTCAACTCAAAATGAAAATGATCAATTAAAATTTGAGGTGCGGGACTTGTCAAAATTTAGGTGCATCAAAATATTCAGTTAGGAGACATAAGAATATTGATTTAATCTTACTTCAAACTAATAAAAATTACTTTAGTACATGAATACCAAATTATTGACTCGATTTCATACTCAGCTTTTTATGTTGGGTACAAATTTGATTGTGAATGTATTGAATTTTTCTCCCCCCTCGATCTACATTTTCTAGCAAATCATATTGATACGCCACCAATAAATTTTCATCATCTGACATGAATATCGAGATATGACATAAATCTCGAGGCAATCTTTTGAGCAAAAAACATTCTAACTTCAATTAAGAGTCATTCGGTACTCTGATTTCAATAAACTTATAGTCAAACTTATCGGCTCGATGAGACAGACCCAATGATATAAAAATTAGTCTAATCTGAGTAAAAGTAAACTCAGATCAAGTCATTAAACCACTCTTAGAAGATTTCTGGACACATTTAGAATCTCAAACGGATGTCGATTCCGGTGATTTCTTAGTCGAATCGAGCGTCTCAGCAAGATGAATCCAACGAGCCTAAGATCACTCAATTCTGACATCATTAAGGCCTTCAAAATGTCCATCAAACGCTGCATGATCGAAGGAAGCTCTCCGTACCGTCCGATCAATGTGGTTCATTTTCTTACATTAATTGCACCTAGAACACTATAAATTATGTCTCACTGCTCTCATGAAGAGTATGTGAGTTTGAGGCTTGAGAAAGAATATAAAGCTTTCGAAAGAGCTGAAGACCAACTTTACTCTTCCCACCTTCGATCGCAGATCGTCATTAACCAACGTCGACTGCCTTTGATCATCACCGATCATCATTGATCACCGTCAGCTGGCCTCCACCGATCGCCATCGGCTGCAGCCCACTTCTTACAACAAGTTCATTCGCATGTCAAAATTGTAATTCAGAAGAATTTGTAACATATTTTCCGCCCGTGGGACAAGGGATATCTGTAATTATCGACATATAGTGAATTTTTACAATTTGACTGGACCCCCTGATTTTTTTTTTCTTTTACGCGTTTTTCACGTAAAAGCTTATGGTGTCACTACTTGATGTATTCTTTTATCTGAGTGTGTGTTGAATTCTCGTGCAATGCTAAGACGATAATCTATTACTGTACTGCCACGAATTTTCAAGCACACATTAAATATCAAAGCCACAACTAAAGTGAGATCAAATGATTTTTTATGTTGCATTAGCTATTCTTGATTCTTTCCATGATAGCTCAAAATGATTGAGAGTATTCTTGAAGCATGAAAGTTGGTGATGCTAAAAAGCTACCGATTAAGAGTGTAAAAATATACCTGGAAAGCTTTTACTTAAGAGGTGAAAATGTGAAATTATAATTGCCCCATATAAACCTCAGTATCATTAACACACAAAATTCAATTTTAACACTCCTTAACAGCCTCGAATAACCTGAGAAAAATTAGCAATTTAATCAAAATTTAAACTCTTAAAGCACGCTTATTTAACAAGTCATAAATCCTTAAAAATTGCAATATTGACGAGCAGACACCACAATTCATTGAATCATAAGACTTTTCTTTTAAAAAAATAATTTATCTTTTGCTTCATTGGAAAAATATGTATTCTCTCATTGAGAATTAAATCAGTTCTATCTTAAATCCACTTTTTGGCCATCTCATAGTGATCTAATATTATATTTTAAATGCATGTAAAAGTTAATAATTTCTCCTAATTCAATATGCTATAAAGGTGCAACTTTATCCACCCTCTAAATATTTTAATAAGTTCCCGGCGCTAAAAGAAAAGATAAAGTTATTGTGTAATAATTCAGACGTTCTTATAGGCCCCACGGATAACGCTTTTCATGTGCATTTTTGTGGCCGAACTTCCGGCCTCGCTGCCAAGTTTGCTTTGCACTCTCTTTGCCGTATAAAGCTGGCCATCTCATACCTTCAGTAAAACAAGTTCAACGGTGCTCATGTACACTTGTCCTTTCATTTTTTTTTTCATTTTTTTAGTAAATTTCAGTGCTAAAATATAAAATATACAGATAGATTCAATTATTGGGGATTTGCATATATAGTTGTATACATAAATATGAATAATATATGAATTCTCGTTAAATATCTTTTGTTGAATTGAGATCACTTACTGAAGTGGTTGAATTTAGTCTACGGAGTGGTTGAATCAAAATTGTTTGCCAAATCAATCGATTTCATTTCTTTCGAGCAGTAAGTCGAGCCCACACTCAGCTATCAGATGAAGTTATCATGACTACTAATAACATCTGTTGATTCCCTATTAAAGATATTGCTAGACATATGAGATTCTATCTTTCCACTCATGTACTTGACGTGACTGTCATATCAAAAAAATTTGACATCAACTGGTAATATCTGACATCCACATCACAATACATACATCAGGATATCGGAGAAAGAGATCCTGCAATCCAAAATGTACTAATTTAATAATTTTTGAAGTTTCCTTCCATATGTATAAAAATAGGAGGGAAAATGATAGAAGATTTATTTTTCATTTTCTCTAGTGAATCCTCCTTTTCTTGGATATTTCTTTCTCTCTCTATAAAATCAAATAACTTAGTGAACCTTCGAGGCTTCTCTCTAGCTTACTGGAGCTTGAAATTTAATATATTCTCTAAAATTCCCTCAAAATTTTTTCATTCATCTCCATCTATGATATAAGATATTTTCATTAGATTGTATGTATTCATGAAAAATGCTAAATCCTGCATCATAAAAAATCCAACAACTGCACAGGATGTTTTCTTACTTTCCTACCATCTAAAACATTTAATATTACATATTAATCCTCCAAATTTAAAAATTTACACTTTTAACCAAACTAAAAATGTCCCTTTTTCAACACGGCCACTGTTCATTAGAATTATTTTTGTTGCCCCTTAAATGTCCTCGATAGGACTCTTCTTAAAAGCAATTATCCAACGATATTGCTCTTAGTCATTGGATTCGATGGAGGTGGCACCTTCTTCCCTATCAACTTAGGCATCGACGAGGAAAGTGATGATAATTGGATTTGGTTCTTGCCTAAGTGTCATTCTTTCTAAGAGAACAACACAGAGAACATGCTAAGGCTTCACAATCTTATCAAACATGTAAAAGGGCATTATCGAAGTAGTAGATTTCAACTTCCCAACAACAAGTCATGGCTTCTACATGCATCATCTTACTGAGTGCTTCCGAAAGAATTCCATCATCATCATCCAAATCTTACAAGTCTCTTGTGGGAAGCAGTTTACGGCCTCTCGATTGTTAGCGATGGAGAATGGTACGGATTCCCGCTCCCGCCTCCCGATAGCGATGTTTCGCGAATCCCGCTCCCACTCCTCCCGTTTCATGAATCGGCGCCTGCGTCTGCCGCGAAGCGAATTCGTCCCGCTCACCTGTTCTCGCTCCACTGTCGTGAGAGGTCGCGATATTCCCGAAACGTCGCCAACCTCCCTTCCTGTTCGCGATAAAAGATATCACAGCAGCTCTCCTTCAGTTTTAGGACAAGTCACGATTTTGAGTTCTTCTTCGGGCTTCCTCGTGATAGAGGAAGAGTTCTTTGGGCTTCCTTGGGATAGAAGGAAGAGAAGTGCAAGAAGTAGTTCCTTGCGGTGAAGGAAGAAGAAAGAAGAAGAAGAATATTGTTCTCCCTTAGGGTTCTTCTTGGTGGCTTGTGGTTGAAGAGAAATTGAGTTTATTTCTATTGTAAGTTTATCTTCTTCGGTGTATCTCAGTGTAGAGTTTCTTCGGTGTATCTTGGTGTAGAGAGAGAATAACAAAGAGAGAAGAAGAGAGAGCAACGAAGTGAGAGTTAGAGATTCATCTTAATTGTCGAAGTGATCGAATGATGTAAATTCCTGAAGTAGTAAAATCCTCTGCAACTCCGTGGACGTAGAAAATTTGTCGAACCACGTAAAACTATGTGTTCCACTGTGGTGTGACTGTTTTCTGGTGTGAATTTTTCTCGTTCTATTTTTTGCTTCGTCGATCGTTCTCCTGTTTGATTTATATATATACCACAACAACTGGTATGTATATAGATCTTGCATCAACAACTAGTATCAGAGTTGTGTTTCAGATCTGAGGAAGAATGATGACTGCAAATAAAGTGAAGTTTTCAGGGATCAAAAAATTTGATGGCACAAATTTTAGTTATTGAAGAATGCAGATAGAGGATTATCTTTATGGGAAGAAACTTTATCTTCCGTTATTGGGGAAAAGACCTAAAATAATAGATGAGGTTGAAATGAAATTATTGGATCGACAAGTTCTGAGGGTTATTCAATTGATGATATCGAGGCCCATTACACAGAACGTCGTCAAGAAGAGGATGACTACAGATCTCATGGGAGCCTTATTAGGTATTTATGAAAAGCCATCGGCGAATAACAAAGTGTGATTGATAAATAAGTTAATCAACTTGAAGACGGTGGAAGGTGTTTCTGTTGCTCAATATCTGAATGATTTCAATACTATCGCAAATTAATTGTCGTTTGTTGAAATTGATTTTGATGATGAGATACGTGCGTTGATATTGTTGGCATCGTTGCCAAATAATTGAGAAGTCATGATGATGACAGTTAACAGTTCTGCAGGTAAATCTAAACTGAAATGTGATGATACTCGTGATTTGATTTTGGCTGAGAATGTTCGTAGAAAAGATTCTGGCGAGATCTCAGTTACGAGTTCGACACTGAATGTTGATTTTAGAGGAAGATGACAAGACAGGAACTCAAATAAAGGGAGATCAAAATTAAAGTCTGGTCAGCAGGCAATCTGTTGGAATTGTGGCAAGGTTGACCACAAAAGGAGGAACTGCAAGAATCCCAGAAATATGAAGAATGATAGCGCAAATGTGATATCTGAAGAAGTACATGATGCACTATTGTTGGAAGTTCATAGTTTTGTTGATGATGGAAGTGAAGAGGAGAGTGGGTCCAGGGTACCCATTCCTATTGTTCTACAGACAGATGATGGAGAACCAAAGAGCTATGAAGAAATTTTGCAAGATGAAAGTTCGTGCAAGTGGGAGCTGGCAGAACTTCTACCAGGGAAGAAGACATTACACAACAAGTGGGTGTACCAGGTGAAGACTGAGTATGATGGAAATAAGAGATACAAGGCTAAACTTGTTGAAAAAAGCTTTCAGTAGAGGCAGGATATTGCCCATGCAGTAGGAGTTGTAAGCAGAGACAAGAGTAATTCAGGAAATAGCTTGCAGGTGCAAGGCTATTTGGGCCCTGCTCATATGTTGATTGAGGGTATTACTGTTGAAGAACTGAAGTTGTGCACAGCTTCAGCTAGTCTTCTGGAGTGACAAATGGTTTTGAGTTGTAGAGGTGAGGGATTCATGGTAGAGGATTCAAGTTGGAGGATTCATGGTGGGGGATTCATGTTTGAAGAAAAGAGCGACACCGCCAGTGGAGGATTCAATTCAAGATGTTGTTGCCTATGTATCGGTCTCCAAGTGGGAGATGGTTAGTAATGGAGACCGATTCGGGTTCCCGCTCCCGCCTCCCAATGCGATGTTTCACGAATCCCGCTCTCGTTCCTCCCTTTTCGCGAATCGGCGCCAGCGTCTGCCACAAAGCAAAGCTTTGTTTCGTCCCGCTCACCTCTTCTCGCTCCACTGTCGTGAGAGTTTGTGATATTCACGAAACGTCGCCAACCTCCATTCCTGTTCGCGATAAAATGCATTGCAGCAACTCTCCTTCGATTTTAGAACAAGTCTTGATTTTGAGTTCTTCTTTGGGCTTCCTCGGGATAGGGAAGAGTTCTTTGGGCTTCCTTAGGATAGAAGGAAGAGAAGTGCAAGAAGTAGTTCCTTGCAGTGAAGGAAGAAGAAAGAAGAAGAAGAAGATTGTTCTCCCTTGGGTTCTTCTTGGTGGATTGTGGCTGAAGAGAATTTAGTTTATTTCTCTTGTAAGTTTATCTTCTTCGGTGTATCTAGGTGTAGAGTTTCTTCGGTGTATCTCAGTGTAGAGAGAGAATAACATAGAGAGAGGAAGAGAGAGCAACGAAGTGAGAGTGAGAGATTCCTCTTAACTGTCGAAAGGATCGACTGGTATAAATTCCTTAAGTAGTAAAATTCTATGCAACTCCGTGAACGTAGGCAATTTACCAAATCACGTAAATTTGTGTGTTCTGCTGTGGTGTTACTGTTTTTTTGTGTGAATTTTTATCGTTTTATTTTTCGCTTCGTCGATCTTTCTCCTATTTGATTTAAATATATACCACAACAACTGATATATCTATAGATCTCACAACACACCAATGATCGATTTTGAAGCTAAAATTCTCAAAATTAAAGAAATATTTTAAGAAGCCGCTTACAAGATGAGACTATCATTGTAAGGTTGTAGGCGATTGCTTCCTTTGACAGAATTCACTACTGACATCCCACCACAAACGTAGCGGAATCATTCAAAAACTCCTGAATGTGAGACGGGAGATGGAGTGACGACTTTAATAAGAACTACGAGCAAGTAGGAGATGGAATTCAATGAGATAGCGAATAATTGTTGTTTTAAAGAACGGGGATTGATGTGTGCTAGAAAATTTGCGGCGATAAACTAATAAATTATTGTCTTAGTGTTGCACGAGAATTCAACACACACTCAAATAAAAGACATAACCAGTAAAGACACTAAAGGTTTTTACATGAAAAACTCAAAAAAAGAAAAAAAAACAACGGGGTCTAACCCAACTGAATATAGCCACTATAAACTGGTGATTATAAGTACAATCCCTCATCCCATAGGCGGGAAAAAGGATGAGCACTCCTTAGAGTTACAACATCGGTGCACGGATGAACTTGTTGAAAGAAGTGGACGGTGACCGATGGTAATCGGCAGCAACCGATAAGTTGTGGTCAATGACAGTCGGCGGTGTTCGCAGTCGACGGGTGGTGGTCGACGCGGTTGACAGGAGCATTGTTGGACTTTAGCACCTTCTCAAAGCTTCAAGCATTCTTCTTTATAGTGTTCTGGGTGCAATTAATGTTGGATTATAAACCACTTTGATCAGACAGTCCGAAGAGCTTTCTTTGATCAGACAGTAATTGATAAACATTTAAGTGTCTTAACGATCTCGGCAATGAGCGTTCTTGGGCTTTTTGAATTCGTATCATCTAAACTCTCTAATCGACAATAGAATTGTTAGATTCGACATTTGTTTGATATTTCAATTGTATCTGAAAAAACTTTCAAATGTGGTTTAAAGACTTGATTCCAGCTTCATTTGATTAACATTGAACTAATTTTGATATTATTGAGTCATTCTCGTTGAGCCGGTCAGTTTAAGTGTAAGTTTGCATAAATCAAAGCTCGGTATGACCTTTTATCGATGCTTCAAAATTTTTTTTTAAAAGATTATCTCGAGAATCATATTATCCCTCGAAGATTCGTGACAGATTATGAGAATTTGTTAGAGTTGTAATAGTTATCTTCAGAGTAGCTAAAAAGTAAATTTTTTATGTTTAGATAATCAGTACGTAATCTTAATATTTTAAATGATAGATAAGCAAAAAAACCTCATTATTTTATTTAAAAAGGCAATCGCAACTCTACATTTTGATCGTGTGAACAAATATATTGCGTAAGCGCGTGACGTTTTACTCCCATGCGATCGACGGAGGCAATGTACGAAGTCCGCATATCGTAATTCTTGCCGGAAAGCAATTCCGTGCCATTTCTTCACTGCATCTCTTGTAATTTGGGCAGTTTCGGTTCCCCAGCTTCTAAAGACGTTCCTTGTTAAGACTTTTTATATTCTACTCTTTGATTTTTTTTTATGGGGACTCTGAGGCTAGACTGGGAATGCTTACTTTTTTTGTAATGATTATAGTAGCAATACCTCCTCTGAACTACGATAAATTATTCCATATGAATCGGACACTGCACACTAGTGTGGTGTCTGATCCGGACCGTAAATCACATGATCTACGGTCCCAATATATTTCGGTGGGCCCCACCTAAATTTTTTTTTAAAAAAAAAATTGAAATAATCCTGACCGTGGATCACCGTGATCTCGGTCAGGATCAGACACTGCATGCAAAGATGCATGCGGTGTCCGCACGCAATAATTTCTCCTGAACTACAATGTACTTTTGCTTTCTGGTCCCGTGTGTTTGTTTATTTTTGGTATGTTCATTCTACTACCTTGAGTGGAATTTTATTATTGATTTCTCATCGATAAATTTTATTATTTGACATGTATCTCGAGACATCTTTCAGATAAGAAATTTTTAAAGTTAAAATCATCTAGAATTTTGATTTCAGCAAACTTATAATCAAGCTGAGCGGTTTGACGAGACGAATCTAATGATACTAAAATAGATCCAATCCAACTCAAATCAAGTCGTTAAGTCATTTTTGTAGGTTTTGACTGGTTAATTGAAATGTCAATTGAACTCCAAATTTAACGATCACAAAACATAAAAATAATTGTAATGATATTGATTATAATTAATTTCAATAAAAAATAATATAAACCTTTAACTCTCTAAACTAAGTATTTCTCATAATATTAGATATTTTTTCCCATGATAATGAAAGTTCTCATACAAGTTCTATTAATTTTGTGATTCTATATGTAAATGCCTTAGGAGGATTAAGTTTATGAAGTATATATAAATTATTTCTTTAACTTATATTGAAAAGAATTAACAATAATTTAGAAACTTATGTTTGACCCTCATTAGTTGTAAATGTCTTACTGCTATCATTTTGATTAGTTTGTGCTAGCTAGGAGGTAGTAGGGGTCAAAGAACCAACACCCTGTGTTAAATAAGAATGGTACTAGCAGTACCAAAAGTAGTAGTATGATTGAGAATTATAGAATATGGTGTTGGTGATGAGAAAGTTAAAAATATGCTTGTTTGTTACCAACTTGGTGAGGGACCAAATAATTAACAGAGAAGTTTCCTCAATGCCACATTTACTCTATCTAATTATAATAAATGTATAAAATAATGGTTTTTCCATATAATAAAAATTAACAATTGGAGTTACAATTGCATCATTGAAAATAAGCCTATGGAGTCATATTCACTCTCTATATAATCAGGTTTTGGAGTTTGATTGCTCCATCTAGTGAAAACAAAGATTTAGATTTACACTCGCTCTATGTAAAATAAGCATATCAATTAACAATTGTTCCATCTAAAATAGGCCTATGGAGTCACAATCGCCTCTTCCAATTAAGATAACTTATAGTGACTCCATCTAAAATAAGCTTATGCAGTCACAATCACTTTCTTAATTAATATGAGCTTATGAATTCACACTTATTCTATTTAAAATAAATTCATAGACTCACAATCACTCCATCTGAAATACAAATAAAATAAGCGTGATGATAAATAATTACTTAAAATTTATTAATTTTAATAAGCTTTAAAAAAAAAATTAGATCTCCATGAAGCTTTATTTGTTAATGATAAAAGATTTGTAATTAATAATATGTATAGATAATCTTATATGGACTGCAAAAACAGGACTATAGAAACTAGCACTACTCCAAACTTTCATATATATTACATCTAAATAATTCACTAGTTGAAATTATCACTTAAATTTTTGGGATGTTTAGCTCACATACATTGCAATAAAATGTAACATTATTTATTATTCTAAAATAGTGATATGTTGATGTTAGCCAAATTATGCACCATCTAGAGATACCACGAACATCTATTAAATTGATATAACCATTTAGATATCTTTAAAATACAATATGATTTAAGTAACCACACATGACAACAAACTCTAAAAAAAGCCTCCAAACAAAAACCTTATTTTACACCACCTTATAAATATATCCTTTTTAAGCCCTCTACCCAAGAATCACACTTAATCATTTGTCCTTAACATTTCAAAAACAATAAATTACAACACACCTATTACATGAGGATCACATCAATGCAAACAAATTATTAAAAAAAAATATAGCAGATATTTTAATAAAAAAAATTTAACATTTTTTTTTACTTAAAGAAAAAGAGTGCTGGCAACACTTAACCATGCTGGTTCCAACACTTGAGAGGGGAGACAATGGCATGTAAGAGAAAAGAAGTTGAGAGTAAGGGAGGCTAGATAAAAGAAAGAGAGCTGGTGGGAGACTTAGAGAGAAAGGACATGGAAAAAAGTGAGGAGAGAGGAGTCCAAACTTACAAAGAATAGGTGAGGAGAAAATGATTTAAGATTATTGTCCAACACATGATCAAATTTATGGCCTACTCACAAATCATTGATTCCAATGATCAATGTTATGATGAAAAATTCATAGCTATTGTGTCGGCAATTTATCTCGAAAAAGCTACAAGAAAATTCTATTTGCCATCAATAGCCTATTTTATCTAAAATAAATTTATAAAATTTAAATGTAAGTTAATTTTTGAGAGAATGTCATAACAACATGATACGAATAATTTGACTTAAATTGTTATAACATGTAAGGGACGTGCTCTCTACATTATTAAACTAAAATAATTGAAAGAAAGCTACTGCTTATCATCTCGGGACTCAATAATGAAAGCACCAACTTTGTCATACCATTTTTATATTAAAATAAATAGCCTTTGCATGGCAGCATATGCAAATTTGCTACGCACCTATTTGACAATGATTTAGTACCGAACTTATTGGCAGTTGGATCATTAGACGTAGGGGACTATAATAATTAGTTTTCATTATGATTAGCATATAGATACATGCATTCAACTTTTATACGTATAGTTACATATCTAACATCTACATTTTGATTTCATATTCATAAAAAATTTTCACATCATATTAAATATGCCACTATCTTAATTTTTAAATTGTGAAATACATAAGAATTGAATAGTATGCATGTAAATCTCCCATGAAATTATCAATCTTTTTATAACAACCAGTATGTAGTGACTAAAATTGGCACAAGAGAAATTTACAGAATAATACAAAATCATTAAAATAGTTTTTAACTTTCTAATTAAACTTCTATAGAAGGTGGCTAGCCAGGATATGGAAGCTTCATAACTAAAAGNAACTTATTCAGAACAGGGGCAGAATGGTCAATTTTCCAGAATCAGCTGTTTTCCAGACGCACTAACCAAACAGTCAGACAGCTTATCCGAATCAACTGGTCATCAGCAGATTATCAGGATAAACTGCTTATCAGCAGAAGCTGGATAAGCTGCAGCTGCCCCAAACAGACCCTAAGGGAGGCTAGATAAAAGAAAGAGAGCTCGTGACATGAAAAAAGTGAGGAGAGAGGAGTCCAAACTTACAAAGAATAGGTGAGGAGAAAATGATTTAAGATTATTTTCCGACACATGATCAAATTTATGGCCTTCTCACAAATCACTGATTCCAATGATCAATGTTATGATGAAAAATTCTTAGCTATTGTGTCGGCAATTTATCTCAAAAAAGCTACAAGAAAATTCTATTGTAATTTTTTTGCCATCAATAGCCTATTTTATCTAAAATAAATTTATAAAATTTAAATGTAAGTTAATTTTTCAGAGAATATATATATATATATATTAATGTCATAATACAATACCAATAATTTGACTTAAATTGTTATAACAACATGTAAGGGACATGCTCTCTACATTATTAAACTAAAATAATTGAAAGAAAGCTACTGCTTATCATCTCGGGACTCCATAATGAAAGCACCAACTTTGTCATACCATTTTTATATTAAAATAAATAGCCTTTGCATGACAGCATATGCAAATTTGCTACGCACCTATTTGACAATGATTTAGTACCGAACTTATTGGCAGTTGGATCATTAGACGTAGGGAATTATAATAATTAGTTTTCATTATGATTAGCATATAGATACATGCATCCAACTTTTATACGTATAGTTACATATCTAACACCTAGATTTTAATTTTATATTAATAAAAAATTTTCACATCATATTAAATATGTCACTATCTTAATTTTTAAATTGTGAAATACATAAGAATTGAATAGTATGCATGTAAATCTCCCATGAAATTATCCATCTTTTTATAACAACAAGTATGTTGTGACTAAAATTGGCACAAGAAAAATTTACAGAATAATACAAAATCATTAAGATAGTTTTAACTTTCTAATTAAACTTCTATAGAAGGTGGCTAGCCAGGATATGGAAGCTACATAACTAAAAATTCTAAGGTTTGGCCAATTTGAAGTTGCCTTGATTTTTGTATGATCTACTTCTAATCATCTCATAGACAAAATAAAATTAAAGTGAATGTCCTTGGTCTTAATAAATAAACATTTTCTAAATTTTATATAAGTTGAAGCTTCCTTATATTATTCAGTCAAAACTAGTCTCACTCGATCAAGAGGGATTCTTTCATTAGGACTAGAGATGATAATGTCATAACAACATGATACCAATAATTTATCATCAAAACTCATTACAATTACATTCATCAAAAACATGTATGATTCTGTATGATGTGTTAGATAGACCAAAATGCTAGCTTGACCAGTTAATCATAAATGTCAATTATGATTTCAAATTCTATATTACATTTATTGGTAGTTATAATCCTAAACAAATAGTATTCATTTTTTAGATATATGTGATCACACATATTATCTAATATGTGGTTTAGAAATTTAGACATAATGGAGATCTATTTAACTACCAGTTATCTACAAAAATTCCTAAAGTGTCATCCAACTTTTGGGTCAAGGCTGCTAAATCAACAAATGAACAAATGCTTTTATTAAGGAAATGTTTTCCTAATAGTTTCTTACTTACCTTTTAACTCAATAAGAGTTATCAGATTCATCTTTCAACTTCATAGAAATAGAGGATAAGCTATGTAAAAACTTCATATTTTTCCTCTCCAAGTATTGTAAATAGTTATTATGATAAATGATAAAAGAAATTTCTCAAGACCTTAAGAATATTGTTTACACCCTCCACATATTACAAAATTTTAAGAATTTATAGGTTAAGTAGTAATAAAAATATTGGATGAAAAGGAGCTATAAAAAGTATATAACAATTTGTTTCATATTCATTATGAGAAAAAGTAATTATTAGAGATGTGAATGTTTCTTCTGACTAAAATAAATTTCTTTTGTAAACCCGTTTCAAATAGCAAGGCAGGATTATACATAAGACTAAAAGGCGGCCTTTTGATGCCAAAAACATTCCTACCAACTAACTTTGGATAGTCTACAAAAGTGGAAGGATATAAATTCTTTGAAGGGTGGGACTTTGGAACCAGTAAATACGATGAATTCAACTTATTGGTTGGTAGTAGGACTAAAATTGTTGATGATTTTAGGATATCTATTGTTGTAGTGTAGCCATCATTCAATAGGNAACATGTAAGGGACATGCTCTCTACATTATTAAACTAAAATAATTGAAAGAAAGCTACTGCTTATCATCTCGAGACTCAATAATGAAAGCACCAACTTTGTCATACCATTTTTATATTAAAATAAATAGCCTTTGCATGGCAGCATATGCAAATTTGCTAAGCACCTATTTGACAATGATTTAGTACCGAACTTATTGGCAGTTGGATCATTAGACGTACGGAATTATAATAATTAGTTTTCATTATGATTAGCATATAGATACATGCATCCAACTTTTATACGTATAGTTACATATCTAACTTCTACATTTTAATTTCATATTCATAAAAATTTTTAACATCATATTAAATATGTCACTATCTTAATTTTTAAATTGTGAAATACGTAAGAATTGAATAGTATGCATGTAAATCTCCCATGAAATTATCCATCTTTTTATAACAACCAGTATGTAGTGACTAAAATTGACACAAGAGAAATTTACAGAGTAATACAAAATCATTAAAATAATTTTAACTTTCTAATTAAACTTCTATAGAAGGTGGGTAGCCAGGATATGGAATCTACATAACTAAAAATTCTAAGGTTTGGCCAATTTGAAATTGCCTTGATTTTTGTATGATCTACTTCTAATCATCTCATAGATAAAATAAAATTGAAGTGAATGTCCTTGGTCTTAATAAATAAGCATTTTCTAAATTTTATATAAGTTGAAGCTTCCTTTTATTATTCAGTCAAAACTAGTCTCACTCGATTAAGAGGGATTCTTTCATTAGGACTAGAGATGATAATGTCATAACAACATGATACCAATAATTCATCATCAAAACTCATTACAATCATATTCATCGAACACATGTATGATTCTATATGGTGTGTTAGATAGACCAAAATGCTAGCTTGACCAACTAATCATAAATGTCAATTATGATTTCAAATTCTATATTGCATTTATTGATAGTTATAATCCTAAACAAATAGTATTCATTTTTTAGATTTATGTGATCACACATATTATCTAATATGTGGTTTAGAAATTTAGACTTAATGGTGATCTATTTTACTACCAGTTATCTACACAAATTCCTAAAGTGTCATCTAATTTTTGGGTCAAGGCTGCTAAATCAACAAATGAACAAATGATTTTATTAAGGAAATGCTTTCCTAATAGTTTCTTACTTACCTTTTAACTCGATAAGAGTTCATCTTACAACTTCATAGAAATAAAGGATAAGCTATGTAAAAACTTCATATTTTTCCTCTCCAAATATTGTAAATAGTTATTATGATAAATGATAAAAGAAATTTCTCAAGACCTTAAGAATATTGTTTACACCCTCCACATATTACAAAATTTTAAGAATATATAGGTTAAGTAAAGTAGTACTAAAAATATTGGATGAAAAGGAGCTATAAAAAGTATATAACAATTTGTTTCATATTCATTATAAGAAAAAGTAATTTTTAGAGATGTGAATGTTTCTTCTGACTAAAATATATTTCTTTTGTAAGCCCGTTTCAAATAGCAAGGCAAGATTATACATAAGACTAAAAGGCAGCCTTTTTATGCCAAAAACATTCCTACCGACTAACCTTGGATAGTCTACGAAAGTGGAAGGATATAAAGTCTTTGAAGGATGGAACTTTGGAACCATTCAATACAATGAATTCAACTTATTGGTTGGTAGTAGGACTGAAATTGTTGATGATTTTAGGATCTCGATTGTAGTAGCGTAGCCATCATTCAATAGGATAGTTGATGTCGTTGAGCAAGGCTAAAGATGGAAACAAAATGATATTAAAGATATGATCAGGGAAGGGTCCCAATTGAGTAAAATGGATCAATAATTCACAATGAAGGACACATGTTGTTTAAAAAAGAATGTCAACTTTAAAAATAAATTTTCAATAGAGAGACATGGAAGATGAGAGTTGCTAAATTAAACCACATTTATCTTTTAGGTATAAGAATACAATATTACATGCATGACATAATCTCCAAATAAGATAGAAGCAAAAACCTAATTAAGATACATAACAAGTAAAATAAATACCCAAATCACTATATTGCTTAACGCAACAAGTTTTTTTCCCAAAAATCAGATGTTTTTCTGAACCACCAACTTAATTACATTATAAAAAAATTTGGATCATCGAATATAGTATGAATAATAAAAGCTTAGCACCAATAAGCAAGGCCACATAAGAGAATAAGTTTCGGGAATTGAAGTGTTCTAGTCATAGACAAAAAATAATCTTTCCAAAATGCAAAAAAGATTTGAACTTATCGATAAGAGGTTGATAAGAAGAAGCCAAAGCTCTAGAGAAAGAAATAGGCAATCCAAGGTAAGTAATCTTAGATTGAATGAGATTAAACTCCTTGAGGTTGGAAATGATTTTGAGTGTCTCTAGTTCTACTAAAGAAATTGATGTCGCATTTATATAAGTTAATTTGCAATCTTGAGGCTTGATAGAAAAGGTTTAGGATTCTCATGAACTCAGTTAGATTTTGTGTGAAAGTTTCCCCAAAAATCAATATAAAGAATATGTGAGACATGAAAACTACATAGCTTGTTGATTAATTTATTTATTATCATAAATGCGAGCTATAAGAGGCTGTCTATGGCTATATACAAGAGGTATGGAGATAAAGACAAGCTTATTTGAGTTCTACCTTAGAAGGGAAGAAAGCTTTTAAGGAACTATTAATGCATGCATAGTAAAATACATAAAAAAAATATTTGCTTTGATTTAAAATATGAAGTGATTCAGAAAACCTTTTATAGAAACCCTTTAAAATAATTATTCCCTACATAAATAGTTTTTAAATATTTAGTTTAGCATATAATTTAGGCAAAGAGATTTCTTGGAATGAAATGTTTCATTAGTCAACATAATGTTATAAGTAGCAAACATCCCTTTGAGGAACCCACTTTGAGCCAAAATGAGGAATCAATGGCATGACCAACTTGATTCTCTTAGCCAAAATTTATCAAATAATTTTATAGAATGAATTGCATAAGAATATCAACCTAAAATCATTTATATTAGATGCAGATTTGCTTTCACGAATGTGAATAATGGTTGTATTTTCATCACATATGAAAATTTTATTAGTAAAAAGAAATACTTGATATAACTAATAACCTATAATGTCCTAAGAATAAAAAAATGTATTCAAATGACACTCTATTGAGCTATGAGATAACATTTTTTGCAGCTTTAAAAATGACCTATTTAATCTCTTTGAAGGTAACTAGGGTAGTCAATGATGCAAGAACATATGAAGAGATAGTGCTACTAATAGAAAGAGTGATAAAATAATTAAAATCTCCGAGATGAGAGAAATATGTTAAAGTGATTAATAGTAGTATCAACAATGTACTTTTGGGTGTAATTATTCTCCAAAAATGTGAAAAGCTCTTTTTTTAGATTCAAGTTTTTTTTCTATTTCACAATCTTCTGTATAGAAAATGAAGATATTTCTTTCCACCAACTTTCAACTATACCAAATGAACAAAGTTGTTAATTAAAGGAGTCAATAAGATGTGTGTAGGTGCAGAGTTCATAATGTGAGAAAGATCAAAACCAACACTCAAAGATAGCCATCAAATTAAATAATGGTTCATAAGAGTATTAAAGGCCACTATTACAAAAAAACTTCCTCTATGGAAGAATAAGGGCATCCATGCTGAAGTTTAAGTCGCAAGCCACAAACAAAGGCAAACTCTAGGATGATGTAACAATATTTGTTGAGATGAATGCATCTGAACAATGCAGCTGACACACAGGTGCAACGCTGAGCGATGGAGCTGTGTTAATAACTAAAATCATGTCAATGATAATAATGTCATGCCTCAAGAAACTGTGTTGAGGATGATATTTAAGTATTTGATCACTAAATTTCACCAATCAATTTTTCTTGTTTGAATTATGATTTTAAGTGTTCAATGAGTTGTGCTACAAAACCCTATATGATCATCTCTAAGTCCTTATAATTACACACATAATTTAACCTCATTGCATAGTGGGTCCATAGTGAATGTGATATGTAACCGCTGATATGAGTTCCATTCTCACAAAATTTTGCCCGTTAGCACACTCCAAAAACCCCTCTTTCAACTACAACAGAAAGTGATACATGCATCCAAAAACATCTCAATCTTGATCTCTTTGATTACCTTAATTTTTCTTGCACCCATCTATAAATTAATTTAGCATTGGAGGATATAAACTATGAGAAAAAAATGTTAAATGTTCTCTAAAGTGTCGCTGCTCTGATTCAACTCCTTGAAAATATCAAGAATTATGTCGTTATGAACCTTATAATATATGAAATTGGATAGGGTGTAAATGCAATTAACCCTTAATTAGACTTTCGTAAATTAAAGAATGGACGGCAAGGGAGAGTACGCGTGTTGTTGGAATTCTAGAAGATAAAATATATTTCAGCTGTTAGAGGACTCTAAAATATAAAAGATCGTTTGAATTCAATTTTATTTTTAGGTTTTTATTTTTGTTTTATTTTTATTTATTTTTAAATGTACATATTTATTTGTGTTGATTATTTTTAAAAACACTTAAAACATTTAAATATTATTTTGAATGCGTAGGCCTAAGATCTGTTCTTAAGACTTTAGAACGTAATGCCAATAATATATCTCTATTTTCTCGTGAAGACTCATTTTGCATGTTACCATTCATAGAAATTAGATTACAAAATGTCGATAATGCATTTGAAATTTTCTATTATTGGCTGGTCGTCATATTTGTCAAGATAACTATTATTATGGCTGAAACATTACTCTTAGAATCTTCGTTTTACTTTCTCGTTGGTTTAGCGAGTCAATCGTCTACTTACTCAGCCGGCCCATTCGGCTAAGTCAATTGAATCGTCTTGTCGATTGATAGCTCTTCAGCCACTCAACCGAAATGATTCTTCTACATGTGTCCAATCCAGAAAGGTTTGATTCCATTTCTTTGAACTTCTATTTTTAAAATAACTTAATTTATTTATAAAAATTTAAAAAATAAAAATTAAAAATTACACTAGATAAATATATTCTTAAAAAAAATAAAAAAGCACCCAAACAAGCTCTAATATTTATGTTTCAAGTAAAAAGGTTTGCGCTCAACATGAAATGAGATTGTTTTAATAGAATTTGTTCTCATTTGAACAAATTGTTTTTAGCCATTCACTACGGGCTAGGCGTTTAGGTCAAATCCCAATCCCACTTTTACATGTGAGCCCGATTTTACCATTTGTTCTGTTAAATTGTTCTATTTATGAAGGCTAGTTATTTAACTTCATAACGTTTTCAAATAATAATGTTTAGAATGATATTTAGGTTTTATTTTGATAGTATTTATAAACATATACATGTTAGATTATTTTATGACAAAACTAAATGGCTGAACAGCGGAACATTAATAACATGTAATATTGAACTAATTAAATTTAAGGGTGATTATAGCAATCATATTTAACGGCAGATGAGAGATATCATTTAAGCGACAATGATCAAATGAGAAAGAGACGAATCATCAAAGATAGGAAGTCAATGTTAATTGGGTGATAACATTCGAGTGGCAATAATTGGAAGATTGTAGATAAAAGATGATTTGAGTTTAGTCATTCGGTTGATAGTAGATGACTAACATCAATCAAAAAAAGGCAATTAAAATAACTAGTAGGTGACAGCTGCTGACTATGATCAAAAGTTGTTTGTTTTGATTGAATGACCTATGGAGGTAGACTTTTGACAAACTCATAACTAAGAAAAAAAAAGAAAATGGTTATATTAAGTTGTTGAGTTAAATAATGCCTTGATGCACTAGAGAGAGAGAGAGAGAGAGGAATGACACTTTTCCTCTGTTCTCTTATAGTACAATAAGAAATGTCACTTAAAACAAAAGTTTTGAGGTTATAATTTAATAGAATTTATGCTACAAGATTAACTTCTTACATGTAGTTTTAGATCGAAGAAAAGGCTATTTATAAATCGTATGCCGGTTGAGGAAGATCCTCTTAATGACTATAAAATAAAGACTCTCTCAAACTAGCATTAGAAAAGACAAAATTAGAGAAACATATATTAAAAGGAAGCCATTACAAGAAAATAAATAATTTCTAGCCGAAAATTTGTCAATATATAAATGAGATCAATCAAAATAATTAAATTTTGATGGTTTCTTTCTAGCTCACAACTTATTAGTAAAGCCTAAAATAAAATGCTTTATTATAGTTAGGCTTTTTATTATTTAAAAAAAAAAGAAACTTTGATGGCATTCTGCCATGTAACTTGTTACTAAATATGTAGCCCATTTGTTGCAAACTAATAATAGATTAATCTCCAAAGTTTCTAATGGCGTGGTTGTTTAGATCTACAAAAGATTATGGTAGCATTTTAACGATGATCTAATCACCAAAATTTCAGTGACTAGTTTACCGTTACTTAGCTTTTACAAACATTAAATTTCACACTTTATCTTTTGATGTAGCATGTTTACCATAATTAAAATCACCAAAGTATACCAGAATGATATAAACATATCACATTCTTTGTATAATTATTGTTCATAACACACACACACACAATCACAAACACATGCATTTATGCAAATTCTCCCAATGTCACAGTTTGTCCATGTAACAAAACAGTTAGAATATATGTTCGATCTATAGTAAAATTTAAAGCTGAATTGAAATCTTACAACCTCCTCTTATATTCTCTATGTGGGAGCGCCCCACCAGTGTGCTTAGAGGGCCCCATGTCTCCACAATTCGACCGTCGGTTTTGTTTTGCCTACTCCCTCATCTTTTTGTATTCCATTGTATCCCAAGTTCTGAGCGACAAGGAAAAAACAACCTCTTCGAGTCACAGGGGATGCTGTCGTGGTTTCTAAATATCGACAAACATGTCTCGTAGGCGATCGCTGACCATGCGCTCGAAGTTGTGTAGGACGTGTGCTTCAAGCTAAGGGCGTCAGGAGAACTATTTCTGCATAATTACAGAGATTATGTTAGATTGATAAATAAATAAAAACAAATTAAAATATTTGTGAATGATTTATACCGCTAACTCCTGGAACCAAAGATCCTGAATTGCCATAGGGATATCCTTCCAAGACAAGTACACTGTGTCATACTTGCTCCAGATGATGTCCCCGATGGCGTGAATAACTTGTGTCAGGGGATAGAACCTAAAAACAACAAATAGTTAGTTTTATATTCAATTACAAAAATAAAAGGATTACAGTCAATATCTTAAAAAAATGTGGTAGATATTGTCACATGGTTCCACCCGCCTGGCGGGCGCCTTAGAACCAGTACCATTTTCTTATTTCTATACAAGACGCTACTAAAGACTCTAAAAGTACTCAGAAAAAGTAAGGAAAAAAGACTAGATCTGCATGAAAATAAGGTTAGTAAAAAAAGCTATCTAAATGCAACATATGTATATCATACCTGTCGAGAGGAGCTTAGCATCACCTCCAGAAAAGAGTTAGTATAAAAATCATTACATGCTTCTCCCTGTTACACTTGTGTGTGTATTTTAGGCACGTCTTCCTACAATAAAAATTAACCTAATACACTATTGCACACATTTCAAAATCTGTAAACATATAAGCACACCAAAAGCACAAAAAGTGATGCCTAGCTAGAGCAACCAAATCAGCAGATAACTATAGTCAGGAAATCAAAAAAGACTACCTAACATTCTAGTCCTTACCTAAGCACACCATCTAACTTTGTGTCCTAACAAAACATCAAAATGTGTACAAGGTTACAAAGGTAAAAGCTTCTGTATGACTTTGATTGGGTCGCCAATTTTGGTCCCGTCCTAAATATCCAATCGATCTTACAAACATTACCCAAAATGGATTTTAAAAAGGTTGGCTTTATATATGACATGCATAGATTTAAAAAAAGGGTGTATATCATAGGTAGAAAATTAATTTTATTATTTGAAAATAAGACCTTTAAATACAGACTCGTAATATGCAGGTGACATAAGTTAGATCCCTTAGGTTTTTAGCACAGTCATACTTGTGTCAATTTCAATGCTTTAAATCGTATGGTTCCGCAGAATCTACATGGTGAACAATGCACATTGAAGCATCGCGACCGTCACAGGTTTGCTCATCTATCGAGTCTAGATCACTACCAAAGCATGTAGATAAATGCAAACACAATCAAGCATTCCACAAGATTCAACACCATGATTACTCAAATGGGTATGAGTAAACATGATGGAGGATCATTAAGCAACATGCAAATGACAGAGCTCAAATGTATGCACGTTGCACACTCAGTAGGTTCAGAGCTCTAAGGCATGCCCAAATTAAGTGAACAACATGCAAACGTTGTGAAAACCAAATGGTGACACAAGAGGTGAAGTGTGCATCCTCTTCTAGGGAAATTCACACACCATGGACTAGCATAGCTAGCCACCAATCATCAAATGAGTATCGAGCTCCAAACACATGTGATACACATATTGGGAGATATCACAAGAGCTAGTGCTTGAAGAGGCACCTAATATGACATGCGTCAAATGCAAAGTATCATGCAATTGAATTCATCAAAGTGCACATCAAAAATATTTTTCATGCATAAATGTGTGAATGCAGACCAAGTCATGCACTGTCACTGAAATGATGTGAACGCACATATAAAACATACAACAAGAAAGTGATGTTGGCCATTTGACCCATTGGGTTTACCGGGGTGGTCAACCAGGGGCATCATAGTGGTCGGTTAGGCCGAGGGCGGTTGATTGAACCCAAGTGATTGGTCAATCGGGTAGTGGCAGCAGGTCGGACCAAAGTGGTCAGTCGATCGAGTTGGGGATGCCAATCAGACCTAACTGGTACCACAACAATCAAAATGCAAAGACATTCATATTGATAACACATGATGATGCAACACAAATGCTACTAATGCTCTGCAGTGAGTCATACTCCTCTTAAAGCTCTCGCATAGGCACCTAAGTTTCAATTCATGGGTGTGTGACATAGCCGCCTCCAGCTTTAGCAAGGTGTAGATAATTTGGCCCTCTGATTCCTCAAAAGAGAAATTCCCCATTATTTGTAAGATATACTATTTACAAAGCTTTTTTTATCCTACAAATCCAAAGTGTTCCAACCTCTCCATGGAGGATAGGAAACTCCAAAACTAGGGGAAATACTTATTACGGCCGATTTGGCTTTGGTCTAAGGCTTTTACAAGAAAGTTCACTCGAATTCACAGGGGGTTTGTCCACGATGGATTCCTATCCTAGCGCCTTTCTCTTGGAAAACAACAACCTAGCCTTAAAAATCTCTAACGCAATCTTAAGATTAGCTAAGAAAAGGAAAATGCAAGGGAACAAGTGTATCACCTACGCGATGTCTGATGACATGCCCAATTGCAAAGATGAAGCTCCCTAAAGTAGGAGAGTGGCTCCTCTTCTTCTTCCGCTACCAAATGTGAGAGGAGGTTCTCTTTATGTAGTAGATGGCGACTTATTCCCTTCTCCAAAGTAGAGTTGGAGCTCTCCTTTCGAAAGGAGTCGTGTTGCTTTCCTTTGCTTTTGAAGTTTTCTCCAAGCTTTCTCCCCTCTTCCAGAGATTGGTGGTGGAAGAGGAAGAAGATTGTGCAAAAGTCATATTTTCTTTAGTAGAAGAAATGAAGAAAAGAGGAGAAAGAAGAAGGTGTTCTTCTTTGTTTGATCTCATCTCCAAGATTATCTCTCCCTTTTCAGACCTCCTCCCTAGCTTTACTTCTTTCTTGGAAAATGCAAGAAGAAAAGGATGAAGCAAGAAGCACACTTAATGGAGGAAATGAAAAGCAACAAAAGATAGGAAGAAAGAAGAAGTTCTTCAATTGAGTTCTCTTCCTCTAGAAATCTCTCCTCTCCCCTCCCTAGAGCTCTCTCTCAATTTGAAAATAGTGGCGGATCCCCTTCCAAATGAGCTTCTTCCTATCACTTGATTAGTTTGTCGAGATCCCAAAATTTCCTCTCCCATGCATTGGGCTCTAGCATATTCATCCGCTCGACACAGCCTGCAGAAGCATTCAATTACATAAAAATGACAAGACTTGATATCATATCCCTTGATTTGCCTTGACCCCTTTCATAAGCCCCTCTAGGAACCATGCAAACGTTTCCCATAATGGTCCCTTCCATCCTTGATTTGCCTTGACCCCTTTCATAAGCCCCTCTAGGAACCATGCAAAAGTTTCCCATAATGGTCCCTTCCATCTAACTTCCTAGATGTGACTCAGCAATTTTTGGCGAGGGAAAATAATTGGGTGCCTAAGCGCCCAAACGGGAGCAAAAGCATATGGCTCTCAGTTTACAATATTTTTCTATTAGGCGCAAAAGCGGCTCCAGTGTTGTAGAATGGAGTGCTCTCAGGTTGGAGGCAATTCATGTGCAAAAATCTGGGCGCTCAAGCGCAGCACAGACACAAAAGCACATATATGCCGAAATCGTGATCTTCTGATCTCTACCCGAGAGGCGGGCGCTTGCGCCCGCCATGGGTGCTTGAGTGTCGAAAGAACATTTTGCACGTCTTTAAGAGGTGCTAAACAAGTGTATGGGAGCTTTTGTGCCCAAGCCCCAGAGGGGCATGGTTCCTTTGCCTTCTGTGTATGCACAACTTCGCGCAAATAACATTTTACAGATCTTTGGACTATCAAAGATTGTCCAGGTGTAGAAATAGATTCTCCAACATCGAGTTGACATTGGGGGTACACCACATTGGACGAAAATCACCGGGGCCAAGTATGGCCCCGAAACTCAATTTTGTGTCTGGATGAGTGTAAGAAGGTTTTCACTGATCTGAAAGCTACAAGAAACTATGTATTGTTAAAATATGACTCTCTAACTCAAAATTTAATATTATGGAGGTTTTTAATTTGGGTATTTTAGTTCCTACAAGCATCATGAACCTCGCACGGGTAGATAAGTCTAAAATCCAAATTTTCCAAAATGCGTGTGGGAGAGTTTGATGACTACCCTTGGCCACTGAAGGCTTCGAATAGACGGGATGTGGCCTCTAAACACCAAGATAAGTAATAAACTTGTCCCATGTCGAAATTAATGTCCCCCACGATGAATTCTGTCGGGTTAGGCTAAATTGAGACCGACCCAAGTTTCGTGGTTCAAGCGCGTACTAGATGGCCCGGACAGATGTCCTGGGCTACAGGAAGCTATAAACAATCATGTAGCACTCAAACAGGCACTAACATATATGAAATCCAAAAGTGATACCAACATAATCTTTGACAAAACTAACATCACTAAGATGACAAATGATCCGATTTTGAGCAGATTTGATGTAGGCTTGAAAGAAATTTGATCCAAAATTTTGGCTAGTAGGTCGACGTGTTTATTTCGATATGAGTTTCATGTAAGAGCCAAACTTCAAATCAATTTCCAAGTGATTATCATTGTTCAAGCTAAAGTCATAGCCTTGCCCTACGTACCACCTAATTTCTATGTGCCGTCAAAAATATCTACTAACATACCAAATATTTTTCAGGATTCAACTAAATTGTGCTTGCAACCAAACATCCCCTTAATCTAACAATTGGGGCAGTTTTTTAAGCATGATTTATGCAATTTTTAGCTAAAACAACAAAAAAAAAACATGTGTAAATCATACAGGTTCTTAAATCTCTTCCTCTGTTTGCCTGAAAATCGGGAAGCAGGGTTTATTAGAATTTATAGAACCAGAAGCCTAGGGGATAGCAAATCTTACTAAAGTTATCAAGCAGTTCTTCCGAATTTATTAGGATTTACTTATTAGTATACAAAATGGTTTTCAAAAATATAGTGCCTTCAAGATTTTATAAATCCAAATATACAAGATTTACTAAATACTTTTGAAACTAAATCCTGATTGCAACCAAACAGCCCCTTAGCACCCCATTAACAAGATTTATCCATCAGATTTACTAAATCCAGCCAAACATAAAATGCGTTAAGTTCTAAGGATTTATGAAATTTCATATTAAGGTCAACTTTGCTTTCAATTTAATGTTAAATCATTATTTAGTAAATCCACCAAGGGGGTTGATTCAGTAATTTTAGATTTAGTAATTCCTACTAATATTAAATCTTTTCTGTAGCCAAACACCCCTTAGAGCAGGATTTAAACTTGATTTAACCTAAATCTTGCCAAGCAGTCATTTTGGTCAAAATAAAGCCCTGGATTTGATAAATCCAGAATTTCACTGATTTTGGCCTTATATCTCGAATTTACTAAGTCCCATGAATCGGTGGATTTAGAAAATCCGGAACGAACACTTCGTGCGAAAAGATGACGTGAATTTACTCAATGGTTTCAAGCAAGAGATGAGCGGAAGGAGAAAAATGGAAGTTCTGGGTCTCTATAAGCCGCAATCTGGTTGTTGTGTTCCCTCTTACGTACGATCCCCGCTAGCTCCAATTGTGGCTGTATGGCGAGGGTTCGATCACAAAGGCTATGGTTTTGGACAACACATAGATAAGGCAACGGAAATGTGAAGGAAGATGATTTTGGGCCAAACCTGGAGCAAGAGGGAAATGAGAGACGATGAGGGAAATGCGATGGAGATGAGGATTTAGGGCGGGGACTGAAATATTATGTTATTTACTGACAACTTATTAATAACTTTATAGTCATCAGTTTGTCAAAAACTAACAGTTAAAGCTGTCGTTTGGTAAAAACAGACGTCGTTTTCTCTCGCGTGAAATGCGGCTCCATTAATAATTAAAGTACTGTGTTCATCAATTAACATTTAGTCTAAAACCGATGATATAAAACATCGATAAATCAAAAAAATATTGTCAAATATTTGTTACTATAGAAATGTGACTAATTATACTGTAATTATACCATTGCAAACTGTCAATTTGATTTACTGTTGTTGTGTCGTCATAAATTAACAAGAAATTTTCGATGCAAAGGAAACAACTAGTTTATTCGTCGATTATAACAGCATTTCCTGTAGTGAATTGTGATTCAAATATCTGAAACAAACACACCCTTAAACTAGCATGGGATATAATTAAACTAACGGGTGAGGCTTATTAATTTTTCATAGTGGTCGGTTTGCTGGAGATTCTAATGAGTATAGTACGTCTAGTAATGAAAAAAAATTTGTGTAAGTAAGACGTACGCGGAGCTGCATACATTGAAGGTTATTCAGAGGGAATTAGGAGGTTATAGGTAGGTTACAGAGATGTCACATGAGGTGTAACCTATATATAACCCCCCAATACCATCTGAATAATCTCTGACGTACGCAGCTCCACGTACGTCTTACGTACCCAAATTTTTCTCCTAGTAATGTGTGTAGATTAGTTTAATGTGATTGACATTAGATGACAGGCTCCTTGCAATATTCTGAGAAATAATAAATAATGTGAATTCATTGTGTGTAACTATTATAATGACAAGATGAAATACTGTGATGCGGTTGATACATCATATCATAAATCAACATCTTTGGTTAACTAAGGCGGTTGAAAATGGTTATTATAGCTTTATAGCATATGCAAAATCATTCACATGACTTGTGGAGCAATCTAGCAATAATTCAATTTATGAACCTTGATTAGACAACTACTTGGATTCTAGTAGCACTTACTCCAATAACATTATTGACTAGGTTTCTTTATAGGCATTGGCATGTGGTTGACTGAGAAGATTGCAAAAAATTCAGGCAATATAGAATAGAACATTGATTAATGTTGAAGGCTCAAAATGAATATATTCAGACTCAATGCTAAATTCTTACCTATTTTGAATTAATTGTAGAGATGCTTATAAAAGATATTCAATAACTCACTACAGTGTATAGTTTTAGCAATTGACATATCTATTCATTATAATTTTTTGTATGTAAGAAGATCCTTAGAAGTAATTTATTTTATTTTTGCTGACAATATCACTATTGATTCAAGCACGTAGTGACACATACTCATTGTATATATAAATAATGCATATCATAGTTGCACTCAAGATGCTCCGCCAATGCAATGAAGCTTCCAACACACAATAAGAATCGGCATTATTTTGTTTGGACTCATTTCCTTGTTTGAAGTTATAAAATAGTAAATGTAAAAAACTAATGAATCTATTATGTCTCATTACTTGGTTTTATCTAATTAAAAATTAATATAATATTTTAATTTAATAAACACCTTAAATACTTTTAAAATTAAGACGTTATTTTTTTTTTTTTTTTGCATTTAAAATAACTAAAAAACAAATTAATTCTCTTTTGAAATATAGTTTTTTTCCTACAAACAGCCAAATTAGCGTATTATGAATATATGACTCAAGTCCATTTTAGAATAGAATAATCAATTCTACATATATAATTTTTTTTAAGTATAATATATCGAAAATGCTCAAAATAATAATTAAATTGCCTAAACTACATAATAAAAAACATTAAATTTAATTATTTATATAGAAAAATTATAAATTACCCCCTTGCATATAATTACATCCTACCTAACTACCCATAATATCTTTTATCTTTATAACAAGTTTCTGGTATGTCACCTCCCAAAAGAGCTCTTAAGAAAAGTGGGCAATCAAGGACTTAAATCTTGTTTTTCAGCCCTACACCTAGCTGATGTGGAACTATTTGTCCGTGACATTATCCTTCACCCAATCACGTGAAGCCCTCGTCACGGATCGGCTCCACCGAGGGTCCCACTGGACCATGGAGAATCCACACACCTGGCAGGCAGTAATTTGCTCTGATACCACTTGTCACCTCCAAAAAGAGCCTTTAAGAGAGGTGGGCACCTCAGGACTTAAATACTATTTTTCAGTCATACACCTAACCGATGTGGGACTATTTGTCCGTGACAGATAGCCTGAGAAATGAGTCCCACTAATGCTTGCACAACATATTCGAGAACCGAGTTCCTTGAGTTTATTCTTGTTGGAGAACATATACTTAGATGCAATGTTTTGAGACAGTTTTTATGATTCTCAATTGGATACTAATTGCATCAATAGATTAAAGTTATTTTCTTATAAGAATAATATTATATCAATCAAATAGCTTAATAGAAAGGTTTTTTATTTTTATTTGTTTATTTATTTATTTTGGCATATGCAACTTATGTCAAATATTCGGATGATTATTTCGGCCAACTAATTTTGATGTATGAACCACTTTTTTTTTATAAGTAGATTCCATGCTCGAAATTATTATTGGGTTAGGAATGGGTCAGCATAGCTTGCCTAACAATAAAAAAATTAGAAAGATTTTTACATTGATACCACACAGTTCTTATGTACTTACAAATCTAACAAGTTAACTTCATTTTTTACGTACATAAAACCTTATCTATATATGCAAAGTTGTATTTTACATTTTAAAAGCTAAAATTGTGATATTTTTTGCGTGATATGAAAGATTTGGGTGGTAAAAATGTAAAAAATAAAATTTAGATGTTAGATATGTAAATAGATAGAATTTGGGAGGTATGTATATGTAAATGCCCAAAATTTTATTATTTCGGATGAGATGTGGATTATTTATGAGAATTTAATAAGATGGCATCAGATCGTATTGTTTTGGTGATGTAATTATGGAATCCTCCCTTTCATATCTATTATATTTGTTAATGTCAAATGGCTTAAAATTAGAGCTTAGAAGATATATAATGAGATCCAAACGATGGTAGACGATGTATTATTATTTTTTTTTTTGTCTAACATTTTTGGTTTTTTACAGGAGAACTATCTAGACGCTTTAAAGATTTTGAGTTGATTGTAAGATCTTAAATTAGAATTTTGCGTTTTAATTTAATTAAATAATATTAAATTTTGCAAGGTTTATGTCAATTATTAAGAATTGCATAATGATGCTTGGGCTATGTTTTGGTGAGATTGGTGTTCAAATAGAGATATTGATATTTTTAGCCACTCCTATCTATGATTTTGTTTTCACCGTTATTAATAGGGCTTTTAATTGAAACAAACAAAAATAAATGATTTGTAGTCTTTGGGTGTTATTACCCCGTCTTTGGGTGTGTGTTGTTACACTATCTTCACAATGTGTTACTTCGTAGGATGATTTGTTAGTTCACATGGCTGATTGTTGTTCACAGTATGCTTCTTGACTCTGCAGCATACATCGTGAATCCAAAAGTGGCTTTTTTGCAGCAAGTAGGGGGCACCCAACGATGGTCGATGACGGCTGGTGAACGGTGGTTGATCGGCGACTACATAAGTGGGTAGCTGACCCGACTCCCAATTACGCAGTAATTTAGCTTTCAAAATGCTAGAAAAAATTGACCCAAATTTTTATTTAACGGCTAGTGAGCAAAATTGAAATATTATAAAATTTAGAAAATATATTACACATTAGGGGTACTACGCAATTATACATATCATTTCAAGTAATATAAAGTTTTCTTTAATGACACCAGTATTGATCCCACAGAGAAACGAGGAAAGAAAGCCCTTAGGTGAAATCCTAGTCTACTACTATCAAGTTTTAGGTTGGAAATTCGATTAAAATTGTGTTTTATCTAGCAACTACTCCTAAATACAAATATTAAATGAAAGTATAACAAATATTCCTGAATGCAAATTTTAATTCTAAAGATAACTTATCTGAATAAATTGGTTTTGAGAATTTTGAGATGTACAAACTACCATTCTCAAGTGCAACAACATAGAAAATGTGAAGGAATGAAATACATAGAATTTAATGTGGTAGTGACAAGTAGGAGCATACATATTCTTTATTTCTTTTGATGTGTAAAGAACTCTGACTAATCTAAATATGGTGTCAGCGTGTATAGTAGTGTTGGGTAGGTTTTAGTTTTTCACTCTTAGATTACCCACTATACCCTCTCTATAAGATCTATCAGTGACCCTTAGTTCCAAACTCTAGACCAAATTAATAAAAAAATCTAGCATATCATCCTAGAAACATTTATTCTACGCTCATCAAATCTTATCTCCCTATCTATTTGCACTCCCCCTCGGCGATCGCCACTGCTCTTTCCAAAGTGACATATGGCTCTACTCAATTGAGAATCACAACGACCTCTCGGGTCTTAATGCAATTACAATAGATTTTAATATTACAACAGGCCAAAATTGCAATGTAAATTAAGTTCAAGTGAATACTATCACATTAATACTAAAAACCATTCTAACATGCATT
Source organism: Phalaenopsis hybrid cultivar (assembly GCA_002079205.1). Classification (NCBI taxonomy): domain Eukaryota; kingdom Viridiplantae; phylum Streptophyta; class Magnoliopsida; order Asparagales; family Orchidaceae; genus Phalaenopsis; species Phalaenopsis hybrid cultivar. Next base: position 14,397 of record JXCR01143234.1, on the reverse strand, counting down.
CCAGAATCCTAAATTTATATCTAAATCAATGTCAAGTAAAAGTAAATGAAAATAATGACATAAGCAGTAAAAGGATTTTATAAAATTTTGTTTCAACAAGAAAAATATGTCTACCTACCACTCATCCAAGTGTATAGATATACTTAGTATTGTATTAGTTATGAGCAACTATTTGTCACCTAAAAACTCCTAATAGAAACCGATCATTAAATTATATTTCTTTAAAAGTTGCATTGCCGCCTAAACTATTTCATCATAGCCAACCGGACAATGTGAGTGCACTCAAGTTGTAAGATCACAGCTCTCCCGAGTTTTAGTTTCAACTACAACAAATTTTAACATAACCTAGTGCTACTTAAATTTTGTCAATGAAATAAAGGAGATACTACTCATCACAAGAGATTGAAATCGTTCAATAAAATAATGAACTTTCCTACACATGTCACTACTTCAAATCAAAAGAAAAGTGTAAAGAAAACTACTTAAGAAGCATGGAGAAAACACAACAAAAAACTTCTTTTAAATCAACGCAAATCCATAAAGACGTGTTTACAATAATTATAGAAAATAAAAACCACAATACTTATTTTTTTCCCTTGAAAGAAACATGAAAATCTCTCCAACAAAGCCTTCCGCTGATTCATGCAACGTTAGTACAATCCCTTACACATATCTCTCAAAAATCTCTCACCAATCTCTCCAGAAAATATAAAAATCTACATTCCTACTCCTATCTATGACCCTTAGACGTTTTTAGATGTTCCAGGAATTTCTAAATGTTGAAAAGTGTCAAAAGGTGCCTCTCCAAGTCCCAAAGGGTGTCTTTTAATGCCTTGGGTTGTCTAAAACCGCCTCCAAACGTTTGTGGCGCCTAGCGCCATTTTCTCGTCGTGACTGGCGCCCAGATGCCAGTTTGGGCTCATAGGCACCACCCTTCAGGTAGCTCCACCGTTTCGCCATGTTTAGCTCCATTTCAGTTATGTTTCGCCCCTTTTCAGCTCCGTTGCGCTCCAAATTGAAATACCTACAAGATAGACATGAAAATAACATTTATTTAAAATGTATATAATTTCATTCAAAAACATATTATAAATGTAAAGAAGATTAAATATAGAAAGACATATCAAAATGTGTTAAGTCAGAATTTTCTTTCTTGCTCGATTTGACTCCAAATGACATCGTTTTTGCTCCATTTTCGCTAAAAGTTCATTGCTTGTACATGAAGATTAAAACATGCAAAATGCATTCCTTTAAAGTGTAATATCATTAAATATATATATATATAATGATCATTAAATGTATATTAAAAACAGGTAATTTTCAGGTGGATCAGTGGCTTTCGTTGGACTTTCGGTGTGGATCATTCGGAATGTAGATCCTCCTTCACGTTCTGGACTTCCTCAGGTTCAAGGTCCAACATCCCTTTCATGGAGGAAGTAGGACTCTATTTATACTATTTGGGAAAGGCCTTCCTGCAAATAAGAAAAGAATCTGAACCACTCTATCAGTTAGCTTAGAGAGATTTCCACAATCGAACGACGTTCTGTGGTCATTAAAGTGCCTCAACGAGTTGAAATTAAGTGAATTTGAGTTTGTTGAACTCGTCTTGTCAAGAATGTAGATTTAACTATAAGCTTGCCATATTTATAATATATTTGACTTTTAAATTGTGCAATAGAAACTTTCAAAGATTATTTAATAGCTCGATTCGAGTTTCAATTTGATTTAGATTGGAACAATTCTGGTATCATTGAGTCTGCTTGTCAAGTTGGTCAGTTTAATTGTAGCTATGTTGAAATCGAAGTTATGGATGTTTTTTTTATTGAAGTTTAAATATGCTTAGAAAATCATCTCGAGATTCGTGCTTCGATATTTACATAAATTCTTCTAAATCCTACTTTAATTTAATCTTAGTTCATAATTTGATCAGATAAAAGTTTCCTATTATATGTGTGTGTGTCTGTGTGTGATGGATCATTGTGCAATGCTAAGACGTTAAATAATCACTCTATATTTATGAATCTTTCGATAAGCTATAAAAGTAATTGTTAATACTAAGCTCATTTTCTTAGAAAACAAATGGGGCTCAAGTTTTTTAGCGAGCAAACATAAATTATTCATAAATGACAACTTTTGAACACCTTAATGATTTTGTTTGATTAATCCCAGTTATACAACCACAACAAAAACAACAACAAGAGACCTTTATCCCACCAAGTGGGATTGACTTCATGAATCATTTTTCTCCACTGTGTCCTTTTGAGTGTCATATTTTAATTTAATTCTAATAAATAAAGATCATTTCTTATACATCATGCCCAATTCATCTAGGTATCCCTCTACCTCTCTTAACATAAGTTAAATCTAAAACATCTACTCTTTTAACAAGGTCTTCAAATGGTCGTCGTTTAACACCACCAAATCATCTGAGGTGACTCTTTCTAATTTGTATGTCTCTATAGCTACTCTAAACCTCTCACATTTATATTTGTTTCACATTTTGAGTTCAAGTGTAAAGCCACGCATCCACTTAAGCACTCTCATCTCAATATGACCTAAGTTTATGTTTCCCTTTTACAGGCCAACATTCTGTGTCATAAAGCATTGCAAGTCTCTCCACCAATTTTTAAAATTTTCTTTTAAGTCTAAGTGGTACTTTTCTATCACACAATTGGTCTGACGCATTCCTCCACTTCAGCCATCAAACTTGAATTCCACTAATAACATCTAAATCTATGTCAGCATCACTTTAATTAGTCCCAATTTTGTTGGTTAAACATCAACTTAATATTTATTTTAGGCGATTAGTAATGGTAACCTTTTTATGTCACTTATTGGACTATATTAACTTTTATAATTATTTAAATTTAAATAAGATTGAGTTTTTTTTTTTTTTTTTCTCTACGATTTTTGATGGCATTCTTTCAAATATCCATATTAAATAGATAATGGCAAATATTATATGTCCATGATGGTGGTTTGATTCATGTTTTTGATTAGAGTAATATTGTGTGATATTTTTTTGGTGAAATCAAACTAATGTTTAATTTGATTCAAAATAATATGTCGAGTCAATTTGAATTTGATTTTTAGGCCAAAATTGAGTTAATCTTAATCAATAAATTACCTAAAATTTGATGAAAAAAAATTTACCAAAAACAATGTTGTAAGAATCAAGGCTTTTAAGACAATATTATCTTTCTTTTCATATAAGATAACAATGAATCAACACTGTTCATGAAACATATAATTGATATGAAAATAACATAATAAGACGAGTGGCACCATCAAGAAATCTAATGGGCCCATAGGCACCTAATGGTGACGGCGTTAGACAACAATCCCTCATAAAAATTTAGAATTAAAACCTCACAAGTTTAATCAAGGTTTATTATAATGCCAATGGATATCTAATCAATTATCTAACATGTCATCATTTTAGTCAATCGGGTTACACTTTTGAAGGAATTAATAAATTGAAATAGTTTTTGAATAATATTGAATGATATAGCCCATCTAGCTCCATGATTGAGAGATTGGGCTCTCTTCTTGTGGGCTATCAATTAGAGTTCATATATATGCATGTTGTATGTATGTATTTATGTTTATACATCGTGTATGTATGTATGTATGTATATATATAATTATATTTTCTTCCTAATTTACTATATTTCAGTAATATTTGCCCCTTAAAAAAGCTTGGCGTTTGCAACAACTAAATTGGTTGGATTTTTAAATCCATTCAACTGAATCCAATAATAGATATGAAAAATTATTGGGTGCGCACACTGCACGTAAAATTTGCGTGCGATGTCCAATCTGAACCGTCAAAAATTAGAGTGGGCCCCACTCTAACAATTAAAAAAATAAAATGATGTATTTATGCGGTCCAAATCGGACACCTCATGCAAATTTGCGTGTGGTATCTGTATGCAATAAGCGCTTGAATAAATAGAGTCGAATTGGTGAAATAATATACAGAACTGAACCCACCGAATCACAATAATTCAAAATTTTCGGCTCAATTTTGATTTTAGCCAAATTTTAAAATACCAATAAATTAATGGGAATATATTCGGTTAGTTTGGATGGATAGTTAATGAATTTGGTTCGACGTGATTTATTTTGGTTTTATCATTTTCTTTTCAAAATCTACACAATATCTACTCTACAACGAAAGATTGAACCATGATGTCATACTAGATCAAATCAATCAAGTGTGATTAATTTGATTTTTTTTTATTTAAACAAATTAATGCAAATCTCTAACGTGCCCCATAAATCTTTTATTTAATCAATTCATGTAGATATCAACTAATTCAATGGTAATAAAAAAAAGAAAATTTACATATATAGCACCCAATTTTTATGCATTTATTTATCGCACGCCTAAATTTTGATTTTTACACTTTAAATACATTTTTCTATATTTAAAAAGTTGTGTGAAACAATGAATTATAATTTTTTTCTATAGATTGGGTGCTAAACTTATAAAAATGAAAAGTTTTGGTGTGAGTTAAGTAAATGTAGAAGAATTGGGGGCTATATATGTAAAAACCCTTTAAGAAAATGCAAGGCAATTATCACACTTGCCATTGGTGCTGATTTTAGGGCTTTCTATGTAAATGAAAAGCAATTTGTCGCCCAAAAAATTCAATATTTTCGGCCTAGGCGTCGAAAGTGGAAGAGATGCTCCCCCCATCAACTTCAGTGACAGTGACCGTAATAAAGTGGAATGAATACTTCGGCCAATAGACTTTAACAACCAACTAAACCTCTTTTATTATTATTATTATTATTATTATTATTATTATTATTATTATTATATTAATGAAATGTCAAAATAGTCTACATTATGTACATATTATTTATATGAGAATTTATAGAAATGTTAAAAACTTAAAATAGATCCTATATAAATAGGCGTTGATTACTTTGACACTTAACTTTTTTTGTTTACAGAGATAAGATTTATTTGAAGTTCTATTTTATAAGTGAATCAAGTAAATTTAATTAAGTATTACCATTTTTGTTTATCTCTTTAATCCGAAGAGCAAATGTTCGTAAGGCATCATTTTTTTTTTTTTTTTTGGTTTATTTATTTACTTGAGAAGTAGAACGTTATTCTTCAACGATCAAATCAAATGACACGGCGTGATATTGATAGCCTCTATTATGGACCTTGATAAAGGAATAAAGATAAGAATCTTTTTGTGTTAGAGCCCAAAATGTTGACATTGTTTCTTTACTTGAGAATTTGGAATACTAAGCAAAGAGATTAAGACAGATAGCTGCACTAAAAAATAGCTTTAAAGCTTTTGAATAATAATCTGGTCTTCAAAAAGTTAAAAGTTACAGTGGTTTATACAAATTATTTTTAAGTCAGAGCGCAGCTAGAAATCTGTCGCCGCACCAAGCCCGGAGTGGTGAAAAAACACAGATTTCAACCACATTTTTTTAAGCAAGCTGTCGAAACACAATTTACCCAACTCAATTTACCCAAACTGACAAAACTGTGGTGCGGTGCCGCATCGCCGCCCCAAACGTACCCGGGAAAGATGAGCTTAATTAGCCCAATAAGAGTAATATGTAAGATTTAAATCTTTGACTTCATAATAGAAAACTACACTGTTAACCACAATGTCAAGAATAAATATGCTAAAAAAATCAAATTTAAAGCATGCCCTATTTACTAATTTTTAATATAATTGCTGCCACTAAATTTCAACTTCTCAAAAAAAAAAAAAAANACTAAATTTCAACTTCTAAAAAAAAAAAAAAAAAAAAGAGGTTAAGTTTAAAAGATAAATCCTTATTAATAGCTTGCAAATGGTGCCCGCACCATCTTATTTACATCTAAGCTTGTTTTTGGTTGTAGTTTTTTTTATTTTTTAATCTAGGCTTGTTTTTTAAATAATCTAGTTGCTCAAAATCTTTCTTTTTATTAGAGAGGGTGTCTAAGAATCCATTATTTTAGATTTCTATAAGATTGCATCCCCTTGCAGCATTATTTAGGAAAATTTACACAAACATCACAAAATTATTATGTTTACATGTATCTAACATCTAACATTCAATATTTACACTCATAATATCATGGTGTCATAAACTTATGCATGTAAAAGATGCACTTCAATTTTAAAAGGATATTGATGTTAAGAATTTGAGTGGTATGCACCTAAGTATGAATCTCTTGGTGCCAGGTATGTAGATGCATAGAAATTTGTGTAGTATGTATGTAAATGCCCCTATTATTCACACTAGAAGAAAACACTGCTTATAAATTTTCTTATACTTTTGTCATGCAAGCACCAAAATATGAGTAATATTTGAAAGAAGTAATGTTTATGTAGAGTTATTTTAAGAATTTATATATCAAAGTCATGAAATGAATAAATCATGCACTCTGATACATTTGAAGGGAAAGCTAATCCTATACTTTTCCTTAAACCTTTTAGATTTGATGATATATTACTTTAAATGATTGGAAAAAAAATCAACATTTGGCAAATAACAATTTAATATTACTTAAAGTTAGACGGAAGTAGAGATTTTATGCTTATGGTTACTGAGTCATTAAAGCGTAAATAAGAGTAATATATATATATCCAAAATCAGCTGCATTTCAAAAGCTTAACTGAGCTTTTCTTTCCATTTTGTATGTTTGTGAGAGATTAATGGGGGCAATTCATCCTTTATTAGGGCATTAATTAAGAAAAAAATTTACCTCTGCCTAATCTACTACTAAGAGTAATAGAATTTATACGAAAGAGATATAACAAAGAGGCGATTAAAGTTATGAACTTCTTCCCTGAAAAGAATAATCCTTTCAAAAAAATGAATAATGAATCGCTGTTACGCCGATGGACCACGGCGTGTCGGCTGCAAAAACCATTAAAAGTTGAGAGAGAAAAAAGAAATTTCTTCTGGAGAGAGTGCGACAGCAGAAGAGTCGAATTTGTGTTCAACAGAGAACAGATCTCAGACTGAAGCTTTCCGCCCATTTGCCTCAGCTCTCATGCAGGCCCCGCTTCGTCAGATCTAGCTGTCCTCTTCTCAATTCTCTCTCTTTCTCTATCGTACTCTGTCTCTCTACATCAAATCAATTTGATTTCTAATTCTATAACTGACGTAAAGGCTTGGAAACTTTACCTGTATTAGTTATTTGGCATATTGTAGCAATATTTTAAGGGGATTTACAAATATAGCGCTTAAGAGTTTCTTATTTACATATCAAATATCCAAATCTTCATATATATATATCACCTAAACCCCAGTTAAACCCAGAAATAGCACTCTGTTAACCATTAAAATCAGCCCTTCCTTTGCTGAAATATGCACTTGGTTTGAAGGGCTTGTCTGAATTATGAATTTCATCACCATGCATAAAAGATGAAGAGAGCTTTGAATTTTCCTGAACAAATTTGCTCTGCATGATCGTTTCTAGCTGTTCGAATTTTATGACTGTAACTTAATGAAAGTTGCTATAGAAGGTAAATTTTGATTGTTATAGGCGTATCAAGTGATCATAAATTTGTGCAGATATAAAGATGGAGGTTTCGATGATTGATATATGTAAAAAGATTACTTTTAAATGCTATGTATGTGAATCTTCCTTATAATTAAAATTAAATGTTGAAGGTTTTCAACTTAAAACTTCATGCAATTGTTGAAGTATGCTTTCATTAAATATGGTTTGTACGTCATGCTTTATAAAGTATTTTAGAGATTAATCCATACTATTACTAAATATGTTATAATCATCAAAGAGATAAATTTATTTCATGAACAAAATGTTTATTGATATTTATGTGTTTTGAGTGCTTTGTCTATTTATGTGAGTTTGGTATGGTCCCTTCAAGAATCTTAGGAAGAGAGAAATTACTTGCGTATAAGTTAATGTGGTGTGAGATGTTATTGTCAAGGTGCTATATTTATAATGGGCCTCGATTTTAGTGTTGGCTTGATTGAACTTGAATGATGAATATGTTTAAAATAAGATCTGCACACTCAATTAAAGTTTTTTTATTAACAAGAATTAATAGGAGGGTGTTTGATGCGGTCCAAAGTTCTAATTTGATGCTTTTAAATGCATTTACATTTTTTTTTTGTTTGAAGCCTTGCTATTTGGGACCTCTAGTAGTTATTGAAGAAAGAAAATTATCTCATGTGTTCTATTTCAGGAACACTTCATATTTCACGAATTTGTCATGAAGAGCATCAAAAGAGATGTGTTGTTTTTTTGCATGAATTGCTTTAATAAATTTCAAGAGTTTTGATCTAGCATCCTCTATTTAGAGAAGAATGAGACCATTCTCTTGTAATAAGACCCCAACCGAGGTGAGTTGCATGATCAATAAATTTTTTTGCGTGTTTGGAGAAACTTGGTGATTGAATTTTAGTCACGAGTAGTTGGGATAGTTCTATTTCAAAAAGAGAATGAATTATCACAACTCATTGGGCCACATGAGTGAGTTTGTCTTGTGTATAATGAGATAATAATGATATACATTCACCATTGAAGATTCAAAAAAAGAGGTGTGCATAGAGTATACTAAGAGCAAATCGCATTCAACCCAAATTGTGAGCTTTGAGTTTGTATAGAATTATGTAATCTTTACTACTAATTATATAATGTTGGCCGTTATTCCAAAACATATATTTACCTACATGAATTGATACGCTATTATATTAACATTTGATTTTAACGTGATCAAATTATGGAATACTTTGTTTATCCAAATACAACACAATCAATCTCAAATTTCGTTGCATTTCCCAAAATATAAAACATATTTAATTTACTTTTAACACGTATTGTGCCTTCTTTAGCTTTGATTATTGCAATTTCCAAATAAATTTAAACTATTTTGTGAACAATTGATTTTGTCAGCATATATAATTACTTTGTATTGAAAAACCTTCTCTCAGGCAATTTATGATAGTCCTTTTCTATTTGTTAAAACATAGATACATGTGAATTATCTTAATTATATTCCTATAAAATGACAAGTAAAAATGCAGTGCTTAGGCCCTAATGGCTAGTTTATTTAAAAATACTTTTAAAAATAATAATAAAACTAAAACTGTGGTAATCCTATTAAATTGAATATTGAATAAAATGTTGCTTATACATAAGTAACAAAATAGTTAAAGAAGCATGCGCAATAAATAAAAATTTTATCAAAAGGATAATATGTTATAATAATAATAATGATTATAAATTTCTATTATAAAACACATCATCCAAAATTTATGTGATCTCTCTCTCTCTCTCTCTCTCTCTCTCTCTCTCTCTCTCTCTCGTTTGATGGCATGAAATTGATCATTTATTCTTCACAATCATTCATCTTAGAATTTTTATGCTATTATCGTTAACATAAGGTGGGGCTTACCAGTCGCAAAACAAATGGGCTGTGTAGGATTTCAAGTTTCAAGCCCAGTTGACTGTGAATGAATCAAGCAGGCCCACTAGTTTAGTGGACAGCTAATGCGTTATAGAAATTTTCTGAAATTTAAATATACAGCAGCAGCTATAATATTGCAGTTTTTGGAAGGTTTGCTGCTAATCATAATTAAGGAGGCATTTAACAGCATTTAAATATTTTAATTTTTAATTGTTATTGTGTTTCGTCATATATTTATTAGTGTTGATTTTTTTTATAAATAATGAAAATATCAAAGTAAGCTTTTGAATATTTTTAAAAAAAGTTGATCAATTTTTATTTTTTAACGAAGTAAAAAAAAACTAAAAAAGATGAACATAGCAAACATGCTCTTAAAAATAAAGTAAAAAATAAAATAAAAATAGAAAACAAAATCAATCCTGTATGGGACAAAAAAAAAAGAAATAAATTTCACAAAAAGTATAGGAATAATAATTACTCCACTACTAAAAGGAAAAAATAATCTAAAAAATAATAAATTTTTTTTTATATAAAGTTTAATATAAATTATTCCAATAAAAATATTTAAAAATTGATAATTCAATCAGAAATTTATATGATCAGGCATGAATCTCGATATACTTTGAGTGAGAAGTTTTCAAATTCAAAACTAGAATCATACAAGCTATAGTTTCAACAGAGTCATAGTTAAATTGAGCATATGGATAATATAAGTCCAGTGACAGTGAAAGCTATTCAATCTGAATTCAATAAAGCCCGGATCAAGTATTTGAAGAGCACTTAGAAATTTTAGAAAGTTAACTGAAGGACCAAACATATTACAAAGTAGACTTAATCATGGCCAAATTGAGCATCTAGACAAGTGGAATCCAATGAGCCCATGTTATTTTAATTCTAAGTTTGTTAGACACTTAAATATTGAAAAAACTACAAATGAACAAGGGAATCAACCTGGAACATCTAATGTAGTGTTTTCAAATTATGGTTATATTTACCAAAATGTCTCCTTCAAAAGTTATAAATAAGCTCGCAATCTTTATTTTTGAAACTAGAGATGAGAGGGTGAGTTAACCACTACAATTTAATTCTTCATGTCTCAGCAATTCTACCTGGTCACCCAAGATTTTTGGTTAATTACTAGAGCTTATTGTTGACCACCAAAGATCATCATCAACTACCAGAAGTTGTCATCGCCTGAGCTTGCTCTTTTACACCCCTAATTATAGATTTACACTGCTCAAATCTTTCATGTCACATTAAAAATATCATGTTCTTAACTTTTTAAAGTGAAATATATATATATATATATACACACACACACACACACCACTGAAATCCTTAATGCGGCATTTCAAATGCATGCTTTTAGCCAAATCTTAATCTCTGGTGTTCAGCTCGTTTATATTTCGAGCTTAATAAAAGTGTTTGTGTTTAGCTCGTTTGCTTAGCGAGTCGAACATGAGCTGTTTACGAACAAAAATTCGTATTGACAACCCTAATCATAGTCATAATTTGTAAATGATTGGGGCAAGATTTAAAAATTATTGTTTATATTAAAATGTCATTTGAATCTAATTTAATAATTATTATTCTATTTTCATAATTAATACTTTAATTGCTTATAATTCTTTGTAGCCTTGTAGTCAATTAATTTTTTTTTTTAAATAGTACTGATCTGTGTGTGTCTGTGTGTGTGTGTGTATATATATATATATATATATATATATATATATATATATATATATATATATATATATATATATATATATATAT
>JXCR01143233.1:60287-71642 GCA_002079205.1 Phalaenopsis hybrid cultivar | reverse complement strand
TCCTGACTTCCCTGAATATCTCGAGCTCATTGTCCTGCAATTATTATAAATAGCGTTGATCAGTCAAAAACTAGAGGTAATGAAAAAAGAACTCAACAAACCAAATTGTGGAAGCAACGGGACAATGTTTGATCTCCTGAAGAGTAATGCTGTAGAAGTTCAAGACTACAATATGCATTCATTGCTCCAGATTGAGGGACATTCTTTTAAGATTACTTATAGGTAGAGTTGAAAAATACCAAAACATTCGAACTCCAAATCTTAATCATCTGCATGACTTCAAATTTGCACAAAATTGATTAAAACGTTGGGTTAACCCAGCTTAAAAGGAAATCCTTGAAAGGACAGAAATGAAAATTTGGAGGTGCTGCACAATCAGAAATTCCTTGCAAAATATAATGGCTAAGAATATTCCTCGAAAGGACAAGCTGGACACAACATCAAATAACCAACCATTTTTATGTATTTACATCTGCCATCAAATTTGATGCCATCAAAAGACCGCAAGACCACAAGACCGGGATACAGAGAATAGCGAGAGGAGAAGCCAGGATACAGAATAGCGTTCGGATCCGCAAGTCCTTTCCCTTCTGCGTCCAGCAACCATCTCGAACAGAGGAGATCCGGCTTCGAACGGAGAAGTCGGGATGCATAATGGTGACGGGAGTGAGAATGCAACGACTTCGAACGGAGAAGATCCGGCTTCGAACGGAGAAGATCCGGCTTCGAACGGAGAAGATCCGGCTTCGAACGGAGAAGATTCGGCTTCGACGGGATTGAGAGAAGAAGATCCGGCTTTGAACGACCGAGAGAGGCGAAGCGCTAGCTCACGGNTCCTCGAAAGGACAAGCTGGACACAACATCAAATAACCAACCATTTTTATGTATTTACATCTGCCATCAAATGCCATCAAAAGACCGCAAGACCACAAGACCGGGATACAGAGAATAGCGAGAGGAGAAGCCAGGATATAGAATAGCGTTCGGATCCGCAAGTCCTTTCCCTTCTGCGTCCAGCAACCACCTCGAACAGAGGAGATCCGGCTTCGAACGGAGAAGTCGGGATACATAATGGTGACGGGAGCGAGGATGCAACGACTTCGAACGAAGAAGATCCGGCTTCGAACGGAGAAGATTCGGCTTCAAACGGAGAAGATTCGGCTTCGACGGGATCGAGAGAAGAAGATCCGGCTTTGAACGACCGAGAGAGGCGAAGCGCTAGCTCACGAGAGAGGTTGCGGGAGAGGCGAAGGAGAAAGACAAAAGGAAAGGCGAATGAAAAAAGGCAAGGTCACGAGAGCGATCAATGGAGCGGTATTGTGTAAATATGAATCGCGAAAGGCGGACCGTGGGGGTCAGCCCGCGGTCCGCGTGTTTTAGAAATTTAAAAACGCTTTTTCAAATAATCTCGCAACAAGCACGAACCAAACGGTAGGACGGCGTTTTTAAAATGCCGCCCGCACTTATAAGCTGCCCCAAACGGGCCTNAGGCAAGGTCACGAGAGCGATCAATGGAGCGGTATTGTGTAAATATGAATCGCGAAAGGCGGACCGTGGGGGCGTTTTAGAAATTTAAAAACGCTTTTTCAAATAATCTCCCAACAAGCACGAACCAAACAGTAGGACGGCGTTTTTAAAACGCCGCCCGCACTTATAAGCTGCCCCAAACAGGCCCTAATACACACATATGTGACATTAACATGCATATAAAATGTACTTATTTGTCGCTTCATTTTCATCTATTTATATATTTATGTTGCGCTTTTTGGAAGATTTTGGTGTTGTATTTCAAGATAAGATAAAGAAGATTATTGGAGCTTGAAATATCTCAAAACAGAGCTAAGTGACATACCGACACCTAATCTTTAGGATTGGGGGCCTAGGCGCTTGAAGCAACCCAAAAAAATATGTAATATGTGCGCTTGGAAAGTAGGAACACCACTAACAATGTGTATGCGCCAGACATGACATATAGAAGTTGAATACTCCCCATAATATGTGCACAAGAAAAAGCAATTGAAAATTAGGCACCGCTAAGCTGGCACTTAGGCGCCAGAGACTGGTCACATAGGTGCTACCCTTGGGTGCCTAAGAGCTGCCCTTAGGTGTCCCGGCGTTTGATGCCCTTAATCAGAAACTGGTGTCTGGCNGCACCGCTAAGCTGGCACTTAGGCGCCAGAGACTGGTCACATAGGTGCTACCCTTGGGTGCCTAAGAGCTGCTCTTAGGTGTCTCGCCGTCTGATGCCCTTAATCAGAAACTGGTGTCTGGTGCATAGGCATCACGACCTGACGTTAGGCACTAGTTAACATGTGTAAGCAAATTTCCATAGTTTGGACGTGTCATTTCGCAAGGANACGTTAGGCACTAGTTAACATGTGTAAGCAAATTTCCATAGTTTGGACGTGTCATTTCGCAAGGAAAAAAAATAAAAAACCCTGAATCTTATGGAGGAAGAGTCTTTTCCTACAATCTAAAGTGCGGAGCATCAAAGGAGAGGACTGAAGAAGATCTTCAACTTGCAATTAACTGTATATAAGTGAGTTTAATGAGTGTTTAGGAAACTCTATGGCTGTATCATTTTCATAACAAGTGAGAAGGAAGGGAGATAAGTACGTATTTTGTATTTCTTTGTGTAGTTTGAATACATTTAAAATGTTAAACACTTGTTTGTTTGATTTATTCTTCCAAATAAAATGTTTATGTGTATGTGAACAAGCTTGACTGGTGATTAATTATCATTTTTCTATTTAATTGGGAATGTGGGATTCACGTGTGTGAAANCGCAAGGAAAAAAAATAAAAAACCCTGAATCTTATGGAGGAAGAGTCTTTTCCTACAATCTAAAGTGCGGAGTATCAAAGGAGAGGACTGAAGAAGATCTTCAACTTGCAATTAACTGTAGATAAGTGAGTTTAATGAGTGTTTAGGAAACTCTATGGTTGTATCATTTTCATAACAAGTGAGAAGGAAGGGAGATAAGTACGTATTTTGCATTTCTTTGTGTAGTTTGAATACATTTAAAATGTTAAACACTTGTTTGTTTGATTTATTCTTCCAAATAAAATGTTTATGTGTATGTGAACAAGCATGACTGGTGATTAATTATCATTTTTCTCTTTAATTGGGAATGTGGGATTCACGTGTGTGAATTTTTTTTTGTGATTTTGTGCATAATCTTGAATAGCGATTTTTAACTTTCAGAAATTCATGTACTTTTATTCTGACTAAGTGAATTTTTAATACTTGTAGTGAATGATAAAATTTGGAAGAGATCATAGTGAAACGATACGTTTAATCACATTAACTCTGGGGAATAAGGATATTGCCTATATGTTAGTGCAANCCACAGCAATCTGACGAGGCCACATCGTCTACGATTCCATCAACACAAGCACAACAAGGGGTAAGTATGGCTCAACAAAGTGGGGGCCCATCGCATTTGATTTCATCTTCACATGCAGGGCAACTGAAATTTACACTGCCATTGTCAAAGTTCCAAGGTGTATTTTGTCAACAAAATGGTCATTGGGGGGCTAAAATATGCATTCAAAACAATCATATTTTGCTGGGAACGTTCAAGTCTGAAATAGCTGCAGCACGAGCTTACGATAGCGCGGCCCGCAAGCTCCTAAACAATGAATTCTTGTGTAACTTGTTGTTAACGAATGTCACTATTCATGAACCCATTTTTCAGAACATGTACAACCCTGATGACATCATTAATATGATTAGGGATGGCTCCTACGAACCCAATTACATCAAGTTCCTTTCAAATCACTACCCTAGCTTCCGATCTGGTGACTCTGTAGCAATGCCCACTTCTTTGGACTCTATCGAAGGGGTCCTTTTTAAGGAAATGTTTCGTAAAGAGTTGCTTATGGGTGACATTACAAATGAGAATTTATTGGTTTTACCTAATGAAGCTCAGCCGTGCTTTCAGCCATGGAGCTCCAACCCAGACGAACTATGGTTTGAATATAAAGACAGGAGGTATCGGTCATGGGTGTTTCAATTATGTCCTACGAATAATCCTCAGATTTATGTAATCACCACGGGTTGGAAAAAATTTTTCAATGAGATGGAGCTTCGCGTTAATGATATTGTCCTCTTCTACGGATGTAAGGACATGCGAAATTTTCCTTGTAGCTCTTTTAGTATGATTGATGTCATCCGGGGTGTCAAAAATCGTTAGATGCAGCGGCGGTATTGAGCCTCATTCATGTGGAAGCTTAAATGCTATCTAGCAGTGATTATTCCTCTTCAAAAATTTTGAAAATTTTCTAAGATCTTATGTTTAGAATAAGAACGGTTTTATGTGATTGAACCGGAATATTTAATTTTATATTGTAATTAGTACTTAGTAATAAGAGTTTTTATGATGTGTGCAAAGTGCGGACACAATAGTTATGAGATGCTTCTTTTTTTTCAGACATTGATTATTCATAAGCAATTAAGGGCTGCAAACTAGTTTGTTTTATTGTTAAGTGATTTGGTTGAGAATTCTCTCTTATTTTATGTCTCATGTTGCCAATTTTACTTGATGCATAAAATCATTATTGCCATGGCCGCCCATACTTCATCATTATTACCAAGAGGATTTTTCTATGTATGCGCGTTAAGTGTCTTATGTGTAAGTGGACAAAGCCTTGAGCTTACAACTTCTAAACCGTCACGGAGAGCAACAACTTTGAATGAATTACTGTGTTGTTAATGAGTTTTGAGTGTTAGAAATATAAAAATAAAATTTTAGATGTTGGATATGTGAATTTATATGTTTCCAGTGGTATGTATGTAAATTCCCTTTGATTTTTTAAATTAGTGAAAAATAACATATACATGAATACCATTTTAAATTAAATAAATTTATAAACATATACTTTGTATACATCTAAGAAGGTGATTAATTCAAATAATATATTCAACATTTATTTGCAAATAATTAAAAATTAAAATTTAACTTTTAATAAAATTAGTAAACTATAGAAATATAGTTTAAAGAAAAGTAAATACCAATTAAATTAGATTATGATAAAATTAAGGTAGATAGAAAATATACATAAATCCAATATAAATCTTGAGAAAAGCTATAGAACAATGAAATAAAACAAGGATCTTTTAAACTCATGAGGAAGATACGACAAAACTCGAAATTTATATATAAAAGCAAAGTCATACAAACTACAATAAATACCATTTATCTCTAATTCCTCCTCAAGCAAACTCCTCGAAGTTCCTCTGAATCTCTTCCTTTCTTTACAGTACACAAAATTCTTCTTCGAAGCGGCAAGGAAGAAGAAATCTCTCTTTCACTCCACTCTTACAATCTCTCGAAGAATTCCCTACAATTTAACCCTAAATTAAACTCTCTACACTCAACACTCTCTCTCTACACTCTCTGCACACTCTACACTCTCTACACACTCTCCACGCTCTACACACACTCCTTTTTTGGCCAAAAATTTCTCTTAAATTTGTAGAAGAGTTTTCCCAAGAGTTGCTTAAGCATCCCCTACAAAATCGTCCACATTCAATGCAACTGTTGAGATAACCGCCGATCTCTCCGTCGGCGGCCTCAAGGGCACCGTCGGCGGCCTTCTGGAATATTTGATTCTGAACTCTCGGGAAAAACCCGCCGTCAGTGTCGTTGGGCTGGCCGTCGGCGCCAAGTTCAAATCTTCATATGTTGATTCTTTTCGCTCCAAATTTGCTTCTTTTTACTCCAAATGATCATGATTCAACATACCTGAAACAAAACATCAAAATTACATTTCTTTAAAGTGCAATATCATCAAAATCAGTATAAAATATATATGAGAATTTTAACACATATTTCTTTTGGTCAGTAAGCAATTTTCCATAGTTTGGACGTGTCATTTAGCAAGGAAAAAAAATAAAAAACCCTGAATCTTATGGAGGAAGAGTCTTTTTCTAAAATCTAAAGTTTGGAGCATCGAAGGAGAGGGCTGAAGAAGATCTTTAACTTGCAATTAAATGTAGATAAGTGAGTTTAATGAGGTTTAGGAAACTCTGTGATTGTATCATTTTCATAACAAGTGAGAAGGAAGGGAGATAAATACTTATTTTGGATTTCTTTGTGTAGTTTGAGTGCATTTAAAATGATAAACACTTACGTGTTTGATTCTTCTTCCAAATAAAATGTTTATGTGTATGTGAACAAGCAAGACTGGTGATAAATTATCATTTTTCTCTTGAAGTGGGAATGTGGGATTCATGTGCGTTAAATATTTTTTGTGATTTTGTGCACAATCTTGAATGGCAATTTTGAACCTTCGGAAATTCATATTCATGTAATTTTATTTTGACCAAGTGAATTTTTAATGTTTGTATTGAATTATAAAATTTGGAAGAGATCATAGTGAAACGATACATTTAATCACATTAACTCTGGGGAATAAGGATATTGCCTATATGTTAGTGCAGACTTTATGATGCAAATTAATCATTAGGGCTAGAAATTGAGTTTAGGGGACAAAATCAAGTTTCTTATCCAAACTTTCTTAGAGTACCGGGAAGTTTTAGAGAAGAAGGTTGCTCTTGTGTGTCACTTGCTTGATTAAATAATTTTTCACACCTTTTGTCCAACTAACCCTTTTCATAAGAAAATCTTATAAGCATCTGAAAACTCTTTGCTTTCAACTATTGATAGCATATAATGTTTTGAACTCAATAACTTAGGATTAGTCATTTAGGCAATTATCGAAACTTTAACATTTAGGCTAGGATTGACGATTGTATACTAGAATCTTTTTTCTTTTGGGATTCATCCCATCCCCTGTTGGATCGATTCCTGGAACATTATTATTGATACTATTGATATGACGCATATACTTACGTGAGTCACGAGTGCTTTACGGCATTTGGTTCGTATAAGACATGCAAATGAACAAGCTCTTAAATAAAAAAAAAATATATAAAACATAATTAAATAACTCTTATAAAAATACACGAGCAATTCAAAAAAAAAAAGCTAAATATTCTTATAAACTAAATATATTAATAAAAAAAATGTGCTAANACGTGAGTCAGGAGTGTTTTATGACATTTGGTTCGCATCAGACATGCAAATGAACATGCTTTTACAAAAAAATAATAATAATAATAATAAAACAAATTAATTAACTCTTATAAAAATATACTAGCGTTTAAAATAAAGAATGCTAAATAATCTTATAACTAAATATATTAAAAAAAATGTGCTAGAAATCTACTCTTGAGTTCACGCCTACGACATTTCCAGGGGATGTGACATCCAAATGTTGTAGGATAGCACAGTGCTTGTCCTCCCAANATCTTATAACTAAATATATTAATAAAAATGTGCTAGAAATCTACTCTTGAGTTCACGCCTATGACATTTCCAGGGGATGTGACATCCAAATGTTGTAGGATAGCACAGTGCTTGTCCTCCATCTTCACGGCGGCCTCTAGTAATTTTCTTCTTCTTTCAGTTTGGGCAAGGAGATAATATTAAGACCTAAACCCAAATGCTTTCATTTTCATCTATCCCAGCTCCAATGAGTGGTGATTCATTTTAATTATTTTAATTATCTAAGTATGGCGGCTNCTTTCATTTTCATCTATCCCAGCTCCAATGAGTGGTGATTCATTTTAATTATTTTAATTGTCTAAGTATGGCCGCTTTTTCCTACTTTTTTAATTAAAAAAGGACCTTTAATTATTGTCATTAAATTATGAATCATTCGATTTATAAAATTCCACGATAACATTCCATGCATGCATTGCTAACCAAAGAATTTTATGAATCATTCGATTTATAAAATAGCCAGTCACTTTGTTTTTATATTGAAGTGGCAAAAGAACCCCTATGAAGGGAATGAATTCAAAACGGTAAGCTAGAAATACTCGTTCTCCNACGTGAGTCAGGAGTGTTTTATGACATTTGGTTCGCATCAGACATGCAAATGAACATGCTTTTACAAAAAAAAATAATAATAATAATAANCTGGAACAATATTATTGAAACTATTGATATGACTGATATACTTACGTGAGTCAGGAGTGTTTTATGACATTTTGGTTTGCATCAGACATGCAAATGAACATGCTTTTACAAAATAATAATAATAATAAAAATATTAATACAAATTAATTAACTCTTATAAAAATATACTAGCGTTTAAAATAAAGAATGCTAAATAATCTTATAACTAAATATATTAATAAAAATGTGCTAGAAATCTACTCTTGACTCTTGAGTTCACGCCTATGACATTTCCACGGGATGTGACATCCAAATGTTGTAGGATAGCACAGTGCTTGTCCTCCATCTTCACGGTGACCTCTAGTATCTTTCTTCTTCTTTCAGTTCGGGCAAGGAGATAATATTGAGACCGAAACCCAAATGCCTTCATTTTCATCTATCCCAGCTCCAATGAGTGGTGATTCATTTTAATTATTTTAATTGTCTAAGTATGGCAGCTTTTTTTCTACTTTTTTAAAAATGACCTTTAATTAATTTCATTAAATCATTAATCATTTGATTTATAAAATTATAGGATACATTCCATGCATGCATTGCTAACCAAATGTATCCAACGCACTCCTTTGAACCAGTCACTTTGTTTTTAACATCTTTTTTGCAAAAGAACCCCTATGAAGGGAATGAATTCAGNCCAAATGCTTTCATTTTCATCTATCCCAGCTCCAATGAGTGGTGATTCATTTTAATTATTTTAATTATCTAACTAAGTATGGCGGCTTTTTTCTACTTTTTTTAATTAAAAATGACCTTTAATTAATTTCATTAAATCATTAATCATTTGATTTATAAAACTATAGGATACATTCCATGCATGCATTGCTAACCAAATGTATCCAACGCACTCCTTTGAACCAGTCACTTTGTTTTTAACATATTTTTTGCAAAAGAACCCCTATGAAGGGAATGAATTCAAAACGGTAAGAGAGAAATACTCATTCTCTAGAACTACCACTCACTGCCACGCATCACATTGAAGTGGTAATAAATACCAGCAANAAATCCACTTGTTAAAAGAGGATTAGAAAAACCAACATAATCAAACTCTTTTAAAAANCCCTTAGATATATTTCTTCATCTTTCGAGCCCAGATTTTGGCTGGCTTTTCCTCTTTTTCTCCCACATTTTGGAGTGCACTGCACAGAATATAATTCATCTCATTTCTCAGTCCAAATCCTCAACACCGACAATGTAAGTCGCTGCAAACATTCTAACTCACTCAATTGCTTGAAAATATGCATCGAAATAGGTTTTTTTTTTTTTTAGTCGGCAAAGATNAATCCTCAACACCGACAATGTAAGTCGCTGCAAACATTCTAACTCACTCAATTGCTTGAAAATATGCATCGAAATAGGTTTTTTTTTTTTTAGTCGGCAAAGATTGATGCTTTATAAAATTAAAAATCCAGAGAATGGATGTGCTTTTTGTAGGAGTTCTCCTTTGAGAAATGAGATAATTGTGATGAATCTCCCTCGACAAC
This sequence comes from Phalaenopsis hybrid cultivar, assembly GCA_002079205.1. NCBI lineage: Eukaryota > Viridiplantae > Streptophyta > Magnoliopsida > Asparagales > Orchidaceae > Phalaenopsis > Phalaenopsis hybrid cultivar. The sequence goes on along the minus strand of JXCR01143233.1, from coordinate 62,138 downwards.
TACCTGTGGAGGGTGAGTCGTCAGCGTTTTTATCGACGCAGGCAATACAACGAGTAAATTTACCGCCACTANGGAGTTCTCCTTTGAGAAATGAGATAATTGTGATGAATCTCCCTCGACAACTACCTGTGGAGGGTGAGTCGTTAGCGTTTTTATCGACGCAGGCAAGACAACGAGTAAATTTACCGCCACTGTGGTATCTAGGTGTAGTTCCCCAGGAAAATGGCTATTGGGTTGCTCAAATATTATGTATTGACAGTCTTATATTGCTAGGAACGTTCAATTCTGAAGTAGCTGCGGCGCGAGCTTACGATAGTGCGGCCATAACACAGTACAACGATGATTTCTTCCGTAACTTTNGGTATCTAGGTGTAGTTCCCCAGGAAAATGGCTATTGGGTTGCTCAAATCTTATGTATTGACCGTCTTATATCGCTAGGAACATTCAATTCTGAAGTAGCCGCGGCGCGAGCTTACGATACTGCGGCCATAACACAGTANAGGAACATTCAATTCTGAAGTAGCCGCGGCGCGAGCTTACGATACTGCGGCCATAACACAGTACGGCGATGAATTCTTCCGTAACTTTTTATTAACGAGTGTCACTATTCATGAACCTTCTTTTCAAAGCAATTACTCCAATGAAACCATTGTTGAAATGATTAGAAATGGCTCTTACGAACTCAANTTGAAATGATTAGGGATGGCTCTTACGAACTCAGGTTGATCGATTTTGTTTCGAATCACCCTCGTAACTACCATTACCGTGGCCCTATAGAAATGCCTAATGGCCTGGACGCCATCCAAGTAGTCTTTTATAAAAAAAATGTTTCATAAAGAGCTAACTTTGACTGATCTCGAGCATCAAAACGTATTGATTTTACCCATTGATGCTCGGCCCTTCTTTCCACGAGTAAAGTCCAATAGAGTCCAATTTTGGCTTGAGTTTAAAGACAATGAATCGGACATGGGCATTTCAATACTTTTACTGAACTCGTTTTCAGAGATCTATACTTACTAGGGGTTGGAGCTAGTTTGTAACTGAGATGGAGCTTCGTGCTGACGACATTGTCGTCTTTTATCAATGTTGGGACGGAGAACGCTTCCTGAAAATTTTGTTGATATGGTTGACATCATCCGAGGTGTTAGAATCACCCGGGACGAACTGCAGGGCTGAAGCTGACATCCATGTCTTTGATTGAATGCAAAACGTTCCGTCTATCAAGTATCTAGGAGTGTTATTTCATGAACAATTTATTAGTTAATCAAGGCCATTTAATATTGATATAAATGTACTATAATTATCTTTAGATCAAATAAAACTACACAGCAATTAAATTAGAATATTTTAAAATTTTCTAAAATATAAATAAATCCAATTTAAATATAGACAAAAGCTGTAGATCAAAAAAATAAAGTAAGATTATCTAAATAATCCTATATTCGTTGTATTCAAGACTTATTTGTGAAAGTAGGCCAATATGTCATTTTTTATTTTCTTATTAAGATGCACTAATCCTCTCTTATTTATGTGAGGGGTTAGGGTAAATTTTTTTATGTATTTTCTTTTCTTTCTCCCTATCTGGTGATAATGGAATATTGTCTCTTCGTAGACATAGGTGGATTTGAGCTGAACCACGTAAATCACACTACATTTAATTCTTTGTTTATTTTGTGATTTTGTTTGCCACATTGTCCTACACAAAAATTAGTATCAAAGCAGGCCTGGTGTATGCTACGTAAGAACATCTAACCATACATTTAAAAGTTGGAGTGAATGAGTCGCTGAAGTTGTCGGGGCACTGGAGTTGCCAAGAGAGGAGAGGGGATGGTTAGGGCACGAGGGAAGGGG
>JXCR01143233.1:36811-56935 GCA_002079205.1 Phalaenopsis hybrid cultivar | reverse complement strand
TCCAACCCAGACGAACTATGGTTTGAATATAAAGACAGGAGGAATCGGTCATGGGAGTTTCAATTATGTCCCACGAATAATCCTCAGATTTATGTAATCACCACGGGTTGGAAAAAATTTTTCAATGAGGTGGAGCTTCGCGTTAATGATATTGTCCTCTTCTATCGATGTAAGGACATGAGAAATTTTCCTTGTAGCTTTTTTAGTATGATTGATGTCATTCGGGGTGCCAAAAATCATTGGATGCAGTCGCGGTATTGAGCCTCATTATGCTATCTAGCAGTGATTATTCCCCTTCCAAACTTTTAAAATTTTTCTAAAATCTCGTGTTTAGAATAAGATGTGTTTTATTTGATTGAAACTGAAGATTTAATTTTTTATTGTAGTTAGTATTCTGTAATAAGATTTTTTTGATGTGTGCAAAGTGCAAACACAATACTTATGGGATGCTTCTTTTTTTTGAGGCATTGATTATTCATATGCAATTAGGGGCTGCAAATTATTTTATTTTATTGTTAAGTGATCTTCCACTTATTTTATTTCTCATGCCTTAAGCTTACAACTTTTAAGCCTTCACGGAGAGCAACAACTTTGAATGAATTACAGTGTCTTGTTAATGAGTTTTGAGTGTTAGAAATATAAAAATAAAATTCCCTTTGATTTTTTATATTTGGGAAAAATAACATATACATGAATACAATTTTAATTTAAATAAATTTACAAACATATACTTTGTATACATCTAAGAAGGTGATGAATTCAAATAATATATTTAACATTTATTTGCAATTAATTAAAAATGAAAAATATAGCTTTTAATAAAATTTATAAACTATAAAAATATAGATCGGAGAAAAGTAAACACCAATTAAATTAGATTATGCTAAAATTAAAGTAGATATAAAATATACATAAATCTTGAGAAAAACTATAGTACAATCAAGATTCAACACACACTCACAAGAGAGAAAATAACTAATAATGACATTAGAAATTTTTACGTGGAAAAACTAAAAAAGGAAAAAACTATGGATATTACATGTATAACCCCTTGTCCCACGGGTTGGAAAGTGTTGAACATTCTTTGAATTTACAACATCAGTGCACGAATGAACTTATTGTAAAAAGTAGACGGCGGCAGATGGCAATCGGTGGAGACCAACAAGTGGTGGTCAACGACGGTCGGCGGTGGTCAACAACCGTCAGCGGTGATTGACGATGGCAGGAGTGGTGATGGACTTCATCTCTTTCTCAAAGCTTCAAGTTCTTTCTCAAGTCTCAAACTTTCCTCTCCCATGAGAGAGGTGGGGCTCTTTTTATAGTTTTCTGGGTGCAGTTAATGATGAAATTTGAACTAATTTGTTCGGACAATCCAAAGAATTTTCTTCGATCATATGACATTTGATAAATATTTGAAAGTTTTTATGATATCAGAATTGAGTGGTTTTGGGCTCGTTGGATTTGTCTTGCTAAGACGCTGCATTTGATTTTGCTCTCGTTGGATTTAGCATTCGTTTGGTCTTCCAAATGTGTACCGAAGATTTTCAAACAGAGTTTGATGGCTTCATCAAAGCTTGATTTGGTTCAAATTAGATCAATGTTTGTACTATTACATCTGTCTCATCAAATTGGTCAGTTTGACTGTAAATTTGTTGAAATCAGAGTTCTTCATGATTTTTTTATCAAAGTTTTAATATTTCTCACTCAAAATATTATCTCGAGATATGTGTTATGTTTTGAGATTTATGTCAGACGATGAAAATCTGATGATGATGTATTGGTTGTCCCTCTGCTTTTGGGTGATTTCAATTTTGTCATAAAAAAATATTAAAATTCGGAGCACTTTATATTTTATTATCACACACACACACACACGCGCGCGCGGAAAAAATGAACTAGCTTAATGTCTAACTCAACATTTCATGAAAACACAAAGGTTGCTACAAATTGTTACAGTATATTTAAATAAATAACGATCGACGTCGAAGTAAATAAAATAACACGAGAAAAATCACACCAGAAAAGAACACACAGATTTACGTGGTTAAGCAAATTGCCTACATCCACAGAGTTGCAGATGATTTTACTAATTGAGGAAACTTATATGAGTTGATCACAACGATTATGACAGAAGAAAGTCTCCCGCTTTTTCACTCTCTCTTTTTTTTTCTCTACACCGAGATACACCGAAAAAGAATAAGAAATACAGAGAAGAAAGATGAAGAAAATTTGAATAAAAGAAAACCTTTTATTCTCTCTGGTATCCTTTTATCTTCTTCTCATACACAAGTCTTCACAATACAATTTAATTTGCCCGCTTCTTCTTCTGTTTTCGAACCTAAAAAAGAAGTCTATTCTCTCCGCAAGTATGATGAAGAAGAATAGGATTAAAAGGTTTTTATTTCTCCTTTCAAGCCACAAGCAAGAACTCCTATTACCTTTTCCGCCCCCAATAACTTTTTATACAATTCTAGTAGATTTCTTTTTTTCTTGCATTTATGATGTTGGGCCAACCAAAAACGAAGGCATGTCTCTTCCAAAGTAAGAGGCGGGAACGGTTAAAGGAACACAGAAAAAAAAAGATGTTTATTTCACTTAGCTTTGGGGAATAGTGAAAATCGGGCTTCACCTAACAAATCTCCTACTTTGAGATCGGTACACAGGAAACATCGTTCTTCTCCTCAAACTGATATCCTCCACCGGTAGCGTAGCCCTTTTCTTCAAACATGAATCCTCCACCTCTGTAACTCAATGCCCCGTCTTCACACCAAAAGACCAACTGAAGCTGCGCACAACTTCAGTTTTTCCAAAGTAACACCATTTGTCAACATATCAGCAGGGTTCTGGCTTCCACAAATTTTCTCAAGCAACAATTGTCCGTCATCCAACAATGACCATATGAAGTGATACATGATCTGAATGTGCATAGTCTTGTGCTGAAATACTGGATTCCTGGCAAGGAATATGACGTTCTGACTATCACTGTAGAGTATGCCCATCTGATCCTTTTTGCCTAATTTTTTCAAGAAACCATGTAGTCATATCATCTCCTTTGCATCCTCTGACACTGCCATGTACTCAGCTCCTATAGTAGACGACGAAACTGTCTTCTGCAGATTAGAGCTCCATGATACTGCAGTGCCACCAACAGTATAAATATAGCCCGTAGTTCTTCTTCTGGTATCAATGTCTCGAGCTAGATCAACATTAAGATAGCCCTGTAGCTCTGAACTCTTTTTTAAGAAACACAAGCAAGTTTCTGCAGAGCCTCTTAGGTACCTCAAGATCCACTTCATTGCTTCCCAATATTCCTTTCCTGGATTACTTATGCTTCAGCTATTAGTTCACTTATGAATGTTATGGTTTTATCTATAAATAGATGTGTAACCCTACGAGTATGTAACTCTCTCTCTGAAATACTAAATTCGCCGCTCGCTCCCGAGGATGTAGACACCTTTGCTGAAACTCGTTAAATCTCTATGTGTTCTTCTGATTTGTGTCGATTCCCATATTTTCTTCGCCCTAAATTGCATAACACAAATTACCTTAAATTATTTGATTTTTAAACAACTTTATTTATTTGGGTTGATCACAAAGGTTGATCGTGAATAATTTTTAAATAATTAAAATTAGAAATATCTTTTAATTTGACACCACTCGAGAATATTTATAGTAGTTAGTTAGGACTAGGGCTGTCAAAAAAGCTCTTTTTTCGCGAACAGTTCTTGTTCGGCTCGTCGGGAAATTGGTGTTCGATATGTTCAATAGGCAAACGAGACGAACACAAGCTTTTTTTTTGTTCGGTTTGTAAATGAACCAAACACGAACAATCATTTGTTCGATCGTGTTGNAAAAGCTATAGAACAATGAAATAAAACAAGGATCTTTTAAAATACTATGTCTACCGTTAGAATATATTCTAATATAACACATATTTAATATTACGTTATGAAATTACTACAAAAAAATTTATCGAAATAGTAAATTATATGGTTGCCATTTTAAGTTGACACTTGAAAGAGAAAAAGGAGGTGGTGCATCATTATTAATTTGTGTAAGAGAATTTGCGGCAGAAGAATAACAGAATATCCTCTTAGCGTGGTACGAAGATTCAACACACACTCACAAGAGAGAAAATAACTAGTAATGACACTAGAAGTTTTTACGTGGAAAACCTAAAAAGGGAAAAAACTATAGGGCCCAACCTAGTTGAAGAAACCACTATAAATTGGATATTACAAGTACAACCTCTCGTCCCATGGGTGGGAAAGTGTTGAACATTCTTTGAAGTTGCAACATTAGTGCACAAATGAACTTATTGTAAAAAGTAGACGGCGGCTGATGGCGATCGGTGGAGACCAACAAGTGGTGGTAAACTTGGTAGTGTCAACGACCGTCAGCGGTGATTGACGTTGGTAGGAGTGGTGCTAGATTTCATCTTTTTCTCAAAGCTTCAAGTTCTTTCTCAAGTCTTAAGCTCTCCTCTCTCATGGGAGAGGTGGGACTCTTTTTATAGTTTTCTGGGTGCAATTAATGATGAAATTTGAACTAACTTGTTCGGACAATCCGGAGAACTTTCTTCGATCAAATGACATTTGATAAACATTTGAATGCTTTTATGATATCAAAATTGAGTGGTTTTGGGCTCGTTGGATCGCCTTGCTAAGACACTCTATTTGATTTTGAACTCGTTAGATTTAGCATTCGTTTGGTCTTCCAAATGTGTCACGAAGATTTTCAAACAGAGTTTGATGGCTTCATCAAAGTTTGATTTGGTTCAAATTAGATCAATCTTGGTACTATTACATCTGTCTCGTCAAACCGGTCAGTTTGACTGTAAATTTGTTGAAATCGGACTTCTGCATGATTTTTATCAGAGTTTTAATATTTCTTAGTCAAAATATTATCTCGAGATATGTGTTATGTTTTGAGATTTTTGACAGACGATGAAAATTTGTTGATGATGTATTGGTTGTCCCTCTACTTTTGGGTGATTTCAATTTCGCCGTAAGAAAATCTTAAAATTCGGAGCACTTTATATTTTATTATCACACACACACACACAAAAAAACGAACTAGCTTAATGTCTAACTCAACATTTCATGAAAACACTAAGGTTGCTCCAAATTGTTGTAGTATATTTAAATAGAATAACGATTGACGACGAAGTAAATAAGATAGCACGAGAAAAATTACACCAGAAAAGAACACACAGATTTACGTGGTTCGGCAAATTGCCTACACCCACAGAGTTGCAGAAGATTTTACTAATTGAGGAAATTTACACCAGTTGATCACAACGATAATGACATGATAAATTCTCCCACTTTCTCACTCTCTCTTCTTTCTTCTTTGTATCGAGATACATCAAAAGAGAAGAAGATATATGGAGAGCAAAGAAGAAGAAAAATTGAAGAAAAGAAAACTTTTTATTCTCTCTGGTATCCTTTTATCTTCTTCTCGTACACGAGCCCTCACAATGCAATTTAATTTGTTCGCTTCTTCTTCTGCTTTCGAACCTCAAAAGGAAGTCTATTCTCTCCGCATGTATGATGAAAAGGAATAGGAATAAAAGGTTTTTATTTCCCCTTTTAATCCTCTCTGCATGCAGCCTTTGCCGCGAGCCACAAGCAAGGACTCCTGTTACCTTTTCCGCTACCAAGAACTTTTTCTGCAATTCTAGAAGCAGCAACGTTTTCTTTTTTTCTTGCATTTATGGTGGCGGGGCCAACCAAAAACAAAGGCACACCTCTTCCAAAGTAAGAGGCGGGAACTGGTTAAAGGAACACAGAAAAAAAAGAGGTTTATTTCACTTAGCTTTGGGGGAATAGTTAAAACCGGACTCCACCTAACAAATTTTTCATTTGGGGACCGGTACACATGAAATATCATTCTTCTGCTCAAACTGAATCCTCCACTGGCTGCGTAACCCTTTTCTTCAAACATGAATCCTCCACCTCTGAAACTCAAGGCCCTGTCTTCACCTCAGAATAGTTTCTCCAGACTAACACCCTTTGTCAAAATATCAGCAGAGTTTTGGCTTCCACAACTTTTCTCAAGCAACAATTGTCCGTCATCCAACAATGATCGTATGAAGTGATACATGATCTGAATGTGCTTAGTCCTGGGCTGAAATGCTGGATTCCTGGCAAAGAATATGGCGCTCTGATTATCACTGTAGAGTATGCCCATCTGATCCTTTTTTGTCTAATTCTAACAAGATGTAGTCATATCATCTCCTTTGCATCCATTGACACTGTTATGTACTCAGCTTCTGTAGTAGACAACGAAACTGTCTTCTGCAGATTAAAGCCCCATGATACTGCAGTGCCACCAACAGTATAAATATAGCTCGTAGTATTTTTTCTGGTATCAATGTCTCCAGCTAGTCAGCATTAACATAGCATTGTACCTCTGAACTCTTTCCTGAGAAACACAATCAAGTTTCTGCAGAGCCTCTTAGGTAGCTCAAGATCCACTTCACTGCTTCACTATGTTCCTTTCCTGGATTACTCATGCTTTAGCTATTAGTTCACTTATGTATGTTATGATTTTATCTATAAATAGATGTGTAACCCTATGGATATGTAACTCCCCCTCTANAATCTCCCTCCCGAACCACATAAATGATTAAAAGAGGAGAGGAACCGAATAAGAAGAGACATATGACAAAGAGACAAACAAGAGAAAAAGTAAAACGTGGACAGTCTATGTGCGATAAACCTTGCAATGATAGGTTAAGAATGTCAGCCCAAACAAGATCGGGTGAGGCACCTTAAACCAATATCCACGAAAGAAGTATCTACATAGACTACCCATAACCAAAGAGTCAGGTGTATGTACCTGTTCTGGAGTCAAGAGCACTCTCAGAGGAACGTGTTCCTACTAGTTAATTACATCTTGGGGGATGCCCAAGAATACTCTCGATAAAAGGAGTTTTGCTTTATATTATCATAGTCTTGGGGTATAGGCAATCAAAGGAAGGTTATTCTATGTGGGAACAGTCCCAATGCGTAAGAGCTAACACTAAGCCATCGGGCAGAGAGAGAGAGAGAGTCTCTCGGATCCCAAATGGGTAGCGGCTTATCGGCACACAGGGCCCACAAAATAACCTAAATCATCTTGACTGAGATACCCCAACACGTCAAATCATATCCGGGCCATAAAGGCAGAGGACAAATCATCGTATCCTAAAAAGACGATAGCTCATCGGCATCGGGTCGTTAATGTGATATCAACGAAGTCAGAAAGCGATAAGGCTCAAAGGGGATCAACAAAAAAGAAGATAGAGTGATCTTAAAAGGTAGAGGTAACTGGGTCGGGGTACCCGTCATACACAGCTACTAGGACCCTAAGTCTACCTGGTCGTGAAGGTAGTCGACCCAACACGTTCTGAAATCCTCGGTCAGCAATCCGTGAATTGCATCATCCACGGGAACCTCGATAGGCCTAAGGTTGGAAGGAAACTCTATCCTATGACTACAAGCTGGAGCTCCAAGAGGTGGGACTTATACCTGCCAAAATAGCAAGGATTCCTCAGGAAAGAAAGAGAAGTGGAGGTACAACTACAAAGCTAGAAACGCTCCAAACAAAAGGACTTATACCCCGTCTGGGTCAGAGAGCCTTCTAACATTCTAGGCGCACTAGACAACCACCTATAAAATGGTATGCTGGGCCAGTCAGGTTGGAGAAGCACGAGGACTTCTCTTCGGGACATGCAAATATGAATGCAGTTATCTAGAGCGGTCCTAAATATTGTGGAGGCCCTATTAATATATACAGAAAAGTAAATGTTGCAAATTTTAGATCCTGAATATTTTAATCCAAATTTTAATTATTTTGAATATTTTATTTAGGATTTTATAGAAATTTAGGAATTTAAATCCTAAAGAAACTTTGTTGCATCGGGATATCCCAGATAAACCACATAAAGAAAAAAGAAAAACACATGCAAGTGTAGACATGCAACATGGTGCAAAAGGCAGAAACAAGCCAAATCAAAATAATAAACAGGTCGGTGCCGCTAGGTTGGCAACATATCCCAGAAAAGAAAAAGGGCGGTCGAACTCCGCATATACATGCCCGGTCCTAATTTTTTACATCAATATAAAATGCAGAATTAAGATACGGGGCACAAGTATCTGCTCCTAGTCCCTTCCACATGGTTCCCGTGCTAACATCTCGGAACTCGTGCCCGTATCTTATTTCTGATACAGGACTCTCCTAGACTCTAAAAAGTACATAGGAAAAGAAAAAGACTAAATTCTATATGAAAACAAGTGTTTGCGGGAAATCTCACATGCAAATAACATATCATGAGCAATACTTTAAAAGTGGGGGAGCTAATAGTACCTGCAAGAAAAAGGGTCAGAAATCATTACTTGCTCCCCCCATAGCGGTACCTGTGTGTGTGTGCATATAAATATGCATGGCTCCCTGCAGAAAAAGCGCCCTAACTCACTACCACACATGCAGCATGCAATCACACCAACAAGCATAATGCAAGAGAAAGATATCTGGCTAGGGCAACCAATCCAACAGAGAACAATAGTCATACATCAAAAAGACTACCTAGCACTCTAAATCCTAGCCTAGCACACAATCTAACAAAAAGTGCGTCAACCTATTATCTAAGTGCTGGGTAAGTCTGGGATGGTATGAATTTGACGGGGTCGTCATACCGTCCCCATCCTAAAGATCTAAAAGATCTAAAGGGTGTCACGAAGAGCGGTGACACGAGTTAGATCTATTAGATATTTAGCACAGTCATACTCGTGTCCATTCCGATGACTTAACTCGCATTGCTCACCGGGATCAACCCAGTAAATTATGCTCGTTAAGGCATCGCGACCAACACCAGTGTCACTTTCCTAATGAGCCTGACTCGCTATCCATGTGATCATGCAAATGTGAATGCAAGAAAATCAAAACATACAAGTAGTGATAAAGAGTATGTCGTGAAGGCGATGACTCGTAGGAATGGGCATACCGTAGCAGCAGGGGGCCCGAAAAAAGGGTATGCCGGTAAGGCAGTTGCCAAAAGGTGGGCATGCTGTGACAACAGCGACCCGAAAATATAGTATCTCGGTAAAGCAGTGACCCGAAGGTGGGCATGCCGTGATGGCAGCAGACCAAAAATAGGGTATGCCGGTAAGGCGGTAACTCGAAGGTGGGCCTGTCGTGATGGTAGGAGCCTGAAAAGAGAGTATACCGGTAAGGTAGTGACCTGAAGGTTGGCATGTCGTGATGGCAGGAGCACGAAAAGAGGGTATACTGGTAAGGCAGTGACCCGAAAGAATGCAACTCAAGTAGATGATGTCAATCATGCAGAAAAAACATATACATGCACATACATAACATGCAAAGGAGCAGGTGGTAGGTCAATCGAGATGGAACATCCGGTCAAACCAAAGTGTTGTGCCAATCGGGTCGGGTTAGCCGGCTGAGACACAAGTGATGTGACCGGTTCGAGATAACCGATCGAGACACAAGTGGTGTCGACCGGTCTGGGACGACAGTTCAAGGCACAAGTGGTGTCGGTGCAAGTGCAAATACAAGATACAAAGTGCAAGTGCAAGTGCAATGTATAAATGCAAGGTACAAAAGTGCAAGTGCAAATGCAAGGTGCACAGTGCAAGTGCAAATGCGATATATGACATACAATATGTAACATGCAAGTCAAGCATATGCAAACAATGAGGTGAAAATGACCACATATGACAACGAGCCACGTTCGTACTAACGACCTCACCTAGGAAACCTAAGGTTTAGACCCTTGGATATTCGACACCGCCGCCTCTTGCTTTGGTGAGGAAATGTGGGGAGTTTCCTCGAATCTCCGAGGGGAAAAATTTCCACGACATTATGAAATGGGCTAGCTATAAAGTTTTTTTAATTTCGTGAACTCATCCAGACTTTGCAAAGCGAGACAACTACAAAGCTTCTCTAGCTTCACCAAGTTCGACCTCCCAACTTCTTTAAGTAAATCTGGGGAACCCAAAGAAAGGGGAGTGAGGGACTCCTACCCATCAAGGCTTGTGCTAAGTTTCACAACAAAGGGGAGACACTCGGCTCTACGGAGGGTGTTTAGTTACGTGGGAAAAATCCTAACCTAAAGACTCGCTCTAGGAAAACCAACGATCGATCACGCAGGCACGTCATCGCGCTAACTCAAGCCGGCGCACGCACCCCGTGTGGGTGATCAAACCCACACGCCTAGACACCACTAAACCTAAGACTAGCTAAAATTTTAGGGGATCTCACCACCGTGACGGTTGCAGACGCATTCTCTTTACTTGCTTCAAGCTCGCCGACGTCTGATCCATGCTCCAGTGTGCCACATAGAACGTGCACAGGACAACAAAAAGACCCAATAAAGGCAGGAGAGGAAGGGATCAGTGAGGTATGCAAAGTACCTAAAAATAACTAATTATGGCATATGGAAAAATAACCAAGATGTACCTTCAAGNCAAGCTCGCCGACGTCTGATCCATGCTCCAGTGTGCCACATAGAACGTGCACAGGACAACAAAAAGACCCAAGAAGGGATCAGTGAGGTATGCAAAGTACCTAAAAATAACTAATTATGGCATATGAAAAAATAACCAAGATGTACCTTCAAAATGGGGTTGGACGCATCGAGACCTTGCTCGGATTCACCTCACAAAACATAACACAGTGAGTGGGGGAACACGGTGCAACAATCTCATCCTTGTCATCACCCAACGATAAAAGAATGGGCGGGATTCGGGGTCGGCTAGAGTACACCGAAGGCGAGAACCAAGAAGAGGTGAGGTGAGGCACTGACTAGGGCATGAGAGGGTCCTTGATAAGAAGGTCAGGCGAGAGGGTTTGCCGTCGTCGGCGTGCTCGACCGAGAGGGAGGAGAGGCTAACCGAGGAAGAACGGCGCACGTGCGGGTCTTTNGAATGGGCGGGATTCGGGGTCGGCTAGAGTACACCGAAGGCGAGAACCAAGAAGAGGTGAGGTGAGGCACTGGCTAGGGCATGAGAGGGTCCTCCGTAAGAAGGTCAGGCGAGAGGGTTTGCCGCCGCCGGCGTGCTCGACCGAGAGGGAGGCGAGGCTAACCGAGGAAGAACGACGCACGTGCGGGTCTTCGCCTTGTGCCTAGATTTTTGGTAGGCTAAGATTAGGATTTAATTTTTTTACCCCATCTAAACAAATTCAACTTATCTTTTCAAAACAAAACAAATAACCAAAATTACTTCATTCACAACCATAAAAATATCATGCATCTAAAAAATCTTGATTGTCAATAAATAATTGAAACCCCTTTTCAATCTAGGAATATGGACAATAACCTGATCTATGGACATCTGTATAACCTATGGCTCATATTCCTTGTCTTCAAGCCCTAACTCATTACACAGAAAGGGGTGGTTTAACCCATGAGATCCACTGCTTTATAGAGTGTTTTTTTCTTATAAATATTGATTGGCCTTTTAAACAAATCTTCTAAACATTCATCATCAAGGACTAGCATAACCCATCACATATCCTGCTTTGGTGCACCTAGCATTATAAGTTAACATAATATAACATTTGATTGTGGTGAGACATTGAAACATTAAAATCTTAAAGATATAANTAAACAAATCTTCTAAACATTCATCATCAAGGACTAGCATAACCCATCACATATCCTGCTTTGGTGCACCTAACATTATAAGTTAACATATTATAACATTTGATTGTGGTGAGACATTGAAACATTAAAATCTTAAAGATATATTCACATTATTCTTACAACATTATTCATACCATACATACTTAGGCAACTTGATTTATAATCAAGTCGTCAAGCTTATTACTCCTAATAAATAATAACCTACCCTATCTTGCCTCATCCAAACTGTTCATGCATGGTTTGAATGTGCCTAAGTGTTTTAGATGAGAACCCTTCCTAGGTAGAGTTCTAAGTTCATTGCATTATGTGTTTCCCTTCTTTTAAGGTTAGGGTTCCAAAGTTTCACTTTTCTCGGTGAACTTCACCCTAGAAGTCTAAGGTTGTTCATCTAGTTATGATGTAAATCTTCACATTTAGGTTTCTATATGATTGTATGATATGCAGTATAAGTCCTAACAATCTAACAAAATATCAAGATGAAGCATAAAAGTTTTCTTCAAAAACAATAAATGTCAAATAATAGNACTTAGGCAACTTGATTTATAATCAAGTCGTCAAGCTTATTACTCCTAATAAATAATAACCTACCCTATCTTTACCCTAGAAGTCTGAGGTTGTTCATCTAGTTATGATGTAAATCTTCACCTTTAGGTTTCTATATAATTGTATGATATGCAGTATAAGTCCTAACAATCTAACAAAATATCAAGATGAAGCATTAAATTTTTCTTCAAAAACAACAAATGTCAAATAATAAGATAGTTTAGGACACTTTTAAAGTTTCCTTGGTATCTCCAAATGTTTCATACCACTTCTCCCTTCAGCTTCCATTAATAATTGTTCATTTTGAGTTTTTTTATCAGAAATCCAATGTCTAACCATGGAAACCTGAACTTAATTTTCTTAAGAAACAAAACTGCAGTCTTATTCGAGAGTTTCCTTGAGTAAGTTTGGTTTTCTAAGATGTAATTAACTACGGGTGCTTGTCCTTATTGGAAGATGAAAACCTAGAAATAATATAAACCCAATCAAGTCTTCATATTAGATAGGAGAAATATTCTATCAGGTTTAAACCGCGGCATAGTGCAAATATCCAATATTTCTTAGTTTGAGTAACTAAACTCATCATAAAGTTGTATTTCCACCTTTGAGGTAGTATAAAGCTTTAAATGTCTCATTTGATTATTTAAATGATTAAACCCTTAATTTTGCACGGTATTCAAAAGCTCCATGCTAAAGCAAAATAAAATATGACAGCCACGACAACCCATAATGGAACCAAAGTGTGTTTTCAAATTGAAAATAAAGAGTAAAAAGCTTTCTAAGAAAAATGGTATTCTTGGTAGAGAGGAGCCAAGCTATACCATCTATTACTGCTTGATTCATAGAAGTTAATTTACTCTTAAGGAAGGGGCATATTGTTAAAGACATCAATTGGTAGGTGACATTAGGGAAAGCTGAAATGTTAAAAAAACTAGGAGGAGGACTCATAATGGTCCATAATCTTGACAAGAGAAACTCAAATTGACCAATACATTGTTGAGATAAGAAAAAAGGTTATAAGGAACCTCAATAATGTTTTAGAAATAAGAACTTGGGAGCTGAGTGATTGTAACTAAAAGATTATTGTCGAGTCATTACAATGATAGCATAACACATATAATATATAAAATTGGCATCAAATTTGAAATTCTTCTCTTTTCTTCTCTAATTAGAGCCAATATCTATGAATTTAATTCTTACATTTTCTAATCATTATTCCTCATCTATATAAAGGTTTATCATAAAAAAAATAGTATTGTTGATGATGAACATTAATTAGAGAGTTTAGGACCACAAAGATAAGCATTTTAGCTATATAGTGTAACACTTAAATTTGAAAAGATAGATATAAAAATTTAATAAAGGGCAAATTTTCTCTTCTTAATATTACTTCATAGGTCCTTCATTAATGAAACTTTGAGTTTTTTTTTTTACTTTAAAATAAAAAATATAGAAAAATCACATCACTTTATTCTCTCTTGTTTTATTAAATGAATCTATTTTGGAGTCATAATAATGTTAATGCATTGCAATGATTAGTTATTATCTCAAGTCTATAATTTACTATTAGTTAATATTTTTAGTCAATATTATTCATAATTTATCATATCTAGAATCAATTAGTCACCACTCACCACTCACCATTACTTCTTTTGTTAAGTTAATTAATGAATGTGATATTTTAACATCACATTTACTCATTAAACTCTTATAACAATATTATGCTAAATTATTAAAATATTTTAAAGACTAAAATTTAAAACCCTAAAGTCATACTACACTTTGAATACAAGATTCATATTAAAAGGGAAGCTTTCCTTTTAGTAACTAATATTAAAGATAAATACCCCAATGAAGATGAAAGACGGTACATAAGGTGCATCCATTGTAACATGATGAATTATATTGTAAATATATAATACACATTAAAAATTAAGNTTTGAATGCAAGATTCATATTAAAAGGGAAGCTTTCCTTTTAGTAACTAATATTAAAGATAAATACCCCAATAAAGATGAAAGACCGTACATAAGGTGCATCCATTGTAACATGATGAATTATATTAAAAATATATAATACACATTAAAAATTAAGGCTTGACATGAGAATTGAACTCTCACAATATTCTTTGATGTATTAATAAAATTCATCTATGTTATCATCATAGAAGTAACAATACATTCATAAACATATATGAAAAATTTGCCGAAGATTTGACATGGTCAAATGATGACATCAAAGTTAATGACCAAGTTTCTAATAATGATTGACTTAAAAGTCTATGATTGATTATTCAAAACAAAATTTTACTTTATAATTGAAGGAAAATTTTATGGCAAAATATAGACATCGCCATCAATGATGACTTCAGAGGATGTGTAAGACTTCAAAATTCTATTGACCTCACTTTTGGTTGAGATTTAGTTTTCCCTCTTTAGTTGCCTAAGGTCTAGCCATAAAACTTTCTTGTTGACTATTCTTAGAAAACTAGAAAAGGAACCCTCACAATTAGAAATTCTAAACTCCTCCTTGCTCGACTTGAAGTTCCACACATTCGTCCTAACCTATAGCACTTAGTAGGTGGGGTCAGTTTGGAGGATCTCAAGGAGAGTTTCCACAGGACTGCTTGACCTTAGGGTTGACCCTGGGTGTTGGTCTGGAGTTAGCTCACTCACTTGCACTTACTTTCACCCACAATCACTCACAAACCCTGAACCCAAAATTGTTGACTTTGATCCCTTTGTCTTTTAAGAGACTCATGTAGATGGTTCCCTAAACCGACAAGCCCTAGGCTAGGGTTTAGCTAAGACCAGTACATAGAGGACCCAAATAGAGATTTCATTGGTCCATGGCCCATATAGGGTGGTTGGCACCCCAATTCTACCAAAGTGTCCAACTTGGTCTTTTGCCCCTAAATCCACCCATATTACCTAAATGCCCTTGAAACCCTAAAANATTGGTCCATGGCCCATATAGGGTGGTTGGCACCCCAATTCTACCAAAGTGTCCAACTTGGTCTTTTGCCCCAAAATCCACCCATATTACCTAAATGCACTTGAAACCCTAAATTTGGTCAAAATCCTCAAATTCACCCAAAATACCTAACTTTGTTCAAAAATCATTTCAAACTATTTGAAAATACCCAAATTATCCAAAACCACCCAAAAATTTTAAAATTTCTAAAATACCCCTAAATTTTCCAAAATTACAAAAATACCCTTGGCACCCCAAACTTTTCCAAAACCTCCAAAATCACCTCAAATGTCCCCAAAGTCAATTTGAACCCTTCATNCCAAACTTTTCCAAAACCTCCAAAATCACCTCAAATGTCCCCAAAGTCAATTTGAACCCTTCAATTGAACCCTCAGATTGCCTTCAAAGGCACAATTTCCCTAAATTCACCTCAAATGTCCATCAATTCGACTTCAATTCCCCTCAATTTCAATGCTAAACTCAAATTTACCTTTCATATGATCAATCCAAACTAAATCCAAGCCTAATTGGCCCATGCTTAGAGCTCAATTTTGATTTAATTCAAAACCCTCAATTTTGGCCCTATGACTTAATCCCACCAAATTGAACCCCGTAGCCTACTAAATTGCCTCAATTTGGACCCTATATTCTTCATAACATTCCTAAATATCAAATTTGACCTTAAATTGGCCTTGGTAAAACCTCAATTGCACTCAATTTTGACCCGAATCAAAAAAACCCCAATTTTGCCCCAAATTGGCCATATGACCTAATCCCACCAAATTGAGTGCCTTAAACCCAAAATTGGCACCTAATTCATGTTGAAAACTCTGCATGACATTCTTATAGACCATTTTCAGAAATCAATTTGGACTTAGCCCAACCATAGCCCAATCTAGACCCAAGTCTAGTCAATTATGCCCAAATTGACCAAAATTCTAAAATCCTTCAAATTGAGCTTTCAATTGAACTCAAAATCACTTCAATCTTTCACCAAAAATTTTCATGAAAATCATCTACACATTTTTTATCAATCAATTGGGCTCAAAGTCATGGCTAGCCTAACCCAAACCCAACCTTTGGCCATTTGGACCTAAAATTGGACCCATGTACCAAAATTAACTTAGCCATCCTAAGGCCACTAAATTGATGACTCCACAACCACTAAGCTCTTTCTNATTCACCTTTCATATGATCAATCCAAACTAAATCCAAGCCTAATTGGCCCATGCTTAGAGCTCAATTTTGATCTAATTCAAAACCATCAATTTTGGCCCTATGACTTAATCCCACCAAATTGAACCCCATAACCTACTAAATTGCCTCAATTTGGACCTTATATTCTTCATAACATTCCTAAATATCAAATTTGACCTTAAATTGGCCTTGGTAAAACCTCAATTGCACTCAATTTTGACCCGAATCAAAAAATCCCCAAATTTGCCCCAAATTGGTCATATGACCTAATCCCACCAAATTGAGTGCCTTAACCCCAAAATTGGCACTTAATTCATGTTGAAAACTTTGCATGACATTCTTATAGACCATTTTAAGAAATCAATTTGGACTTAGCCCAACCTTAGCCCAATCTAGACCCAAGTCTAGTTAATTATGCCCAAATTGACCAAAATTCTAAAATCCTTCAAATTGAGCTTTCAATTGAACTCAAAATCACTTCAATCTTTCACAAAAAATTTTCATGAAAATCATCTACACAATGTTGATCAATCAATTGGACTCAAAGTCATGGCTAGCCTAACCCAAACCCAACCTTTGGCCATTTGGACCTAAAATTACCAAAATTAACTTAGCCACCCTAAGGCCACTAAATTGATGACTCCACAGCCACTAAGCTCTTTCGTGGACTAGGATAAACCATAATAAACCCACCCTAGATGATCTATGGACCAAAGGTCCCCTAAATTAGAGGATTTGTTTCCTAAATTGCTTAAGCCAAAGATATTTTTGCCAAAACCTATCACCAACCCAAATTAATGGTTGTGTCAGATTCCTCTAAGGTTCCTGAGCCACTTAAGCACCTCCCCTACCATGGTCAGCCACCCTAGGCACCGAAGGGGCCAAAATCGAGAGCCACCCCCCTTAATCAAACTCAATTTCAACCATAGAGGCTACCTCATCCCAATGACTCCTTAGAGCTCCTCAGCCCTCCACCTAAGTAGCTCTTTGAACCCATCAATTTGCCCTGAGCTTCCCTCTAACCTCCTCCATTTAATCAGCTCCTCCATGGCCAAAGAGAGATGTGCTAAAGAAATCCTTGGGGAAACTATGTCAAATTTCTCTCAGACGCTCTCCAAGAACTCCTAAGCTCACAGCCACCATTTTCCCCCAGTGATCCCCACTGTGGAAGCCTAATTTTGAGCTCAACTTTTCAGCTAAAACTAGGACATCTCTCCACAGTCCACCAAACTCAATTTAATTGTGCACACACCATCCTCACGGTGAGAGGNCTATGGACCAAAGGTCCCCTAAATTAGAGGATTTGTTTCCTAAATTGCTTAAGCCAAAGATATTTTTGCCAATGGTTGTGCCAGGTTCCTCTAAGGTTCTTGAGCCACTTAAGCACCTCCCCTACCATGGTCAGCCACCCTATGCACCGAAGGGGCCAAAATCGAGAGCCACCCCCTAAATCAAACTCAATTTCAACCATAGAGGCTACCTCATCCCAATGACTCTTTAGAGCTCCTCAGCCCTCCACCTAAGTAGCTCTTTGCACCCATCAATTTGCCCTGAGCTTCCCTCTAAGCTCCTCCATTTAATCAGCTCCTACATGGCCAAAGAGAGATGTGCTAAAGAAATCCTTGGGGAAACTCTGTCAAATTTCTCTCAGACACTCTCCAAGAACTCCTAAGCCCACTGCCACCATTTTCCCCCAGTGATCCCTATTGAGGAAGCCCAATTTTGAGCTCAACTTTTCAGCTAAAACTAGGACATCTCTCCACAGTCCACCAAACTCAAATTAATTGTGCACACACCATCCTCACGATGAGAGAAGTTGATTCTCTATCAAAGCCCCCTCTGAAATAGTCCCTAACATAGACTTTGATCAACACCTAAAATCATGCTTGATCAAATTCATACCAAGACGATTCACTAGAGCACAAGAATTCATCCTGTGGTTCGTTGGGTCCAATAGAAGCCACCACAACCATCCGATTGAGGCCTCCCCTCTCAGAGAAAGGTATTGTGCTTTAACCCTAGCCCGAGCTTATTTTGATTCTCCATTTANTCACTAGGGCACAAGAATTCATCCTGTGGTTCGTTGGGTCCAATAGAAGCCACCACAACCATCCGATTGAGGACTCCCCTCTCAGATAAAGGTATTGTGCTTTAACCCTAGCCCGAGCTTATTTTGATTCTCCATTTANCTTTTCTTGTTCAAAATATCTTTCATAAACTTCACATAATTGGGCATTTGCTCTAAAACTTCTACGAAAGGATTTGCTCTAAAATAACTTCATCTTTGTCTTCAAAATCTTTTTTTTCTTCAAAATATTCTTTAAAATACTCGTTCAATAGTTGTCACTAATTTTCATGTGAAAATATTCATTATCTCTTTTAACAACAGGGTATTTCATAGATTTTGCAATGTTAAAAGTCACTTCTTGATTGTTAACTCTCATGGTTAATTCTCCCTTTTGAATATCTATCATAGCTTTTCCAGTAGCTAAAAAAGGTCTCCCTAAAATTATAAGTATTTCTTCATCTTCCTCCATATCTAAAACAATAAAATCCACAGGAAAGATAAATTTATCAACTTTTACTAANTAACTTGTCTGATACGTATAAATTCATTATTCTCTTGTGCTTCAACAGTCACCCCTCCTTTCTTAGGAACACAATGAATTGGACTTACCCAAGCACTGTCCGAAATAGGATATATAATTCCAGTGTCCAATCATTTCAAAATTTCCTTCTTGACTACTTATTTCATCATTCGGTTTAATCTTTTTTGTGGATCAACTCTTGATTTATATTATTCATCCAGTATAATTCTGTGCATACAGATCGAAGGATTGATTCCTTTAATATCAACTAAGGTCCAATCAAAAACTTATATTTTTTTAATGTATCCAAAAGTCTTTGCTCTTGCAAATCATTTAACTCTGAAGATATAGTAACAGGTAATGTAGATGAGTTTCCCAGAAACACATACTTCAAGTGGTTAGGTAATGTTTTCAACTCAAGTTCAGGTGGTTTTATAATTGGCGAAACTAGATTCTTATCAGTNTAAGCTCTCAAATGGCCAGCTAAGCTCCTCATTGGCCATTTTCTATAAAATCCACCCCACGGCCATGAATAGAAGTGTGGTAAAAATTTTTCACCATGGGCCTTCCAAACCTCTCTGAGAGCTTCTCTAAGAGTCCCTAAGTTCATTCCAATCCATTTCCCCCTCTCAATTCCACCATAGAGAGCCAATTTTGAGTTCAAATCCTTCCCAATCCATTTCCCCCTCTCAATTCCACCACAGAGAGCCGAATTTGAGCTCAAATCCTTGCCCCCAATCCATTTCCCCCTCACAATTCCACCACAGAAAGCCAATTTTGAGCTCAAACCCTTGCCCGAAACCATGACAAAACCCAATCTCAACCTACACAGCACAAAATCTCAAATTAATTGGCTCTACACCTTCATAAGAGTGAAAGATGCCAAAGCCCCATCAAATTCCCCTTCCACAGANGAAAGAAGCCAAAGCCCCATCAAATTCCCCTTCCACAGAGCCTCTACCATAGCTCTCAACCAACACCCAAAATCGGCTTTGGTCGAAATCATGTATAGGCCTTACACCAGAGTCAGAAACCTCCATCCCTAAGCTCTTTGGAGTATAACGAAGGTGTGAAGAATCTCTAATTGAGGCTACACCTCTCCCTAAGCTCTTTAGGACCTAACAAAGGTGTGAAGAATCTCTGATTGAGGCTACACCTCTCAGAGCAAAGGTATAA
>JXCR01143233.1:16343-30394 GCA_002079205.1 Phalaenopsis hybrid cultivar | reverse complement strand
AGCGGGCAACGGGATTTCAATTCCGATGACCGACAGCTTCTTACGGGCAAACCCCACACCAAAAATAGTGTCGACNGTTTATACCATTTTGTTCCATTGGTTGTTACATTCCATGCTGATTGAATAACCTTAAGTAAGTTCATATGCTCACACCAAAGATTGAGATACCTGAAAGATAATTTGTTGTTAGACATAGTTGCTGAAATTATCAAAACAAGTGGTCTATGATCTAAGCAACTATGAGTTAAATGTTTCACATTATTGTGCAAGTAATCTTCAAACCCTTAAAAATTAACAAGGAATCTATCCAATATTTTCTGAGGTTTTTTCCTTTTTGAGGTTTTAGCTGGTCCTTGAAAAC
Organism: Phalaenopsis hybrid cultivar; assembly: GCA_002079205.1. Lineage (NCBI taxonomy): Eukaryota > Viridiplantae > Streptophyta > Magnoliopsida > Asparagales > Orchidaceae > Phalaenopsis > Phalaenopsis hybrid cultivar. The sequence goes on along the minus strand of JXCR01143233.1, from coordinate 30,033 downwards.
CCAAGTCAAACAGATTTGTTGCCTTGATACTATTTGTGAAACTTAGCATAGAATTATTATCAACTGGTCTTCCTCCCCATTTATTATTTGAACTGGCAATACTGTTGAAATCACCACCAATGCACCAACTCTTGCTCATGTTTTCACTGATAAGTTGCAATTGTGCCTATAGTTTAGTCTTCTCACTGTTAGAACATCCAACAAAAATAAATGTAGCAAATGTATCCATTGAATCAAACTTTAATTCAACATGTATGAATTTTACTCTCCATGTAGCTTCCTTTCTACATAGTAATTGAATTTCGTTGTTGATGTTAGTAAAGGGCCGAAACTTAGAGAAGTTCCTCACAATTTTATTCTAATTTTTTGACACCATCGGTTCCAAAATATTCAAGCAACAAAATTTATGAATCCTTTTAAGATTGAGTAGTCTATTAACAAAATTAGAATGAGCCATTAGCCTAATACTCCAACATAAAATTTTAATCATGATGAGAGGTTTTCCCAGCTCTAGTAAGTCGGGACAGGGTGTCAACCTTCAAATTATTAGAAGTTCTACCAGCAACAGTAATATTGTCTTCTAAGAGTTGTCTATGTTCCAAGCTTCCTTTTTTCCGNTTTGACACCATCGGTTCCAAAATATTCAAGCAACAAAATTTATGAATCCTTTTAAGATTGAGTAGTCTATTATCAGAATCAGAATGAGCCATTAGCCTAATACTCCAGCATAAAATTTTAATCATGATGAGAGGTTTTCCCAGCTCTAGTAAGTCGGGACAGGGTGTCAACCTTCAAATTATTAGAAGTTCTACCAGCAACAGTAATATTGTTTTCTAAGAGTTGTCTATGTTCCAAGCTTCCTTTTTTCCATCCTCAGCTTTTCTATATTTCCCATTCTTCTTCCATTATTTGTCTTAGTTGGGGAATTGAGCTTTCTTCAGGGGTTGATAATAAAGTTTCAGTTACTTCAGGGCAATATTTGGTAATGAGACTTCCTCAATAAATTTTTGCTCAACATGTTATGTATATGTAATGTGTTGTTAACTGGCTCTCCCTTATCTTAAATTTAATTTTGAATTTGTTGCGTGATAGGCCTTTCTTTAGAGTGAATTTCTTCAGCCTTGCTGATTACAACTGTGTTGATTTCTTCATCAGTAGAAAACCTTCNGTTTCAGTTACTTCAGGGCAATATTTGGTAATGAGACTTCCTCAATAAATTTTTGCTCAACATGTTATGTATCTGTAATGTGTTGTTAACTGGCTCTCCCTTATCTTAAATTTAATTTTGAATTTGTTGTGTGATAGGCCTTTCTTTAGAGTGAATTTCTTCATCCTTACTGATTACAACTGTGTTGATTTCTTCATCAATAGCTTTCACCTTATCTATCACATTTTCCTTATCTATATTTTCCACTTTATCAATCCAGATTTCTTCTACTTCAGGGAGTGTAATGTCTCTTTCAAACAGTATTCTAGCAGTAGATGGTTTAGTGAAATTAAATGTGGGGACTCCTAGTTTCATGGGTCTACTAAGGATGGCTCCAAGCGAAAAGAAGATTTTGTGGTTGAAAAGATGAAGCTCGAGGCCAGGAAATCTGAACCAAATTGAAATAATAAGGGGTACTTGACTTGGGGGTCAAAATCAGTGGACCATTTCAACAATTTCATGAATTTACCATCAATTTTCATGCACTTTTTAGAGAGCACCCTAGCATAATCTTCTTCTNAAGAAGATTTTGTGGTTGAAAAGATGAAGCTCGAGGCCAGGAAATCTGAACCAAATTGAAATAATAAGGGGTTCTTGACTTGGGGGTCAAAATCAGTGGACCATTTCAATAATTTCATGAATTTATTTATCAATTTTCATGCACTTTTTAGAGAGCACCCTAGCATAATCTTCTTTATCGGGCAACTGAATAATTACATGCTTACCATGAAATAACCAAACCTTCCATTCACCAACAAGCCTCATATCCTTAAAAATTTTTTTGACAAGGTTCATTTTTTGATGCCCCAGCCCGAATTTCCCAATTAGAGTAAACTTACAAGAATCGGCCAAGGATTACAATATTTCTACTCAAATGAATTGATGATACATAATATTTACTAAAATCAAAGATATGTTTTGAGTCTTAAGGGTACAATTTTGTAGAAAAGAAAGACAACCATTCATCTTTTCAATAGACTTTAAGAACTACTGAATCCATTTTGGGATGTAGGATCCCATATAGTTCGTGATACCATACAATCTAGTAGAAGACCCCATTTGGTTATAATATTGACAGAAACCAGGAGGTGAGAAGGAGAGAGATGGATAGAAATCCTTAACGGAANGATTACAATATTTCTACTCAAATGAATTGATGATACATAATATTTACTAAAATCAAAGATATGTTTTGAGTCAAGGGTACAATTTTGCAGAAAAGAAAGACAACCATTCATCTTTTCAATAGACTTTAAGAACTACTAATTGCATTTGGTTACAATATTGACAGAAACCAGGAGGTGAGAAGGAGAGAGATGGATAGAAATCCTTAACGGAGGTCTTGAAAAAGTATGTCAAGTTCTCTAGTTCTGGTTAACCGGAAATGCATGCTATCATAGAGAAAAATGGCTCAAAATCCTTAGAGAAAGATGGAGGAGAGAGAGAGAGAGAGAGAGAGAGAGAGAGAGAGAGAGGCTGTTTTTCTTTCCTCTTGGACCATCTTCCCTTTTATACATGAGAGACCATTAATTATAAAATATTAAATACAATGTTTCTCTCTTCATTGGTAAGCTTCCTTTGGCATGTTTGATGGGAAGACTTTAATGTAGACAAGATCTACACTTGGTGCACAATCCCATGTTAGCGCTATGATGGCTATTATTTATTTTGGCCAATGGGCTAGGCCTTGAAAATTGACAAATGCATTGAATGCTAATCAGATGGTACTTAGGCCGAATTCAAGCCTTCGACACTCACTTCGATTTGTAAGCTTCATTCAATGTCTATGGTTGATGGGCCTAGTTCGACCACTTCGGTTTGCGAGCCTGATTTGGGCACTTTAGTGAGAAGACTCAGTTACACTACTTCAGCTAATTGACCCAGTTCTGCTACCTCAGCTAATCAGCCTGATTTTTTGATGCAGTATTTGTGTATACAAGGATAGTTATATTTTAGTATTTGACAAGAGTTATTTAATAAATTTTCAAATTAATATTGCCCATTATGCTTCAATTCATTTTTAAAGAAATTTAATTAGATAATCTCATTACCTTCATCATTCATTCATAATATTACTTGGTTGTTTGTTAAATTTATAGAATTAATTGACAACATGTTTGCGTAGTTATGATTGAGTATTATAGATTATGCACGAGTAGAAGTTCAAACAAAAAAAAATAAAGTAAAAAAAATCACTTAAATGATTTAAATTTAATTAATAAAAACTAAAAAAAAAATTCACTAAAATTATAAAAAAAATGTAGAAAAGGTGAAATTATTGACTTTTCAAGTTTCAACGTCCGTCCGTGTAATTAAAAAACGATAGACGTCGCCGTCCATCTCGCTCATGTCAGCGACCAAACGACTAAAATAAAACGTCATGGCCGGATTTTGCCCATTTTTCAATAAGAATATTGGTGGTTTCCGCAAAGCTAATCAGTTCATGATGACGCCACATCTACGAAGCGTGCGAGGACAAATCATTGGAGCTCAGACAACATAATACATTTAATTAACGATCTTAAGACCTCTCAAAGCTTAATTAAGCGAGGATTAGTGCTTAACTAAAGTTAGTGACCGGGCAAGGGATAAAGATGAAAAAGTGTTGCAGGAGTAATAAATCATTATTGCTTTTAGAAATAAATTTTAACTTCTATGATTCATTTCCAAGTAGAATAAGAGCCTATTTGGAACAGTAAAGCTTATTAAATAATCTCCTGATAATCTGATTAAAAATAATCTGCTGATAAATTAGGTGTTGTGATTATTATAATTTTTTTTTTGAAAAAATGAGATCGCAGCCAGAAAGTTGTCACCGCACCTAGATAGACGCGGTGTGAAAATACTGTTTTCAGCATTTTGAAAACGCAAAAGCTGCCAAAACGCAGTTTACTCAAACAGGTCAGGTGCATTTTCAAAACGCCACAGCACCAAATAAACTACCCCTAAATCTTAAAAGAGAAATTTACATATCTCAACCCAAAATTTTCATATTTACATAATATTTTGTTGCTTTAAATCTATCCATGAAAAGTGTCTTTCACATTTAAAAAACAATAATAGTATTATATTTGATGTAATATTTAAAGATTTGAATGTTTTGTGTGTAAATATAAAAAATTAGGTGTGAGGCAATAGGAGGATTCTTGGCCAATTGTACAAAGTTTTTATTTTAATATGAAGGCAAAGATTAATATTCTACACAATTTATGAACAAACATAATAAATATAATAATAGTTAAATCATAGTAGCATTATAGAAATTAACTATTAAATGTGATTGTAGAGGATGATTCTAGCTTAAATTTGACTAATAATCAATAACTTCAAGCTTATTCAACCATAGAAATTTCTTGAACTAGGCAAGTTATAGAGATCACCTTGGTGAGAATGAGACTTTGTCAGTTCTTTTAGTGAGTTTAGTTGTTTAGCACTAAGGGCCAATTTGTGGCTTGTTCTTACTTAATTTAATCGGATTTAGTCTAAGCGACTTGGGGCTTCAAGCTGGTTAAATTCAAAATTCTAGAGGATTTAAGTTGGTTCTAAATTGATAATTTTTTTAAAAAATTTTAGGCTCTCATAATAACTCGGTCAATTGGATCCATCTGTATATGTGTGTGTATTATTTTCAAATTATCTTGTCTTTTACGAGAATGCCAAAAAAGATAAAAGAATATATGTTTTAAACAAGCCTAGTTTGACTTGCATAAGCTGATCAAATTTAAATGATAGGCTCGATAAAATGCATATAACTTTACATTTTATTAATAATATAGCATCTATTTCTATAAATATAAATTAACTAATTCATTTTGAAAATGTTAATACATGTGCTTTAGTTAACACTTAGTTCTTTAATAATTACCTTTGAGCATTTATTCTTTATAAAAATGAAAATTTTCAAATGCCTTGTAAGTACTATTATTATTAAGGAGCTTACGAGAAAGTGGAGAGCCTTCCATGTGAAAGGCAACCCTTTCTATTGAGAGATGTGTATTAATAGAGATGCTTTTACCAAAGGAGATAATTGCCAAATATGCTGAAAAAGAATAAAGGGAGTAGATTGTTCAACTTAGAGTTAATCCCAATCCTTTTAAAAGGGATGGTGTAGATGAGACTCTATAAGTGTGTAACCTGACTTCAATCGATGGTATGAGTTTCCACAAAGTAATGTTAAGATTTTAACCTAACTAGGAAATGAGGTTAGAGTGCATGAGAACTATTATTTGAGAAATTCCTTGATCAAGGCATTATTATTGAAAAAAAAATGTTATGCCATGGGTATGAGATAAGTGATAATGTTATTGATAGTGTTGAGGAGATTATTGCTAATTCTAGTAGCAAGCAAAAACTAAATCTAAGGGTCATTAAAGATGTCGAGTTTTTTAATAAAGAGAAATATCAAACTCATACTAAAATATTATAGATTTAGAGGTGACTATATTTGCATGAAAATAGCTTGAGAGAGAACTTAAGCAAATATTTTTTTTGAGCAAATTTGAAGAAAATTATCAAGATTAAATCTCTAGAAAAGATGAAGTTAATTATTAAAGTTAATATCAAATAGAAGAAATAAAAGATGAGTATTTTCTTAGAGAAATTTACTAGATTTGAAGTTCTTAGTCAAGTTCATAGAATGTTCCTTAATAAATTAAAAGGCATGTTGAGTTGGCATGCTATTGGTCTACCAACCAACATTGTAGATTGCCATAAGAAATTTGATAAAAAGTTAACTAATTGAGGATGAAAGTCATCACGATAAGTAAATGTTGAGAACCTTAGAGAATGAGCTATTTTATAGCCAAGCTAATCTTCAATGCATCACAAGGCCACTTTTGACACTCTATTTAAGTATAATGAGCAAAGATTAATGTCACTTTGTAATGAATATAGGAGNCCAACATTGTAGATTGCCATAAGAAATTTGATAAAAAGTTAACTAATTGAGGATGAAAGTCATCACGATAAGTAAATGTTGAGAACCTTAGAGAATGAGCTATTTTATAGCCAAGCTAATCTTCAATGCATCACAAGGCCACTTTTGACACTCTATTTAAGTATAATGAGCAAAGATTAATGTCACTTTGTAATGAATATAGGAGTTTTTTTTTATTATATTAGTAACCCTTTGGAAAGTTAATGTTGAACTTCATTTTTTTTAATTGAAATTGTTTTTTTTTTCTTTAATGTGCTGCCTTAAGAGAATAAATCATAAGAAAACAAATGCTTTAGCATTTTTTCTTTATCTTTTGTAATTTTGTTTCTTTTGACTTTGATGTATGGTAAAATTGAAATGAAATAAAAATTCATTGTCATTATGTATTTGCATGTACTAATTTTCTAAGTTTAGTTTTTAGTTTTTGATTTATGTTCAAATTATTGACCTTTTACTTATGAAGTCAAGCATTAGTGTGTAGCTAATTATAATAAAGAAGTCCAATACTTGAAGTCTATTATTCAATTTAAAGTGATAACTTATTTTTTAATTCACATGTCTTACAAATGCTTTGAAATCATCCCTGATGGTAAGGTCTTTATTTGTTCATAAGGTTTCCCCTTAGTTATAAAGTCAAACTTTTTTTAATTATGAATTTGATTTTTATAATAAGCCACTTTTAGTTCTCACTTGTTGATGTTTTTTGTTTTCATGTTCTTGACCTTATACTTATTAAGTCAAAGTTTAGTGTATAGGCTATTTGAAAGAAGCTTATTACTCAAATTTAGTTCTTCAGTTTATGGTCACAATATATTTATTAATTTGTTGACACTATTTTTGGGTCGTGGAGTTCCCCGTTGGAAGCTGTCGNCCGTTTGGTCTGTGAAATCATTTTATTTGCCGACAAGTTCTCCTATTTAATACGAAGAATTAAATAGAGTTTTTATTAAGCTGGGTTTGGAAAAGCTTCCTATAAGGGCAAACCCCTATAGTTAATTATATCTTAGATAGTCAAAGTTACCTAAGAAAACTCTCGATAAAAATCAGGAAATATTATCTTAAAAAATTTCAAAAGGATAGGACATTTCAACGATATTGGACAAAGAGGTGTGAAAGGAGAATGATTCAAATTTGAAACATTTTACTATAGAATCCAAAGGAGGAAGAATTAAGGGATGTTATAGATCCGGAGGAGAACCTCGGTGACTTCCCAAGCTATCCTATTGTTTGGCTTCAGTTTTGGTGAGAAATTATTTAAATGTTTAATCTTGCCAATTTTATTTGTTTAGGGTTTACAATTATGTGAAACGATCAAGTCGTGACGAATGACAACCTCGGAATTGATACACCAAAAATATATGCATTTTTAGACTCATATTTTATACTCATTTTTTGTGATATTGCACTTTAATGGAAGATATTTTTATGTTTTCTTGCAGGTTGTTGAATTTTAGGACTTCAAGAAAAAAAGAAGAAAAAATGATGAAATTTGGAGAAACAAATGAAGTTGGAAATTTGTTCAGCGCCGACGGCGCCGTTTGATAGAAAGCAGCGAATTAAATTGCGGAACACTGGCGTCGGCGACACAATAATGGGCGTCAACGGCGCCAATGTCGGTTCAACCTCTGTTTCTAGAAGATTCGACAAACTTAGATGCTTTTTGAATAGTTTTTAGAGGCACTTGGAGAACCGACTCTAGGTTTTATTTGACGCCAAAATTGATCATAAAAGTGACTCTTCCTGACATCTCATCTCCCCAATTCAACCTTCTATTCATCACACATTCTTTCATTTTTCATTCCACAATCATTTAGAGTCCATTGTTCTTATAATTTAGAGTTTTGAGGTGATNTCAGTTTAATACTTCTGATTCATAACTTTTTAAAATTGATCTGATAATTTCAATTTTCTCATTGAATCAGTTTAATACTCTGATTCATAACTTTTCAAAACTGATCTNGGACGATAACAGAGAGTCGTCTGATCGCGCATGTATCCAATCAACGGACGGGATTGCGCCAGACGAAGGAATTGAACACGAACCGCGGNGGACGATAACAGAGAGTCGTCTGATCGCGCATGTATCCAATCAACGGACGGGATTGCGCCAGACGAAGGAATGGAACATGAACCGCTGGCCGAGTCAACATTAAGGTGGATGGCAGTGCCAAACCAGAAGACACCGCATGGAGCTTTGGAGTCGCCGTAGGTTGACGCGGCGCCACGTCATTTAAATAGAAAAATAAGGATTTTCTTATTTATTTAAATGCCCATAACTTTAAAAATGCATAACTTTGTGTACAAAAATCATAAAAATAAAAAAAAATACCCTATTATTCAGTGAATAGAGGAAACTAATATGGACTAAAAATAAAAATAATTTTCTTATTTCCTGATTTTTAATGAATTAAATACCCTTTGTGGTATTTCAGTTCTCCATGACTAAACATTGCTCACCATGACTTGAACTTTTGAGGGTTCATTCCCCATCACAGAAGCTATGCCTATGCTTCTAGCCCTAATTTTCAGACCAAGGTGACCATTTTGGCTATTTTAATTATATAAATCAAAATGTCACTTAGGAAATTATGANACTTTTGAGGGTTCATTCCCCATCACAGAAGCTATGCCTATGCTTCTAGCCCTAATTTTCAGACCAAGGTGATCATTTTGGCTATTTTAATTATATAAATCAAAATATCACTTAGGAAATTATTGAAATAATTTTAGTAAATTTTATGTGGTCAGAGAAATCTAGAAAAAATATTATGATGCTTTGAATCATCTTGTACATTTCTATACTTAATTAAATGCATATACCTTATATTAATTTATGTAAATTATACACTTATTAAAAATTGAGAAAATTACTTTTCTACTGTCAATAAAAATCATGTTTTTCTACTGCAAAAATATCAAAATTATTTGACTTAGGCTAAGCACNACATTTCTATACTTAATTAAATGCATATACCTTATATTAATTTATGTAAATTATACACTTATTAAAAATTGACAAAATTACTAATCCACTGTCAATAAAAATCATGTTTTTCTATTATAAAAATATCAAAATTATTTGATTTAGGCTAAGCAGTAAAATAAATTTTTAAGGAAGCCTTGCTTTTTTGTATAAAAATAATTATATTAAATTAAATATGCTTAGAAAAAATATGAAAATTATTTCTCTGAGTTCCTTGTGATCAGGGGCATCTTATAAAAATAACTCATTTTTGTGAAAATATTTCATTTTTAAAATATATTTTGAATTAAAAATAATTAAAATAATCAAAATTTTTAAAAATACAAAAAAATGGTTAAAAATAAGTGAGAATGTCTCCTGATCATTAGAATTCATTAGGACATTTTTTCTATTTTTTATAAGTTAAAAATAAATTTTAAAGGCTTAAAAATGAATTTTTCATGTTTTCTCACTAAAATATATATAATAAATAAATTAAAAATCACAAAAGTATAAGATTTGATTCTTTGGGTTTTTTGAATTCAGAGAAGTACATTAAAATTTTAAAAATGATTTTTTTAAATAAAATATTATTTTCTATTCAATTTAATCATTGAAATTAATTAAAAATTAAATAATAATAATAGAAATTTGATTCAAAAAAATCATGGTATTTTGTCTAAGTGTTTATTTGACCTTAGAAATCCTCTAATAATTTTTCCATAAATATAAATTTATTTTGGATAATTAAATAAATTAACTTTTGAAAATCCTATCTTCTAAATTTAAATAATTATCTGAATTAAATCAAAATTTTGAGACGTCCACATGTTCTCCTCTAACATTATAATCACCTCATCGATATGACACTCTAAACCCTAAAAAATTATTTCAGTTGTGTTTGATTAGTTATGAGGTGAAGTGCTCTACGAGCAAAGTAGTCATTTTAGACTTTGATGCCTTAATCAAAATATTAGGATCAACCAAGGGAAAAATGGATAATTTTGACCTTAATAATTATGATTGGATGATTGAAATATAATGGAGTTAAAATNCCTCATCGATATGACACTCTAAACCCTAAAAAATTATTTCAGTTGTGTTTGATTAGTTATGAGGTGAAGTGCCCTAAGAGCAAAGTAGTCATTTTAGACTTTGATGCCTTAATCAAAATATTAGGATTAACCAAGGGAAAAATGGATAATTTTGACCTTAATAATTATGATTGGATGATTGAAATACAATGAAGTTAAAAGGTAGAAATCCATCCACCACCCTTGCACGACATCAATAAGATCAAAATCCCCCTAATCTTCATAACTGGGAAGTCAACTGAGATCAAGTGATTCTTAAGTGATGGACTTAAGTCAGAAAGATGATAGTTTACTTTTCTTAAACCCAAAATTTNCGACATCAATAAGATCAAAATCCCCCTAATCTTCATAACTGGGAAGTCAACTGAGATCAAGTGATTCTTAAGCGATGGACTTAAGTCGGAAAGATGATAGTTTACTTTTCTTAAACCCAAAATTGAGGATGGTTTGAACATTTGATATGGATATATGTTACTGAAATCAAAATCTTGATAATCACCATTTCACCCATCATGATTGTTAAAGGCTTAGTAGCGACCTAGGCTTGATATTTAAACTCAATTGATTGGATTTAAAAGATAACATAATTAGTGATTAACATCTTTAAACACTACAAGCCTGACCTTAATTATGGGCACCACAATCTTAAATGATCTAGATTTGCCTTAGGGGCACCCACCCACATAACTCTTAAGTGAAATATCAATTGATTAATCGAGAATCCTATCATCGGGATAATTAAATTGTCAAGAATCACTGAGCAACGAGATAGTCACCCTTCGACCTCTGATGATTAATGGAACAATATGATAAGTCCAAAAATGAACTTGAAATATTTCAAGGGATTTTTAAAGTGATCCGGGGACATGCCTCAAACATTTTTAAATCTATTGGACATTCTGAAGGATAGATTGGACTTACCATATTTTGCTCTAAAATCATCTACTAGGATCTCTCAAGATCCAACCAAAAATCATAGCTTGGGCTTTGGTAGCTAAACCTTCATCTACTCATGTAATTCAAATTTTCTTGCAACGTTGTATACATGCCTTGCAAGTACTAACCTTTTAGGTGGTGGAACAAGAAGACTAGTCAAGTATGCTTTTACAGTTTACAGTGTCGTTCTTTCTTGTACTTTCCACATTGTATTTTTATACTTATAAAACTTGCATGTTAAATAACGATGTCACCCTGCATGAAAACCAAAACTGCTAGGATAGTCGCANAAATCTGAGTAGTTTACTTTATTTTTCTCCCTACTATGAGATATGGTGAAATGAAGAGATAATATGAATGTGTTGATATTAAAATATAAAATAAATTGATGATTTTTCAACTCCAAATTTAATTTACTTTTGGATCTGGCCAATTGAATTGTTAAAATATGTTGTGAAACATATGATCTGGGAAATGGAGTATGAGTTCTACAACACAGTGAAGATCACATTTGATTCCATGAAGGAGAATTTCGTTCATCGAATTAAGTGCAAATTAATAGGGAAATATGCTTTGTTGGGTGTAGAATTGGAGAATCTTTAGGGTGGCATCCCCAATTTGGTCTTAGTGTTTAAAAACTAAAGCGAGAGTTAGCCTTCAGGTGAAGGGAAGTAGATAGGTAAATATTCTTTGTTAAGTGTAGAATTGGAGAATCTTTAGGGTGACAGACTAAAATCACCAATTTGGTCTTAGTGTTTAAAAACTAAAGCGAGAGTTAGCCTTCAGGTGAAGGGAAGTGGGAGCCAGTATCCTCCTAGCTTAGCCACAGATTTAGGGATTAAACCTGGTATTTGCTAATGATTTTATATAACACTGTGCCAGGATAGAGAATTAAAACTGTTCCTATTTGGCACAATACATATTTGAACCATTTATCTCATCTCATTTTACCAAAACCTCATTAAAGTGAGAAAGATGTTTTTTCACATGAGAAATCTTCATCACATAAACATAGTTTAATAGTTTAGTAGTTATTGTTTAAACTTTGTATTTCAGTTTTGTTATTAGTTAAATAATTTAGTTATGATAATATCTCAACATTTGAAATTATTGACAGTAATTTCATTTTGACTTTCTGTGAATTTCATAGTTAATTTATCATTTCAAATTTAAACCTTCCCCGTGGGATCGATATTTGGGGCTTAAATAGAAAGTTCTTTATTACTTGATAATGGTATGTATATTTGTGTAGAATCCCAACATTAACTGCTTAAATTTCTAATTCATAAAATATTGCATCAAGCTTTTGGCGTCGGTGCATATCAGAGTCAACTATATAATTTTTACATAACTATATTTCTCGGGATCAGGAATCCTAAGATGAGTTAGGGCTTATATTGTACAACAGAGCTATACAAAGGCCTAAAGATAAGGTGAGGATTTATGTTGCATAAGAAAATAACCTCGAAGTCCTATGGCTTGATATTTAATTCTAAGGAAAGAGATATATTGTTGTAGATCCTCTTGCTGTTGAAGATGGACATGCTGCCCATAGTGCTAGCTCCAAGCTCCCCGCCAAGACAAGTTTAAGTTTTCTAATGTGTCAGGTTATGTTATCAAATCAGATGTCCTTATGTTTATGGTCATTTAAATATTATAGAGCATATTAAAGTTGATTGGAGTGACATCGGTTAGGATCTTACGGTTCCCTCATTCTGGTACCACTATTTTCTATTGGATTCACTTAGTCCAAATGAGTTTACTAAACTCAACATAATGTGTTCCATATATTCATTGGGAAATCTCATTGACAACCGTAGGTTACCTCCTCCGAGGAATTCCTGATCATTCGATAGAGATTCTTAATTTAGCTGTAATTGTTGTTTGTGATGTTTGTGATTAAATTTTGAGTTTGTCTTATATTCTGAATGTTGTGCGGTGAATTTTATCTTGGTTGTTTTTAATTTTGGTTTTTGTTTTTGTGACTATCCTAGCAGTTTTGGTTTTCATGCAGGGTGACATCGTTATTTAACATGCAAGTTTTATATGTATAAAAATACAATGTGGAAAGTACAAGAAAGAACGACACTGTAAACTGTAAAAGCGTACTTGACTAGTCTTCTTGTTCCACCACCTGAAAGGTTAGTACTTGCAAGGCATGTATACAACGTTGCAAGAAAATTTGAATTATATGAGTAGATGAAGGTTTGTTACCAAACCCCAAGCTATGATTTTTTGTTGGATCTTGAGAGATCCTAGTAGATGATTTTAGAGCAAAATATGGTAAGTCCAATCTATCCTTCAGAATGTCCAATAGATTTAAAAATGTTTGAGGCATTGTCGGCACTATTTTTGGTGTGGGGTTTGCCCGTAAGAAGCTGTCGGTCATCGGAATTGAAATCCCGTTGTCCGCTTCGAAAGGACACTTTAAAAATTTTTATTTTTGAAAAAGATGAAGTCAAACTGACCCCATAATTTTCATAGTTTAAATGAAAGAGCGCTTTACCTCAAATTTTATATCTATCCCGAAGGATGAACACAAGAATTGAGGGTGA
>JXCR01143231.1:479397-520730 GCA_002079205.1 Phalaenopsis hybrid cultivar | reverse complement strand
TATAACAAGTAAATAACTTATCTCTAAATTTCTCCTCAAGAACACTCCTCAAAGTTCCTCTGAATCTCTTCCTTTCTTTACAGCACACGGAATTCCTCTTCGAAGTAGCAAAGAGGAGGAAATATCTCACTTTCCCTACACTCTTACAATTTCTCAAAGAATTTCTCACAGTTACACGCTCTAGCAAGCTCTCTACACACTAATGGAACCTATCTAATCTCCAGGACTTCTCTATTTTTGGCCATCTAGCAAGCTCTCTACACACTAATGGAACCTATCTAACCTCCAGGACTCTTCTATTTTTGGTCCAAGCTCTCTACACACTAATGGAACATATCTAACCTCCAGGACTCCTCTATTTTCAGCCAAAATCTTCTCTTTAAAGATGTGGATGAGTTTTCCCAAGAGTTGCTTATGCACCCCTCCAAAATTCGGCCTTATCTATTGTACAAGTACACATAACTGTCGATCCCGCCGTCGGCGGGCTCGATGGCGCCGTCAGCGGCCTTTGAGAGATTTTGTCCTGTAGCCTCAGGAAAAGCTCACCGTTGGCGGCGGCATCGATGGCGCCGTCGGCACCCTATTGAAATTCTCCACATTTTGGTCCTCTTTGCTCCAAATTCGCTCCTTTTTTCATCTTTTTTCTTTATTGACCTTATATCATCATTCCTAGAACAAAACATCATAAATAACTTTCTTTAAAGTACAATATCATTAAAAACAGTATAAAAGAGGTATGAAAATCTCAACATATTTTCCTTTGGTCAATGTTAAAATTGATTCGAGCGAAACCGGTTAGGATCCTATGGTTCCCTTGTTATGGCACCATTATTTTCTATTGGATTCACATAGTCCAAGTGAACTTACTAAACTCAACTTAATGAGTTCCATAATTTTGTCTAGACCGTGGGAAGCCTCATTAGCAATCGTAGGTTATCTCCTCCAAAGAATTCCCGATCATCAGATAGAGATGTCTTAATTTAGTTGAAGTTGTTGTTTTGTGTGATGTTTGTTATTAAATTTTGAGTTCTTTTATATTTTCAATGTTGTGGTGGTGAATTTTGTCTTGGTTGATTTTATTTTTAGTTTTAGTTTTAGTTTTGTGGCTAACTTGATAGTTTTAGTTTTCATGCAGGGTGACATCATTGTTTAGCATGCAAATTTGTGTAAGCATAAGAGTATAGCATAACTGTACAAGAAAGACAATGTTGAAAACAGTAAAAGCATACCTTATGAGTCTTCTCATTCCACCACCTCAAACTCAAAATGCATGTCAGGGCATTTTATATGAAACATGAAAGTAAAGTTTGGCGACCTACCTTACCCTAGGTAATTTCTTGGTGGGTCCCTTTTTGATCAATTATGGATGATTTTATCAAGCAAAACATATTAAATTTGGTAGACCTCCAAGGTATACAACAGATCTAGAGAAAGAAGCAGGTCTATGCTACTCTCTCGCTGACCGATGGAAAATCCCGAGCTCTTTTAAAATATTATGTTGCTTAATAATTCATTTTGTAAATACCCTTAGTTCTTAGAGAGCATTGATGTCTCAATTATCCCTAAGAATAGGGTAATTATCACTCGTGATTTAATTTAAGAATTATGTGGGTGAAGAGCCTTAAAGAGACAAGTTTAAGAGACTTAGCCAAACTTTGACTTGGGCTTGTAGTATCTGAAAGATGTTTGAATCATCAATGTTGTTTACTTTTCTAATCCTTATTTAAATAAAATGTGATTTAACCTAAGTCACTACTGAGCCCTTAAGATTTTGGTGAGTGTCTTGGTCAATGTAAATGAAATTAACTTATAAGTGATGGTGATGATTCATGTTTTTATTTTTTTGTTCATCAAATAGGGGTATTAAATTAGTGAGTTATTAACACCCAAAATCATACCCTTGAATCTAGGATCATTTAATCGACTAGACTCCCAAATTTATGTAATTTAAGGAACTTGCAAATTTAATTAATTTAAGGAAATTGCAAATTTATCCTTTTTAATTAGGACAAGTGAGATTGGTTTCTACCAGTTAACCCCATGTGTTTCAAACATCCAAATATGTTAATTAGAATCAAAGATTTCTCATTTCCCCTTCTGAAGTTAGGCCTAAATGTTAATTAAGGCTAAATTTCCAAAATTACACATTTGCCCCAAAGGCTCTATCACTTCATAATTCATCAAATTTCATCCAAACAACTTTTGAAATTTTATCTTACCTCAATCATGGGTCAATTGAGACATCAGAGGAGAAATTGTGATTTTTCAAAATTTAATTTATCTATATAATTACTTTTATTGTAAAAATAGGATATTTCAAAGAAAATTCCTAACTTGACCAAGGTAAACTCTTATACCTTGAATTTCTTGCTGGAGCTAGGGTTAGACCATAGAAGCCTTTGGGCCAATTTTCGTGATTTCTTGAATTTTATTTGAATTTTAAGAATAATTTTAAGTTATGTGGTGTTCATTAATTATAAAATATTTTAAATGTGAAAAATTAAGTTTTATATTTTCATTAAATCTCTCTGATGTCAAGGGACACAGAAAAAAAATTTCACATTTTTCTAATTTTTCTTTCAATTATTGGAATTATTTTAGTAAAAATCCATTTTTAGCCTTTAAAAATTATTTTAAGCTTCAAAATTCAATATCTTTATTTAGAAAATCAGGAAAAATATCCCATTTTTTCCTAAGTTCTTAGAAAGAAATTTAGAACATTTTCATGAATTTTACTATTTTTGTGATTTTCATGGATTTTTAATTATTTAAATATTTAAAAATAGACTAAAAATCAAGTTTTTATTTCAAATACGATTTAATTTTTTTAAAATATCCCTGATCACAAAGAGCTCTAAAAACTAAGTTTTATAATTTTTAAAGTTACATTTTAATTATTAAAAATCATTTTAGTGCCAAAAATGTTAATTAACTTGAAAAATCAATTTGAGATATTAAATGAACTTCAAATGTTTTAAAATTTTTATGGGGTATCTGAAGAGTTTATATTTTGGTGGAGACCAAAAATTAAGTCATTTAGATGTCTATGTTACCCAAAATTAATTTTCTTTATCTTTTAGGATTAGTGAAGATTAAGTGTATTCTTCATGACTTAACTCATGAAATTATTTCTAAAGGATCCTCTAATCATGTTGAACCTTCCAAAATTTTCTTGGAACTTTCTAATCAATATGCTAATTATCTTGATTAATTTATGCAAATAATAGACGTAAACTTGAAAAATATGGATCTTTATCTAGGGACCTCCTCTAGCTTTGGAAAAAACAGATGATGTTCCCTAAGACAAAGGCAACAACATGCTAAAATTTCAAGCCATGTTAATATTCCTACATGTATGGAGAATCAAAAGATTCAAAATAATGTTTAATTAATTAAAAATAAAACATGCATAAAATGGCCTTCAAATTACTTCCACATTGTTCTCCTCTGTTCACTGAGCAAGAGGATATTTTTATTTTATTTTTATGATTTTTCTAAACCAAGATATGAATTTCTAAAGTTAGGGATCATTTTCTGATTTTGTAAATTCCCTATTTATCTATTTAAATGCGCGGCGCTGACTGGTTGGATGTTGTCATCCATGTAGCTGCTGAATCGGCCGGTTGTTCATGTAAGGAAGCACTGTCTGGCTCAATCTCCTCCGTCCATCCGATACATGCAAGATCAGACGACTCCCAGTCATCATCCGCGATAGAGTGATCCTGTGACCGTCCACACTAAAACCCTAAGATCTCGGCCTAGACTCAACCAAATCACTTCAGGTTTGATCCTATGAACTCGTCTAAGTGAGATGAACATATCCTTACGATAATCATGCAATTATATTAAGCCTAATCAAATGGAGAATCAAAATAGGCTCAGGAGGAGGAGAGGTTTAATACATTGGTTCTGAGAAGGGAAGCTAAGATCAGAGATGCTCGGCACGTTCGTTGGGGTCCAAGGAGGCTAGGGATTAAGCCTCTGGCCATGGTGTAAGGTCTTAGCAAGAATTTGCCCAAGCTCAATTTCAGGTGTTGGTCTAGAGCTATGTTAGGGTCTTTGTGGAAGGGGAACTTGATGGGGCTTCTCCTTCTTTCACTGTGGTGAAGGTGTGGGTGAGTTTAATTTGATTTTTGTGAAGTTTAGAAGTGTGGAGAGCTCTGTCCTGATTTTGGGCAGAGATTAGAGCTCAAAATTGGGCTCCGTCAAGGGGATTCAGGGCAATGTGGTGTTTGGATTGCACTAAGGAGGTCTCAAAGAGGCTTTTGGATCAGTTTGGGGAAGTCACTCAGAGGAAATTTTAGCTCTCCTCTCATGGTGGTGGAGGGGAGCTTTTAAAAAGATTGGCTTATGGCTTGCTGCCATGGCCAATTGGGGGGGTGAAATGTGTTGCCTATGTGGAGAGGACCAATATGTGGAATTTCAAGTTTAAAAAAGCTAACATTATGTTGGAACTCAAGATGAGTCATATTTGTCCTAACCTCCAGCACTTAGTAGGTGGGATCATTATGTGGGAACTCAAGATGAGTCACCCTTAGGATTGCTGGACCTTAGGGTAGACTCTGGGTGTTGGTCTAGGGCTCAAGATACATACTTGCACTCATAATTACTCACAATCCTAAGCTTAAACTTCTAGACTTTGGTCCCTTGATACTTTTGGGAGACTTATGTAGGTGGTCCCTTAAACCCACTAGCCCTAGGCTAAGGTTTAGCTAAGGCCACTACATAGAGGACCCAAAATAGGATTTCGATATGTCCATGGCTTATTGATGGTGATTGGCACTCCAACTCTACCAAGATACCCATCCTAAGTGCTAGAGGTTAGGACCAATATGTGGAATTTCAAGTTTAGTAGATAAGAGTTTAGAATTTCTAATGGTGAGGGTTCCTTTTCTAGTTTTCTAAGAATAGTCAATATAAAACTTCTATGGCTAGAACTTAGGCTACTAAAGAAGAAAAACTAAAACTCAAACAAAAGTGAGTTCAACAATTTCTAGGCTAAGAGTCAATTTTGTAGGATAAATTTTTTTTAAGCTAAATTACCACATTCTTTGTGGGATCGATATTCCATGCTCAATAATCCAATATTATCGGTTTAACACGTGTACTTGCATAAAACTCATAGTGTGTAAATTTTACGCAAACTGGGAATAGTATCAAGTTTTTGGTACTGTTGCCAAGAAAAAAGGTGTAGTGCCACGTTGTTGATCATATCAGGTTTTAGATATGATAGTACTCATTTAAGAATACATGTAAGTACATCCATAGGCACAACAGGAGAGTATCAGGGTACATACATGCCTATGTTGCTTGATGCATGGAGGGGAGGCTTGTAAATTTTGGACAAGGTGCTTTGAGGTGGTTACATGAGGGGGTCAACCACTCCCTCTCTCCCTCTCCCTAGGTAGTTGCTTGTTATGTGAAGAGTTTTCATAAATGGGTGCCTAGTATTATATTTTTACTCTTGTTTTCTCTGAAATTACATAATAATAGTTGTGTGTAAAATCTTTAAGAATATCTCTCCATTAGTTTTAGGCTTGATGGAAAATTATTCAATGAATTTGGTGATCTCCTTGGAATACAATTCTAGCGATAGAAATTTTAGTTTATCTACACTTCTTTCATACAAATTTTTTTTATGTTGTGGGGATGTTAAATTTTATGTTCCAAAATAGATAACCTAAAATATTGTGTTTAACCCATTTGTTTTGTTGTTTTAATTAAGAATCTCTAATTTTATTCTCTGGAAACCCTACACCAGTTCAACTATTTACCAAATTTAACCCACCAAATTACCTTCAACATATTTGAATTTAATAAAAATCTGTCTCTTTCTCTAATTCAATAACATAAAAACTTATTTATTATGTTATGTTGTCAAAAAAAAAATATGTTGAGATTTTTATTCCTATTTTACACTAATTTTGATGATATTACACTTTAAAGAAAGGTATTTTTGATTTTTTATCGTAGATATGTTGAATTATAGTTATTAGAGAAAAAAGATGCAAAAATGAGCAAATTTGGAGCAAAAAGCACCAAAATATGAAGATTTGATCTTAGGAGCCGACGACAAGCTCGACAGTGCTGACGATGGGTTTTTCTCGAGAGTCTAAAATTAAATATTCTAGAAGGCTGCCGCCGACGCCATCGAGGCTGCCCACGGCGAGCACATCTGTTGTCTCAACAGATGCATTGAATGTGGACAATTTTTTAAGGGATGATTGGGCAAGTCTTGAAAACTCTTCTAAAAATTTAAAAGAAACAATTTGGAGGCCAATAGGGGGTGTCAACGTGTGTCCATTAGAGTGTAAAGAGTGTAATTTAAGGTTAGTATTATGAGGAATTCTTTGAGAGATTGTAAGAGTGGAAGAAAAGTGAGAGTTTTCTTCCTCCTTGCCGCTTCAAAGGAGAATTTTGTGTGCTGTAAAGAAATGAAGAGATTCAGAGGAACTTCGAAGAGTTTGCTTGGGGAGGAATAATATATAAGTGGTATTTACTTATTGAAGTTTGTATGACTTTGCTTTTATGTATAAACTCTAAGTTTTGTTGTATCTTCTCTATGAGTTCTGAGTAGTTTTCTCTGTCTTTGGCCTTGTCTTGAGATTTTGTGAAATGGTGATATGTATTGGTTATGCCATGAGAATGTTAAAGAAGTTGTGATGATATTTTCACTTCAATCTTAATTTACTTTCTAGCTGGCCAATTGATTTGTTAAAATATGTTGAGTTTTACAACTAAAGTGAAGATTACATACAAGATTTAGGGAGGTCAAAGTCCTTAAAAGTTTGGTGCAAATAAATAGAGAAATAAGAATTATCGGTCATAGAATTGAAGATTTTAGAGTGACAGACTAAAATCCTTAATTCGGTCCTATCATTTGGGTGCTGAAGTGTAGATGTTAGCCTTCAGGCGAGGGGAATGTGGGAGCTCTGAAGTGAGAGCTAGTATCCTCCCAGCCAAGCCGCAAGTTCAGTAACCAAGCATAGGATTAGTCAATGTTCTTTATGTCAGGTTCAAATGGGTAAAGAATATATATGCTCCTATTTGGCATAATACAATTTGAGCTTATTCAATTTATCCATTCACTTAAATTTCTTGACAAGGAGAAGGATGTTTTCTTATATATTGAACTTCACATTATAAATTTTATTAGTAGAATTAGTTAATTAAGAGTTTATTAAAATTACATTTTTATTTCAATTGCCTAGTAGTGACAAATATGCAATTTGAACTATATTTTTGTGATTAAGTATTGATTTTTTAAATCTTAGTTCATAGCCTCTAATATTACTCCCTGTGGGATCAATATCCAAGACTCCATTAGAGCCCTGTATTACTTGAGCTATTCATATACTTGCGTTGATAAGTATGACTTTGTAATTATTGAATATTTTATACACATCCTTATCAAATCTATAACTGTTATCAAGCTTTTGGCGCCGTTGCCGCAGATTTAAATATTCTAGCAACAGTATCAAATTCTTGTATTTTTAAGCATATATAAAGTCGCTGTCAAGTTTTTGGCGCTATTGCCGGGAAGTAAAAATTAGATTTAAGAAAAATATATAATTAGAGTAACGGATAAATTAGGACTATTAGAAAAGTTTTACTTGAATTGCAACTTATTTTCATATTTAGTTAACAGTTTTTCTGTGTACTGATTTCAATTGTATGTGTAAATTTTGATATGAAAATATTATACCCTACGATTCAAAATTAGAACGCACTCTTAGGAAAATTAGAAAACTAAGAAAAGAACATAGAAATCCTGACACAATGGAAAATAATGTGAACAATCAAGAAATAGAAAATGAACATCAACCTAAACCTCTAGGAGATTATGCAAATCCTACAACAGATGAAATTCACTTATCTATCCAAAATCCAGATGTAGCTGCTAATTCATTTGAGCTCAAACCTTATTATCCAAATGATACAAAATAATAAATTTGGAGGTACACCAAATGAAGATCTTTATTTACTCCTTGCTAGTTTTTTGGAACTTTATGCTACTTTTAAATATGACAAAGCTTCGAACGATGCTGTTAAACTTAGACTTTTTCCTTTTTCACTTAGGGATAAGAATAAGAAGTGGCTAAATTGTTAGCACCTAGATCTATTAGAACTTGGGGAGAACTTTCATAGAAATTTATATCCAAATATTTCTCTCCATCCAAAACTGCAAAACTTAGAAATGACATAACATCATTTTTCCAGATTGATGGAGAGTCGATATATGAAGCTTGGGAGAGATTTAAAGTTCTTCTTAGGAAGTGCCCACATCATTCGTTACTAGATTGGTTGACAATTTAAACTTTTTATATTGTATTAGTTGGATCTCTTAGATCAATTATAGATGTTGCGGCTGGTGGTTCTTTAATGTCAAAACTTTTTGATGAGGCTTATTTGTTAATAGAAGAGATGGCTACCAATAATTTGCAATGACACTCTGAAAGGGTAAATCCTAAAAGAGTAGCTTTTATTCATTAATAGAAGAGATGGCTACCAACAATTTTCAATGGACCTCTGAAAGGGTAAATCTTAAAAGAGTAGCTAGTATCAATGATTCTAATGCAATATCTATGTTAGCTTCGCAGATTGCCTAAAAGAGTAGCTAGTATCCATGATTCTGATGCAATATCTACGTTAGCTTCACAGATTGCTACTAAAAGAGTAGCTAGTATCCATGATTCTGATGCAATATCTATGTTAGCTTCACAAATTACTGTTAGCTAGTATCCATGATTCTGCTGCAATATCTATGTTAGCTTTGCAGATTGCTGCAATATCAAAAGTATCCATGATTCTAATGCAATATCTATGTTTGCTTCGCAGATTGTTGCAATATCAAAGAATTTAGATCATTATGGAATGAATTATTCTCCAACACCTACTATGATGGAAGAGAATTCATCTGGGCAATTTGTGGTTGGTCAACCCTCTTATGAGACTTTAAATGCTATTAACAATAGACCCAATAATCCTTATTTGAACTATTATAACCCATGTTGGAAGAGTCATCCTAACTTTAATTGGAATAAAAATTCTTCTACAAATCAATAATGGGCAAACAACCCAGTAAACCCACAGGGAAATTCATCCAACCAAGGAAATGTTAATTATAGTCCTTCTTATCCTCCAGGATTTAACAACACCACTCAATTTATGGAAAAAAAAGTTATCTACGGAAGAGCTGATATTGAACATGGGTCAACAATTGCAGAATCCAGGAAATCAATTACAAATTCAAGGAAACCAGTTACAAAATCAAGGAACTACTATCAAGAATATTGAAAACCAATTGGGGCATATCACTACTACGCTTAGTAACCGAACATCAAACTCTTTTCCTATTCGGAACCAAATCCTAAAGATCAAGGAAAAGAACAGATAAAAGTTATACAATTACGAATTGGAAAAAAATTGGAAACAAGAGTACAGAAAGAAATGGAAATTAAAAAAAAAGGAAAGTGGATACAGAAAAAGAAAAGGATCATGAATACCAAGATTTAGAATATCCACTTACACCAATGAAAATTACTGTGGAGAAACCTCCACCACCACCGTTTCCTCAAAGACTGAAGCAACACAAAAAGATTAAACAAATTTTCAAGTTTATAGAAATTATTAAGAAATTAACGGTAAATATTCCTTTTGTAGAAGCTTTAGAGCAAATGCCCAATTATGTGAGTTTATGAAAGATATTTTGAACAAGAAAAGGAAGTTCACTGACAATGAGACTGTTGCACTTAGCAAAGAGTGTAGTGCAATTATTCAGAAAAATGCTTTCTGAAAAATTAAAAGAATCAGGTAGTTTCACTATACCGTATGTTATCGGTGAAAGATTTTATGGAAGAGCTTTATGTGATTTGGGAGCCAGCATTAATCTTTTGCTATCGGTGAAAAATTTTATGGAAGAGCTTTATGTGATTTGGGAGCCAGCATTAATCTTACATATCGATGAAAAATTTTATGGAAGAGCTTTATGTGATTTGGGAGCCAGCATTAATCTTATGCCTATATCAATTTTCAAAAGACTAGGATTAGGAGAAGTCTCACCTACTTCTGTAACTCTTCAATTATCGCTTTATGTGATTTGGGAGCCAGTATTAACCTTATGCCTCTATCAATTTTCAAAAGACTAAGCTCTCACCTACTTCTGTAACTCTTCAATTAGCAGACCGATCAGTTACATATCCTAAGGGAGTTTTAGACCTTATGCCTCTATCAATTTTCAAAAGACTAGGATTAGGAGAAGTCTCACCTACTTCTGTAATCAATTAGCAAATTTTCAAAAGATTAGGATTAGGAGAAGTCTCACCTACTTCTATAACTCTTCAGTTAGTATCAATTTTCAAAAAATTAGGATTAGGAGAAGTCTCACCTACTTCTATAACTCTTCAGTTAGCGTATCAATTTTCAAATGATTAGGATTAGGAGAAGTCTCACCTACTTCTGTAACTCTTCAGTTAGCAAATCGTTCAGTTACATATCCTAAGGGAGTTATAGAAGATGTGTTAGTAAAAGTGGACAAATTTATATTCAGTTACTTATCCTAAGGGAGTTATAGAAGATGTGTTAGTAAAAGTTGATAAATTTATCCTTCCTATGGATTTTACTGTTTTAGATATCGAGAAAGATAAAGAAATAACAAATTTATCTTTTCTATGGATTTCATTGTTTTAGATATGGAGGAAGATAAAGAAATACCTATCGTAGGGAGACCATTTTTAGCTACTGGAAAAGCTATGATAGATGTTCAAAAAGGAGAATTAATAATGAGAGTTAACCTTTCCTGTGGATCTCATTATTTTAGATATGGAGGAAGATAAAGAAATACCTATCATTTTAGATTCTTATGGATTTCATTGTTTTAGATATGGAGGAAGATAAAGAAATACCTATCATTTTAGGGACCTTTCCCATGGATTTCATTGTTTTAGATATGGAGGAAGATAAGAAAATACCTATCATTTTAGGGAGATCATTTTAGCTACTGGAAAAGCTATGAT
Source organism: Phalaenopsis hybrid cultivar (assembly GCA_002079205.1). NCBI lineage: Eukaryota > Viridiplantae > Streptophyta > Magnoliopsida > Asparagales > Orchidaceae > Phalaenopsis > Phalaenopsis hybrid cultivar. Next base: position 509,715 of record JXCR01143231.1, on the reverse strand, counting down.
AGATGTTCAAAAGAGAGAATTAACTATGAGAGTTAACGATAAAAAAGTTACTTTTAACATTGTGAAATCTATGAAATACCCTACTGTTGAAAGTGATAATGAATGTTTTCACATGGAAATTAGTGAACATCTATTGAACGGGCATTTTAATGAATATTTTGAAGAGAAAAAATATTTTGATGACAAAGATGAAGTTATTTTTGATGAAATAGAAAATGAAGAATTAGATTATGTTCAGGAAAGATTTGAGATACTGGATATTACATGAAATGCTAATAAGAATCTAGTTCCGTCAATTATAAAACCACCTAAAATTGACTTGAAAATATTGCCTAACCACTTGAAGTATTTGTTTATGGGAAACTCATCTACATTACTTGTTATTATCCCAAGCCACTTGAAGTATGTGTTTTTAGGAGACTCATCTACATTACCTGTTATTATATCTTTTCCTAGCCACTTGAAGTATGTATTTTTAGGAGACTCATCTACATTACCTATTATTATATCTTCTGCCTAGTCACTTGAAGTATGTATTTTTAGGAGACTCATTTACATTACATGTTATTATATCTTCATAAATGATTTGCAAGAGCAAAGACTTTTGGATACATTAAAAAGATATAAGAAAGCTTTTGGTTAAACCTTAGCTGATATTAAGGAATCAGTCCTTTGATCTGTATGCACAGAATTATAGTGGGACAATATAAACCAAGAGTTGATCCACAAAGGAGATTAAATCCAATGATGAAAGAAGTAGTTACAAATATAAACCAAGAGTTGATCCATAAAGGAGATTAAACCCAATGATGAAAGAAGTAGTTAAGTAGGAAATTTTGAAATGGTTGGACAATGGAATTATATATCCTATTTCGAACAATGCTTGGGTAAGTTTAATTCATTGTGTTCCTAAGAAAGAATGGGTGACTACTGAAGCACAAGAGAATAATGAATTAATACCTATCAGATAAGTTATTGGGTGGCGTATTTACATAGATTATAGAAAATTAAACACTGCCACTAGGAAAGATCACTTTCTTTTACCATTTTTAGACCAAATAATGGATAGACTTGTTGGGCACAAATATTTTTGTTTTTAGATGGATATACCAGTTACCATCAAAGTCTTATTGCTCATGAGGATCAAGAAAAGACAACATTTACTAGTCCTTTTGGAACTTTTGCTTTTAAAAGAATGTCTTTTCGATTATGTAATGCACCTGCAACATTCCAGAGATGTATGATGTCTATATTTAGTAAGTTAATTGATGATGGAATAGAAGTGTTTATGGCTGATTTCTCTGTATTTGGAACATCATTTTACACATGCTTAAATTACCTTAAAAAAGTTTTGGAGTTATGCGAAAGAACAAATTTAGTTCTAAATTGGGAAAAATGTCAATTTATGCTTGTAGGAGGAATAGTGTTAGGGCATAAAATTTCAAAAAATGGTATGGAAGTAGACCCTGCAAAAATTCAAGTTATATCTAAATTAACACCTCCTACTGATGTAAGAGGTGTTAGAAGTTTTCTCGAATATATTGGTTTTTACAGGCGTTATATTTAATATTTTTCAAAAATTACCAAACCTCTATGCCAACATTTAAAAAAGGATAAGAAATTTGAGTTTACTGAAGACTGTTTAAATGCCTTTGAGTTATTGAAAGAAAAGCTAATCACAACCCCTATATAGTTTTCACCTAACATGCCTTTGAGTTATTAAAGGAAAAATTAATCACAACCCCTATTATAGTTTCACCTAACTAAAGAAACCATTCGAACTGATGTGTGATGCTAGTGATTATGCTATTGGAGTTGTTCTTGGACAAACGTATGATAAGATTTTTAAAGTTATATACTACGCTAGAAAAACTCTTAACGATGCTCAAATTAACTGCTACTTTACTGAAAAAGAGTTACTAGCAATTGTGTATGCTTTAGATAAATTTAGATCTTATTTAATTATTACTGAAAAAGAGTTACTGACTATTGTGTATGCTTTTGACAAATTTAGATCTTATTTAATTAGACTGAAAAAGAGTTACTGGTCATTGTGTATGCTTTAGACAAATTTAGATCTTATTTAATTGGAACTAAATGAAAGAGTTACTAGCAATTGTGTATGCTTTAGATAAATTCAGATCTTATTTAATTGGAGCTAATTTGGCTATTGTGTATGCTTTTGACAAATTTAGATCTTATTTAATTGGGACTAAATGTGTTGTACACACTAATCACTCTGCTATTAAATATTTGATACAAAAGAAAGATGTAAAACCAAGTTTAATTAGATGGATTCTCTTGATGCAAGAATTTGATTTTGTGGTTATTGGTAGAAAGGGAACTGATTATAAAATTGCTGATCATTTGTCAAGATCAGAATATCATGAATTATCTAACAATGATAATGAAATTACAGACGTTTCCCCGATGAATAACTGCATAATATTAATGAGTGGTAAATACCATGGTATGCTGATATTGTTAATTATAATGTAAGTGATATTTTGCCACCTATGCTGGCATTACAACAGCAAAGAAAATTCATTCATGATGCAAAATCATATTTTTGGGATGAGCCTTATTTATAAAAACAATGTAAGGATCTTATTATGAGAAGAAGTGTACTTTATGAAGAAATTGAACTAATTATTCAGAAATGTCATGATTCTGAATTTGGAGGACATTTTGTAACTGATAAAACTTCTTATAAAATTTTACAAGCTGGATTCTATTGACCTACTCTCTTTAGAGATGTTTACAGATACATAAAAACTTGTGATTGATGCCGACAAGTAGGCAATATATCTAGAAGAAATGAAATGCCTCTGAATTTCATGTTAGAAGTTGAGATCTTTGATGTTTGGGGATTGGATTTCATGGGACCATTTATTCCTTCATCTGGGAACTTATACATATTAGTTACGGTAGACTATGTTTCAAAGTGGATTGAAGCACAAGCTTTACCTCGTTGTGACCCTAAAAGTGTTTCAAGATTTTTAATGAAAAACATTTTCACTAGATACGAAATGACGAGAGTGATTATGACTGACGGAGGATCTCATTTCAGGAATAAATACATTCAAAGATTGGAAAAATAGTTTGATGTTATTCATAAAATCTCTAATTCCTATCAACCTCAGATCAGTAGGTTAGCTAAAGTTTCTAATAGAGAGATTAAATAAATACTGGGAAAGACTGTGAACCCTAGTAGAATAGATTGGTCCACTAGATTGGATACAACATTATGGGCTTGAAGACTGTAAACCCTAGTAGAGTAGATTGGTCTACTAGACTGGATACTGCATTATGGGCTTATAGGACTGCTTATAAAACTACTATAAAAGAGGCGACTTGAGTTTGGCGAGTCTCGCATCATCAATGCGAAGGCTCAGTCAAGATTTACTTCAATATTTCAAGGGAAGAAATATATATAAGATCGTGTTTTTAAGAGTCTGGGAGGAGAAGTAGAACGAGTTATTACCTAACAGAGGTGGGAAAATTTCAATTGTACCACTAACAAGGCTGATGTGAATGTTGTGAAAGAATTATATGCCAATGCATTCTATTCTGAGGATGGAACCGTTCGAGTAAGAGGGTTTTCTGCTGAGTTTAANTGAAAGTTGGGTGCAAATAAATAGGGAAATAAAAATTATCGGGCGTAGAATTGGAGATCTTAGAGTGACAGAATAAAATCCTCAATTCGGTCCTGTCATTTGGGTGCTAAAGTGTAGATGTTAGCCCTCACGAGACTAAAATCTCTAATTCGGTCCTATCGTTTGGGTGCTGATGTGTAGATGTTAGCCCTCAAGTGAGGGGAACGTGAAAGCTCCAAAGTGAGAGTCGGTATCCTCCCAGCCTAGGAAATAAAATTATCGGGCGTAGAATTGGAGATTTTAGAGTGACAGACTAAAATCCTCAATTGAAATAGGGAAATAAAATTATCGGGCTTAGAATTGGAGATTTTAGAGTGATAGACTAAAATCCCCAATTCAATCCTATTGTTTGGGTGTTGAAGTGTAGATGTTAGCCCTCAGGTGAGGGGAACGTGAGAGCTCCAAAGTGAGAGCCATTATCGGGCGTAGAATTGGAGATTTTAGAGTGACAGACTAAAATCCTCAATTCGGTCCCATTTGGGTGCTGAAGTGTAGATGTTAGCCCTCAGGCGAGGGGAACATGGGAGCTCCGAAGTGAGATCCGGGGTGCTGATGTGTAGATGTTAGCCCTTAGGCAATTGGAGATTTTAGAGTGACATACTAAAATCCCTAATTCGGTCCTATCCTTTGGGTGCTGAAGTGTAGATGTTAGCCCTCAGGTGAGAGGAACGTGGGAGCTCCGAAGTGAGAGCCGGTATCCTCCCAGCCTAGCCGCAGATTCAGTAAAAAAGCGGAACGTGGGAGCTCCAAAGTGAGAGCCGGTATCCTCCCAGCCTAGCCGCAGATTCAGTAACCTAGCATAGGACTAGTCAATGTTCTTTATGCCTGGTCCAAAGGGTAAAGAATATATATGCTCCAATTTGGCATATTACAATTTGAGCTTATTCAATTTATCCATTCACTTAAATTTCTTGACAAGGAGAAGGATGCTTTCTTATATATTGAACTTCACATTAGAAATTTTATTAGTAAAATTAGTTAATTAAGGGTTTATTAAAATTACATTTATATTTCAATTGCCTATTAGTGGCAAATATGCAATTTGAACTATATTGTTGTGATTAAGTACTGATTTTTTAAACCTTAGTTCATAGCCTCTAATATTACTCCGTGTGGGATCGATATCCAGGAGTCCATTAGAGCCCTGTATTACTTGAGCGATACGTATACTTGTGTCGATAAGTGTGAATTTGCAATTATTGAATATTTTATACACATCTTTATCAAATCTATAACTGTTGTGAAGTTTTTGGCGTCGTTGCCGGAGATTTAAATCTTCTAGCAGTAGTATCAAATTCTTGTATTTTTAAGCATATATAAAGTCACTGTCATATGTGAAAGTAATTAGAGAAAATTATTCCCGAATGAAGCCCAAAATTTCTTTCTTGTATTTACTGTTTTTATTTTCCTTATGTACAAACCACCAAATCTATTTTCCAAATGATCCAAACCCAAAAAAACACATTTGATCCATACTAGAGTGTTACTAGCATCAATACAAGTTAAATTACTAATTTTCCTTATCTTTACAAAACAAACTATCTAATTTCCCTAAATGGGTCATCTTTTGTATATAACTGACCTAACTCAAATATACATGTGTTTCTCCATATCAAAGCAATCTTAAAACTTACCAATCTTTTTCAGATCACAACTTAATTCCCTCTCAAAAAATCCAATTACTTAATTGCATGATTTGGAGTTTCGTGGAGAAAGCTCAAGGGGTTTCAACTAAGTCCTCCATACTCCGGATGAAATTTGGAATAAATCCTACTACTGAACTAATACCATTTCCAATTAAGCTCCACTACGAAAGTTCAATGTTATAGCCCTTAAAGGAGATTGAGTACTCTTAATCACTTTTTAGTGATCTTGATCCTGTACAATAATAAGCAACTCAACACCTACAATCATCATTAAATAAGTTTGAAATTAATATCTCCATTATACTATTTCATAAAGCATTAGTTTTTTTAGTGTCTTACCTTAAAGTACTTCTTATCTCTTCCTTTGAATTTTGTTCTTGTTTATGGCTTTTATCTATATATTCTCTTAGTTGTCTTTAGTTTTAATATAATATTAATATCAACTTATACGATATCAAAATATGCTTTTTTAAAATTATAAATAAATCATATATTTTACTAGGTTCCAAGAGAGGGAAACATCATATACTTCTCTTTATATAAAGCTAAATATTTGATGATAGACATATGGACAACAACCCATTTCAATGATGAGAGCAAGATGTGAAAAAAGATATTATTTTACACTACTAATTTTTTCTTTCCTTTTCGTTTAAAGAAAATTTATTTATTTTATTTCCCCACTCTTTCTCTTTCTCTTTCTGGCGCTCTCTCCCTTCCCACTCTATATTTATTTGTGATTGTGGGATGCATGTAAACACTATGCCATCATCATTTCATAAAATACTTTGCTGTGATGGAAATTTTTATAAAATAGATGAAATAGTAGATCTCTTTTTTGGGGATTAAATTGAATATTTTTGACAATTAAGTTGTAGAACTTAAAATAATTAATGCAACAATTATTTCCTTCAAATTATTTGGTGGGGAGATAGCCTTTTTTTTCTAGAGCTATACTTTCTCAAATATTGATGTAAGGGAGAATTTGAATGTCAAGGTGGGGGGCTAATTCCAAGAGTTGTGAATGAGTTTGATAGGGAATATTGTTTTCAATTAGGAGATTCGAGTTCGAAGTATACTCTAATTATTAATTAATTTCTAACCTAATTACAACGAAAAAATTTAAAAAAAAAGTTGGACTTTATAAAATATGCTAATAATGAAGTTAAAATTAAATATGAAATATGAAGAGCAATTCACACTAATACATGTGAATCTACTAACTCTCGCAATTTAATTCGTTGGAAAGTAAAATATTTTTCGACTTCCAAGGTTTTGAGAAAACGGCTTTACAACAGAACACGTGGCCCGAATGGATGCGCACTGCAATCTTTTTGTAGATATTTTTTTGTAGGAATGAGGCGACCGTTGACGTGTACAATATCATAAATCATAAATGTTCTTAGAAAAACAAAAAAAAAAAATTATATTTTCTTAAATAACGAGCATAAAATTTTACACAAAATTCTTTACTATTTGGCCGCAGCATTAAACGCTATCCAAATAAAAATATTTTGGTGTGTGAATTTATTTCTTTATTTATTTTTTTTTTGGGTTGAAGATTACGAGAGATAATGCGATGTAGGCAAATATAAAATTTAAAATTTTCATAAATTTTAACAAACATTTTAATACTTATCATCAACTAATAAACCACACTCAATTAGGTTGATCGATATAAATTCATCTAAGATAAAAATCAATGACACTCCTTTAAACCATACAATTTTTTCTTTAAAAAATAGTAAAAAATGGTGGAACTTAAGTTTGAGCTGATATTTCAAATATATATAAAAAAAATCAGAATGCATTCATGTGCTTACCACCCAATTACTCTCTCTTTGCATATCTAACATCTAATTCCAAATTTTCATCACATGAAAAATATCCTTATTTTTAACATTAATGGATTTACATAATAACCACTCCATTCCTGTCTCTCTCTCTCTCTCTCTCTCTATAAAGTGTCTATGGAAACAAGCCCAAGGGATAGAGCGTGAGGTTGGAAGAGGATAAGGGTCAAAGAGAAACTAAACAGTAAAATAGGAGTATCCAACCTTTTCGCAAGAAATAGCGTCCTATTTATAGGTACAAGAGATACATGGAGTACATAATTACATCTAAGTCCCTCTGCTATACAAAAAGGCTTAGGGGTTTCATGGTAACTTGTGCAATATACGAACAATTAAGCTAGTCGATCACGATATTTTCTGATCACCTGTTCACGGTCATTTGTTTGATGATAGCGGGCTGAATCGCATGAGGACAACAAGGAGGCCTCCAAGATATACTCATTTGCGGGTTGCTTCAACACACGATCCATCTCTTTAGTTTGTATGGTTTGATTCACCGTTCATTCGTTCGGCTATGGAGTTGTTCTCGATTTGCCTCATCGTAGACGTCTCTTTCATTCGACTTGGAGTGAATTGATTCTTTGTTCACCCGTGTGTGTCTGTGTCTTTCAACTGATGGGAACCACTTGTTCGATCTGTTGGGGTGCGTTATTCCTTGGCTTGGCATTATTATTTAACATCCGATAAAATTAATCAACATTTGACTGATATCTCGTATGACTTGATTGTGGGTCCCATTTTTCTATCATGTATCTGCATTTTTCTCTGATATTTGTTTTGTCAAGACTCTGTAATACATATTGAGTTCCCCACTTTTCTTGTTTCTTTGAAAGTGTCAGATGCAAAAGAAATAAAAAAATTAAATGGAGCACTAAATTTCATATTAAATTCAATTACATTATAATAAATATTTAACAATCAAACTCCATAGTTTTCTATGTGATGTTATCCTATAATTTGGCTACTATTGATGACCTTTTTCCCCACCCTTTTTTGTATGTTGGGCTTTGGTTGTTGTCTGAGGGCACTCTCTATTGGCGAGTGGCAAAACGTTCAGTCTGATGACAAATGTGAAGACATCCTGATGAAGGCTTTCGAACTTCTTACTAATAAGATTAGAACTCCGTGCATTCCCATAAAAAGTCATCATCCCGAGGGTAAAGCAGTCGGTGATCGAAGCAAACATCTTGAGGGCATCAATTATGTCAAGAAGAGGTGAGTGAAACAACTAGCCTTTAAGAAGGGACCCTTTGGTGCACGTGCTGATAATGATGGGGATGAGTTGTCTGATGATGTCCCCTGGTTCGTTGGTAAAGAGGGCAAAGACGCTTGGTAAACCTATGACGATGTGCCACGAAGGGATAAAGACACAGCTGGTACTTCTTAAGTCAGAGGGAAGAGGGTTGTGAATGCTCCACCTATCTCTGATGAGAGTTTCTTATCTTTATTATCATATGAATTGGATTGACTCCTTAGAAAGAGGAGTAAAATTACTTGATTTATTAGATTGGAGTGACTTAACTTTGCTTAATCTGATCCTTTTTTACAATGTAGCAGGCATGATTCATGTCCTTAATTCACCAGAGGTTGTTGAAGGTAAGCTACAGCTCCTCAAAATACTGTAAAGAATCCACCATCGACTCGTGAGTGCGATTCAAATGACTTTGTGGCTCACTGCTTGGATGACCCAACATATTTCTTTTCTAAAGAAGCCAAAGCTCCGAAAAGTTGGAGAACTTGTTGATCTCACTTTTGGTTGAGGTCTAGTTTCCTCCTTAGTAGCCTAGGTTCTAGCCATAGGACTTTCCTGTTGACTATTCCTAGAGGACTAGAAAAAGAAGCCTCGTAATTAGAAATTCTAAACTCTTCTTTGCTCAACTTGAAGTTCCACGTATTAGTCCTAACCTCTAGCACTTAGTAAGTGGGGTCAATATGAGTGAGCTCAAGGAGAGTCCCCGTAGGATGGTCAATCCCTAGGACTAACTCTGGGTGGTCTGGTCTTAGTTAGGCTAGCTTACACACACTAAATTTTTCCTACACACCACAAACCCTAAGACCACTTGCACTTTATTTGGTCTCGTGACTCCTTTTGGAAAGCTCACATGGGTGGACCCAAACCCCTAGCCCTTGGCTAAGAGGGTTAGGACCAACATATTGAACATCCAAAATGAATCCTCATATGGTTCTCATAACTTGGAAATGGCTTCATGACTTACCTACCCACTTTAGCCCAAACTTTCATCAAAATTACCAAAATACCCCTACAACCGTAATTTTTGCAAAAATACCCAAATTTGTCCATAGTTTATTTCAAACTATTTCCCACTACCCAAATTGATGCAAATTTACCAAAATTCAAAAATTCACAAACTACTCCCAAAATTACCAAAATGTCCCTCACGACCCAAAAATTTCCAAAATTTCCAAAATCGTCCCAAATGTCCCCAAAATCAATTTAGACCACTCCATGAATCCAATTTGACTAAATTGACCCATTTTGACCAAAAGCCCCAAATTTCCCTTAAAGACTCTCTTTCCCCAAATTACCCCTAATGACAACCAAATTGATTTCAACCTTCTCTAACTTCACTTCCAAATTCCTCATGATATCTCCCTACAACAAATTAAACGCTTAATTGACCCAAGTTTTAGCCCAAATTCACCTCCAATTTTAAAAGCCCACGCCCAGCACATTTAATTCCAAAAGCCCAAATCCAAAGCCCACATGGCATGAAATTTCTTCCCATCATCCATTTAATTAAATGAAACTATACCCCTTGAAATTTATCGTTTCATCATACAAAATCAAGCCTCATGACAAACTCCACAAAAACACCCCACAAACCAAAAATACCCTTTCATGAAAGTTGACCAAGCCAAGGACAAACCATGAAGCCATTCCAAAGTCGTAGGTGAGCCATGTAAGCCATTGCCACCTTAGCTTGCCCAAAGTGGCAAAAAGAGGAGCCCCTTTAATGATTCCCTTAAAAGTGGCTAACCCTTCTCATATTTCCCCTAAACCATGCTTAAGCCTAATTGTACTTGGATGGTGACTTCTCCTCACTAATTAAGCTGAGCCAAATGACCTCCTCTTCGGCCTAAACTAGACTTGGTGGGTGAGCCCAACTCAAATCCATGCCTTGACCCAACAAAAATAGGTTCACCCCCATTCCTCTTTAATCCAAAACCTTTACCACGACCAACCCCAATTGACTTCACCAAAACGAAGCCATGATACTCATGACCATATGGTGACCTGACCCTACCCGACCACCCACCTTGGCTGCCAAAAAACACCATGGTCGAGGAGGAGCAATAAGTTAAACTCAAAATTACACCCAACTAAGCTGGTTCACTCCAATTGTATTTTTTCCCCTTTTCTCCCTTCACCTAAGTAGCCAAAGCCACCCACTTAGGGAGAAATTAGGGTTAGAAGGTGGATGGCTCTTTGGTTACACCAGTTGGGGATGAAGACCGGGAACCTTCTGATCATGCGTATATCGAATGGAGGGTCGTGACGCAGTCAAACGGTACTTTAGTACGTGAATGGATGGCTAACTCAGATGGTGGCACCCAATCTCGCTGCGACATACGTCCTTTTGACGTGTACGAGGATGAGTTGGATAAGTAACAAATTAGGATATTTTATAAATTAACTAAATCACCCAACCTTTAAAAATTCATATCTTGGTGTAGAAAAATAATGAAAATAAAATAAAAATAACTACATGCTCAGTGAACATAGGAGAATAATGTGAAAATGGTTTGATGTCTGTTTGATGCATGTGTGATTTTAAATTAATTAAATAGTATATTTCTTATTTGTGTTATCCATTTGCATGGACGTTTCACCATGAATTGATTTTTAGGGCTTTGACTCTCTCTATCATGAGGGATCTTTCGTGATTTTTCCAAAGTCAAGAGAGATCTCTAGGAAAAGATCTCAATTTTTCAAGTATGCCATGTCTATTTTGGAAAAGTAATTATAATAATTAAAATATTAATCTAAAAAATACAAAACTTGTTTTGGTAGGTTCATTGTGGTTAAATGACCCTAAGAAAAATATAAACTTAGTTTAACTCATTAAGATTAACCCTAACTGTCACCAACCCCTAAAAATAAAAAAAAAAAACTAAATTGGAATAATTATAACTTTAAATGGCATAAACTCATTCTCCACTATAATTTAATGTCATATGAGGTCCCAATAAAATTTCAAGTCAATTGAAATTAATTTGACCACTAAAAAGGATAAATTAAGTGAAATTGCTTTTGTGGCACTAAAATAATTATAATAATTAAGATACAATTCAAAAAAACACCAAATTATTTTTGGGAGCTGCTTATGACCATAAGAACCTAATAAAAATAAAAAACAATTAAAATAAATATTTCTTTTTTATGCCATTTTAAATGTAAGCACCATTTGTAAAGAGAAAACAGAAGGCCAACTTAGCCCACAAATTTGACCCTATTCATCAACTAGAGCTGAGTATTTTAACAAGTAGGCCTATGACGACTTGGAAGTTAAATATTTAAAACTTAATTAAAAATCATAAAAATTATAAAATTGTAAAAAAAACACTAAAATATCAAATTTGGCTTCCTGGTCACTTTTGACCAATTAAAATAAGTCTCCTAATTTTCTAAGTCAAGATTTTAATTTTTAAAGGCCTAAAATGAATTTTCTTTAATTTTCCACTAAAATAGATCTAATAAGTAAGATGTAAACCACACAAATATAAACTTTGTTTCTCTCGGTTTCCTAAACTGAGAGATGTTTAAGAATTATATAAAATTTAATTTTCCACTTAAATAATATTTAATATTTAATTAATACTAAAAAAAATAATTGTAATAATTAAATTAAACCTTTAAAAATCATGAAAATTAGTCCAAGTGGTCCTCTGACCAAGGTGAACCTCCAGTATTTTTATTTAGGACAGAGGTTTTGTTTTGGTTGAGTTATTGAATTTTCATTAAAAATCCTTATTTTTGCATTAAAATAATTATAAAATCAAATAAATACAGAAAAATCACAATTTCTCCTCTTATGTTTTAACTAACCCATGAGTGGGGTAGCATAAAAATTTTAAAGTCATTTGAGATTATTTTAATGAATTATGAGGTTATAATGCCCGAAGGGAAAAATTGTAATTTTGGAATTTAAGTCTTAATTAATATTTAGGCCTAACTAAAGGGTAAATAGGTAATAAATGATCTTAATTGACTTGTATAGATGATTGAAACATAAAAGGGATAAATGTTAGTAACCAATCTCACTTTTGTCTCATTAAGGATAAATTTGTAATTTCTTAAATTGATGAAATTCAGAAGAGTGGTTAAATAAGAATATAATGAGGTTGGGGGTTTGACTTTGGAAGATCATAACCCACTAATTTAAAACCCCAATTAATGGTTTTGAAATGATTTATGATTTCTAATAAGGATTAAAAGCATAAATTTTAATTTTTTTTCTAAAAATTACGAATCTACCCATTGAATTTAAGGGCTTTGTGGTGAATTAGGCTTAATCAAATTTTTTTCTAATGAGGTTTAGAAAATGACATCTAAAAAATTTGAAACCTTTTTTTTTAAATACTACAAGTTCATCTTTGAAAATCAAACGAACTAATTTTCTTAATTTAAGTCCAATTATCCCTAAGGGCCTTTACCCATATAATTCGTAAGTGAAACTTCAAAAGATTATTACCCCACTGAAAGGGATAATCCAAACGTCAAGGTTTGTTAAGCATAAGGGTATGAATTCGGTGAACCACATAACAACACTAAACATTTAGAATATTTACTTTAAATAGTTAACTATAGTCATATTCTCTTATACTAAATATTTTAATCTACAAAATAATTTTTTCTTACAAAAATATTCCTTTAAATCTAACATAATATTTAAATATCTACAAAATATACTTATCTCAATTAAATTCACTACAAAAAGTCATATTAATAATTTTTAAAAAAATTAAATTGTGAACATATAATAGTAAATCTTGTTCTTCCTTCCACCAAACTTAAATTTTTCATTATGGAATGATATAGGTGGAAAGAAAAAGTCTAAATATAAATCATACCTCAGTACTTTAGGCATTTTCATCTTTCTGAAATTTTTGCAGTTCCTTCTCAAAATTTTTACTTTAACTGGTGTGTGATATTAGGAGCTTTTTATAAATATAAATTGTTAGAGAATTTGCTGGGTAATGAAATTTTGAAATAAATACAAAACTAAACATAATACAAACACTATATTTCACTAACACATCACAATGCTAAATAAAAACAATTACAAATACATCACAATGCAAAAAAAAAAAAAATCACATCATATTATAATTTACAAAGTACTAATCAAAGTCTATTATAACGACACATGCAAATTTCAAACTACAACACTAAACATTTAGAACAATAATTAAAAATTATCTAACTGCAAACATAAAATAAAAAATAGAAAAAAATGAAAGTACAAACAAACATACATTTATCTCTATCAAAAAATCACAGAACAAAAGTACATCAATCACTATCATATATTAAAATCTCATACTATATCCTCGTCTCCCTAGTTAGCAGGTGGATTGGGCTGATACTGAGTATAACAGGGGCATTCAAAAAAAGTAACATCAGGCTCACCTCTGTAGTGTCGGGCCTGAGCTTCGTAGTAAGCTATCTCGAAGTCAGAATGCCTCTATAGATACTCATTATCAAAGTTGTGTCTACGTTCTAATCCCCCAATTCTTTCATTTATTTTCTCTATACTCACCGAGAGATGATAAAATCCGGTGTCTTGAAATCACCCCAAATCTAAGATCTTCAAGCACTAGATCCAAATTTTCATTTTTTAAGAGGAAAGGGGTGATGAATAGTGGCGGTTGACTGGTTAAAATCACGGTTAAAAGTGTTTTTTGGTATCACACCGTCGGTAGGGTCGTCAGCGCCGTTGGTGAGCTCTTTTGCATTAAATAGCCAAAGTCTCGGCAAAAATCCGTCGTTGGCGGCGCCAATGGCGCCTTCAATGGTGCTGTCAGTGAGATTTTCAAAATTAGTTCAATTCCATATTTTTGCAATTTCGATCAATTTCAAGCCTCGTCGACATTCGTTCAATTATTCTAGACATAAATTTAAGTGATTAAATGATGTACTAACATAAATAAACATTCTCAACCGAAAACATTACAATTATATATAAAATCTAAGGGTTACAATACACGTTACATGACACACATAAGTTTGGTATTTTCTCAACCTTATTACATCAATTCAGCATCACAATCCAAGCCACAACACTCTAAACGCTGAAAACAAATATTTTATGCTTAATCTCAATTACACTGAGATCTAAAAGCACAATTCAAAGGTAAAGAAAACACATAAGTTCAAATCAAATCACCCACATAGATATATAGGTAGTAAAGTAAATCTACTACTCCTCCGATTAAGTGCTTGTTTCTCCTCTGATATCGCCCATCAATTGAACATGAACGAAGAGGTTATAAAAGGGTCAGTATGAGAATTCTTCAGTAGAGTCCTCTTCTATCAATCCCATCATATTCATCAATCGTATCCAACTTCCTTCGATATTTCTAGAGTGATCAAAATGCACTTTCATCCTCTAGTCTAGATGATCAAAAAAATCAGAGATATTGCTAATTGTATTCATAACATTTTGTACCTTTCTCTCCAGTTTTTTGATTCTGCGCAGGATCACTAGTGTCTTTTCCAGAACTAGAGGATGAATAGGAAGTGTATTCTGAGATGATTGATTTGTAATAATAGTCATATCATTCTTATAATAAGATCTTTACATTGTTTATATAAACAAGGTTCATCCCAAAAAAATTTCCTCATAATAAGATCCTTATATTGTTTATATAAATAAGGATCATCCCAAAAATATGCTTTCATCTTTGTTGTTGTAGTGTCAGCATAAGTCCAAAAATATGCTTTTGCATCATGAATGAATTTTCTTTGTTGTTGCAATGTCAGCATAGGTGACTCCTCATAATAAGATCCTTATATTGTTTATATAAATAAGGATCATCCCAAAAATATGCTTTCATACATTGTTTATATAAATAAGGTTCATCTCAAAAATATGCTTTTGTCATGAATGAATTTCTTTACATTGTTTATGTAAATAAGGCTCATCTCAAAAATATGCTTTTTTTACTGTTGCAATGTCAGCATAGGTGGCAAAATATCACTTACAATATAGTTAACAATATCAGTATATATAAATAAGGCTCATCCCAAAAATATGCTTTCGCATCGTGAATGAATTTTCTTTATTGTTGCAGTTTATATAAATATGGCTCATCCCAAAAATATGCTTTCGCATCATGAATGAATTTCCTTTGTTGTTGCAATGTTGTTTATATAAATAAGGCTCATCCCCAAAATATGCTTTCGCATCATGAATGAATTTTCTTTGTTGTTGCAATGCAGCATAGGTGACAAAATATCACTTACAATATAATTAACAATATCAGCAT
Organism: Phalaenopsis hybrid cultivar; assembly: GCA_002079205.1. Classification (NCBI taxonomy): domain Eukaryota; kingdom Viridiplantae; phylum Streptophyta; class Magnoliopsida; order Asparagales; family Orchidaceae; genus Phalaenopsis; species Phalaenopsis hybrid cultivar. The sequence goes on along the minus strand of JXCR01143231.1, from coordinate 494,049 downwards.
ACCATGGTATTTTTCATTCATTAATATTATAAAGTTGTTTATCAGTAAGGCTCATCCAAAAAATATGCTTTTGCATCATGAATGAATTTTCTTTGTTTTTGCAATGTCAAATAGGTGGCAAAATATCACTTACAATATAGTTAACAATATCAGCATACCATGGTATTTTCCAAACACTAACATTATAATTCATACCAAAAATATGCTTTCACATCATGAATGAATTTCCTTTGTTGTTGTAGTGTCAGCATAAGCAAAATATCACTTACAATATAATTAACAATATCAGCATACCATGGTATTTTCCACTCATTACTATTATAGAGTTTTTCATCAGGGAAACTGTCCATAATTTCATTATCGGTGTTAGGTAATTCATGATATTCTAATCTCAACAAATGATCAGCAATTTGAATATTAGTTCCCTTTCTATCAATACCCACAAAATCAAATTCTTGCATCAAAATTATCCATCTAATTAACCTTGGTTTGGCATCCTTCTTTTGCATTAGATATTTAATAGTAGAGTGATTAATGTGCACAACACATTTAGTCCTAATTAAATAAGATCTAAATTTGTCAAAAGCATACACAATATTCAGTAACTCTTTTTCAGTAACATTGTAGTTAATTTGAGCATCATTAAGAGTTTTACTAGCGTAGTATATAACTTTAAAAATCTTATCATACCTTTATCCAAGAACAGCTCTAATAGCATAATCACTAGCATCACACATCAGTTCGAATGGTTTCTCCCAATTAGGTGAAACTATTATAGGGGCTGTGATTAGCTTTTCTTTTAATAACTCAAAGGCATTTAAACAGTTTTCAGTAAACTCAAATTTCTTGTCCTTTTCTAAAAGTTGTCATAGAGGTTTGGTAATTTTTGAAAAATCATTAATATAATGCCTGTAAAAACCAACATGTCCAAGAAAACTTCTAAACCCTCTTACGTTAGTAGGAGGTGTTAATTTATATATAACTTGAATTTTTGCAGGGTCTACTTCCATACCATTTTTTGAAATTTTTTGCCCTAACACAATTCCTCTTGCAACCATAAATTGACATTTCTCCCAATTTAGAACTAAATTAGTTCTTTCGCATAACTCCAAAACTTTTTCAAGATAATTTAAGCGTACGTCAAATGATATTCCAAATACAGAGAAATCATCCATAAACACTTCTATTCTATCATCAATTAACTTATTAAATATACACATCATAGATCTCTGGAATATTGCAGGTGCATTACATAATCTAAAATGCATTCTTCAAAAAGCAAAAGTTCCAAAAGGATTAGTAAATGTTGTCTTTCTTTTATCCTCTGGAGCAATAGAAATTTGATGGTAGCCGATATATCCATCTAAAAAACAAAAATATTTATGGCCAGCAATTTCATCCACTATTTGGTCTAAAAATGGTAAAGAGAAGTGATATTTCGTAGTGATAGTGTTTTATTTTCTATAATCTATGCAAATACACCACCCAGTAACTTGTCTGATAGGTACTAATTCATTATTCTCTTCTGCTTCAGCAGTCACCCCTCCTTTCTTAGGAACACAATGAATTGGACTTACCCAAGCACTGTCCGAAATAGGATATATAATTTCAGTGTCCAACCATTTCAAAATTTCCTTCTTGACTTCTTCTTTCAACATTGGGTTTAATCTCTTTTATGGATCAACTCTTGGTTTATATTGTCCATCCAGTATAATTCTGTGCATACAGATCAAAGTACTGGTTCCTTTAATATCAGCTAACTTTCAAAAGCTTTCTTATATCTTTTTAATGTATCCAAAAGTTTTTGCTCTTGCAAATCATTTAACACTGAAGATATAATAACAGGTAATTTAGATGAGTTTCCTAGAAACACATACTTCAAGCGGTTAGGCAAAGTTCAGGTGGTTTTATAATTGACGGAACTAGATTCTTATCAGCATTTCCTGTAATATCCAGCACTCAAATATTTCTTGAATATAGTCTAATTCTTCATTTTCAATTTCTTCCAAAATAACTTCATCTTTGTCTTCAAAATCTTTTTTCTCTTCAAAATATTCTTTAAAATGCTCGTTCAATAGATGCTCACTAATTTCCATGTGAAAACATTCATTATCTCTTTCAACCGCAGGGTATTTTATAGATTTCATAATGTTAAAAGTCACTTCTTGATCGTTAACTCTCATAGATAAGTGTCCCTTTTGAACATCTATCATAGCTCTTCCAGTAGCTAAAAAAGGTCTCCTTAAAGTTATAAGTATTTCCTTATCTTCCTCCATATCTAAAATAATAAAATCCATAAGAAAGATAAATTTATCAACTTTTATTAACACAACTTCTATAACTCCCTTAGGATAAGTAACTGAACGATTTGGTAACTGAAGAGTTACAGAAGTAGGTGAGACTTCTCCTAATCCTAATCTTTTGAAAATTGATATAGTGAAGAGTTATAGAAGTAGGTGAGACTTCTCCTAATCCTAATCTTTTGAAAATTGATAGAGGTCACTTTTACTAACACATCTTCTATAACTCCCTTAGGATATGTAACTGATCGGTCTGCTAATTAAAATTTATCAACTTTTACTAACACATCTTCTATAACTCCCTCACGATAAGTAACTGAACGATGCGCTAACTAACGAATCATATCTAAGACAATAAAATCCACCGGAAAGATAAATTTGTCAACTTTTACTAACACGTCTTCTAAGGATATGTAACTGATCGATCTGCTAATTGAAGAGTTACAGAAGTAGGTGAGACTTCTCCTAAGATTTGTCAACTTTTACTAACACGTCTTCTATAACTCCCTTAGGATATGTAACTGATCGATCCGATAACTGAAGAGTTACAGAAGTAGGTGAGACTTCTCCTAATCCTAATCTTTTGAAAATTGATATAGTGAAGAGTTATAGAAGTAGGTGAGACTTCTCCTAATCCTAATCTTTTGAAAATTGATAGAGGTCACTTTTACTAACACATCTTCTATAACTCCCTTAGGATATGTAACTGATCGGTCTGCTAATTAAAATTTATCAACTTTTACTAACACATCTTCTATAACTCCCTCACGATAAGTAACTGAACGATGCGCTAACTAACGAGTTATAGGTAGTGGCTATGTAACTGAATGATCTACTAACTGTAGAGTTACAGAAGTAGGTGAGACTTCTCCTAATTCTAATTAAATTGATAGAGGCATAAGATTAATGCTGGCTCCCAAATCACATAAAGCTCTTCCATAAAATCTTTCACCGATAGTACACGGTATAGTGAAACTACTTGGATCTTTTAATTTTTTAGGAAGATTTTTCTGAATAATTGCACTAGAATATAGTGAAACTGTCAGGATCTTTTAATTTTTCAGGAAGCTTTTTCTGAATAATTGCACTACACAAGTGAAACTACCTGGATCTTTTAATTTTTCATGAAGCTTTTTCTGAATAATTGCACTACACTCTTTCACCGATAACACACGGTATAGTGAAACTACCTGGATCTTTTAATTTTTCAGGAAGCTTTTCTGAATAATTGCACTACACTATTCAAGTGCAACAGTTTCATTATCAGTGAACTTCCTTTTCTTGTTCAAAATATCTTTCATAAACTTAATTGGGCATTTGCTCTAAAGCTTCTATGAAAGGAAAATTTGCCGTTAATTTCTTAAAAATTTCTATAAACTTCAAAAATTGTTTATCGTTTTTGTGTTGCTTCAATCTTTGAGGAAACGGTGGTGGAGGTTTCTCCACAGTAATTTTCATTGGTGTAAGTAGATATTCTAAATCTAGGTTTTCAAGATCCTTTTCTTTTTTTGTATCCACTTTCTCTTTTTCAGTTTCTATTTCTTTCTGCACTCTTGTTTCTAATTCTATTCCAATTCATAATTGTATTGCTTTTATCTGTTCTTTTTCTTGATCTTTAGGATTTGGATACACAGTACTAGAAAAAGATCCCGATGTTCTGTTACTAAGCGTAGTAGTAACATGCCCCAATCGATTTTGAGTATTCTTGATAGCAGTTCCTTGATTTTATAACTGGTTTCCTTGAATTTGTAATTGATTTCCTTGATTCTGCAATTGTTGACTCATCTTCAGTATTAGCTCTTCCATAGACAACTTCTTTTCCTTAAATTGAGTGTTATCATTATAATTAACATTTCCTTGGTTGGATGAATTTCACAATGAGTTTACTGGGTTGTTTGCCCATTGTTGATTTGTAGAAGAATTATTATTCCAATTAAAGTTAAGATGATTCTTCCAACTTGGGTTATAATAGTTCAAATAAGAATTGTTGGGTCTATTGTTAAAAGCACTTAAAGTTTCATAAGAAGGTTGAATATCCACAAATTTCCTAGATGAATTCTCTTCCATCATAGTTTGTGTTGGAGAATAATTCATTCAATAATGATCTAATTTCTTTTATATTGCACCAATCTACGAAGCTAACATAAATATTGCATCAGAATCGTGGATACTAACTACTCTTTTAGGATTTACCCTTTCAGAGGGCCATTGAAAATTGTTGGTTGTCATCTCTCCTATTAACGAATAAGCCTCATCAAAAGGTTTTGACATTAAAGAACCACCAGCCGCAACATCTATAATCAATCTAAGAGATCCCACTAATCCATTGTTTAAAGTTTTAATTATTAACAATCTGGTAACGAATGATGTGGGCACTTCCTAAGAAGATCTTTAAATCTCTCCCAAGCTTCATATATCGACTCTTCATCAATCTGACAAAATGATGTTATGTCATTTCTAAGTTTAGCAGTTTTGGATGAAGGGAAATATTTTGATAGAAATTTCTGTGAAAGTTCCCCTTTCTAATAGATCCAGGTGCTAACAAGTTTAACCACATCTTAGCCTTATCCCTCAGTGAAAAATAGATCCAGGTGCTAATGAATTTAACCACATCTTAGCCTTATCCCTAAGTGAAAAAGGAAAAAGACAAAGTCTAACAGCATCGTTTGAAACTCTGTCATATTTAAAGGTAGCACAAAGTTATAAAAACCTAGCAAGGTGAAAATTAGGATCTTCATCTGGTGTACCTCCGAATTGATTGTTTTGTACCATTTGGATAATATCAGTTTTGAGCTCAAATGAATTAGCAACTACATCAGGATTTTAGATAGATAAGTGAATTTCATCTGTTGTAGGATTTACATAGTCTCGTAAAGGTCTAGGTTGATGTTCATTTTCTATTCCTTGAAGTTCACACTATTTTCTATTGTGTTAGGATTTCTAGGTTCTTTTCTTAGTTTTATAATTCTCCTAACAGTGCGTTCTAATTTTGAATCATAGGGTATAAGATTTTCAGGTCTAAATTTACGCATACAATTGAAATCAGTACACAATTAAATAGTTAACTAAATATAAAAATAAGTTGTAATTCAAGTTAAAGTTTTCTAATAGTACTAATTTGTTTGTTACTATAATTATGATTTTTTTTAAAATCAAATTTTTACTACATGGCCAACACCGCCAAAAACCTGATAGGGACTTTATATATACTTAAAAATATAATAATTTGATATTGTTGCTAGAAGATTTAAATCCCCGGCAACGGCGTCAAAAACTTGACAGTTATAGATTTGATAAAGATGTGTATAAAATATTCAATAATTGCAAAGTCACACTTATCAATGCAAGTATATGTATCGCTCAAGTAATACAGGGCTCTAATGGAGTCCTGGATATCGATCCCACTAGGAGTAATATTAGAGGCTACAAACTAAGATTTAACAAATTAAGACTTAATCACAAAAATACATTTCAAATTGCATATTTGTCACTAGTAGGCAATTGAAATAAAAATTTAATTTTTATAAACTCTTAATTTAACTAATTCTACTAATAAAGTTTCTAATGTGAAGTTCAATATATAAGAAAGCATCATTCTGCTTGTCAAGAAATTTAAGTTAATGGATAAATTGAATTATTTCAAATTGTATTGTGTCAAATAGGAGTGTACTTATTCTTTATCCTTTGGACTAAGCATAAAGAACATTGACTAATCCTATGCTTGGTTATTGATTCTGCGGCTAGGCTGGGAGGATACCGGCTCTCACTTCAGAGCTCCCACGTTCCCCTCGTCTGAGGGGTAACATCTACACTTCATCACTTAAATGATAGGACCAAATTGAGGATATTAGTGTGTCACTCTAAAATCTCCAATTATACGCCCAATAATTTTTATTTCCCTATTTATTTTAATCTTGGATGTAATCTTCACTTTAGTTGTAAATTTAGTTGTAAACTCAACATACCTTTCCACTCTAAAATCTCCAATTCTACGCTCGATAATTTTTATTTCCCTATTTATTTGCACCAAATTGGGGATTTTAGTCTGTCACTCTAAAATCTCCAATTCTACGCTCGATAATTTTTTTTCCATATTTATTTGCACCCAACTTTTCACTCTAAAATCTCCAATTCTACGCCCGATAATTTTATTTCCCTATTTATTTGCACCCAACTTTCCTCTAAAATCTCCAATTCTACGCCTGATAATTTTATTTCCCTATTTATTTGCACCCAACTTCTAAAAGGACTTTGACCTCCCAATTCTTGGATGTAATCTTCACTTTAGTTGTAAAACTTAACATATTTTAACAAATCAATTGGCCAGATCAAAAGTAAATTAATATTAAAGTGAAAGGATCATCTCAACTTCTTTAACATTCTCGTGGCACAACCAATTCAAATCACCATTTCACAAAATCTCAAGATAAGGAGAGAGACAGAAAACTATGGGTTGCCTCCCACAGAGCGCTAGGTTTAACGTCGTCAGGCCGACGCAACCAGTGCTCATTCTGGTTGACCCAAAATCACTCGATTGTTAATTTTAACATGATCCCCTATAAAATAGGGTTTCTTTCTATGAGCATTCACTTTAAATATTTTCTCAATTTTAGGATCTTTGATATCCACAGCTCCATAAGGATAAACTTTCATCACAAAAAATGGACCCATCCACTTGGACTTAAGTTTGCATGGAAATAATCTTAACATTGCATTATATAGCAAAACTTGTTACCCTGACTAAAAATTTTTAGTAAGAATCCTTCGATCACGCCACATCTTCATCTTTTCTTTGTAAATCTTAGAACTTTCATAAGACTCATTCCATATTTCTTCAAGCTCATTTATTAATAATAATCTTTTCTCACCAGCATCTTACAAATTATAATGGAACTCTTTAATCGCCTAATATATTTTATGCTCAAGTTCAATTAGTAAGTGACAAGCTTTCCCAAATATTAGCCAAATGGGGACATTACTATAGGAGTTCTATATGTAGTCCTATAAGCCCACAAAACATCTTTTAATTTCACGATTGGATAATTCAGCCATACCACTTGTCTGAGGATGATAAACAGTAGCAATCCTATGGTTTATATGATATTTCTTTAACACTTTCTCCATTATGGCATTTGTGAAATTATTTCCCCCATCAATTATGATAAATCTCGACATCCCAAATCTATAAAATATGTTCGTTTTAAAAAACGTTACAACATCTAGAGCATCACATTGAGGTAAGGCAACAGCTTCTATCCATTTGGATACATAGTCCACTGCTAACAGTATATATAAATTTCTGAATGATGGTATAAATGGTCCCATGAAATATAATCCCCAAACATCAAATGTTTCAACTTCTAGCATATAATGGAGGGGCATACATTTCTTATAGAAATATTGCCTACACATTGACATCTATCACAAGTTTTGATATAAGCATTAACATCTCTAGAGACTGTAGACAAATAAATTTTGTATGTTATTTTATCAACACCAAAATGTCCCCCAAAATCAGAATTATGACATTTTTGTATTTTGTATGTTGTTTTATCAACACCAAAATGTCCCCCAAAATAAGAATTATGACATTTTTGGATAATCTCATAAGTCTCTTCTGAAGGCACAAATCTTTGAATAATCAGATCCTTCCCTTGCTTATATAAAATGGTTCATCCTAAAAATAAGTCTTAGCTTTAGAGATAAATTTTCTCTTCTCTTGGTATGTCATTCCATAGAGTATAACATCACAAACAAGAAAGTTCACAACGTCAGCATACCACAGAACACGCCACTCATTAATACTGAACAATTTTTCATTTGGAAAATGTTCATTAATTTCTCTTTTAAAAAAAGAGTGGTTTTTCTAATTCAAGGATGGACAAATGATCAGTAATTTAATTTTCCATCCCATTTCTATCTAGTCTTTTAAAGTCAAATTTTTTCAAAAGAAGAACCCATCTTATAAGTCTAGGTTTAGAATCTTTCTTTTTCATTAAGTAGTTAATAGAAGAATGATCTGTATGCTTTATACATTTAGTTCCAATTAATTATGATCTAGGTTTATCAAAAGCATATACTATTGCTAATAACTCTTTCTTAGTTATTGTATATTTAATTTGGGCTTCATTCAGACTTTTACTAGCATAGTAAATTACTTTAAAAATTTTATCATATCTTTGTCCTAAAACAGCTCCAATAGCATAGTCACTAGCATCACACATCAATTCAAAAGGTTTTTCGCAATCTGGTGAAACTATAATTGGTGCAGTGACTAAATTTGTTGTTAAAAACTCAAAAGCTTTTAGGCATTCTTCATCAAAATTGAAATTTGCATGTTTCTCCAGTAAATGGCATAAAGGCTTAGAAATTTTTGAGAAGTTTTCAATATATCATTTGTAGAATCCAACATGTCCTAAAAAACTCCTAATTTCCCTTACATTGGTTGGATAAGGTAAATTAGTGATCACTTAAATTTTAGCGGGATCTACTTCCATACCATTTTATGGTCTTTGATGTCCTAATACAATTCCTCCTGCTACCATAAACTGACATTTTTTCCAATTAAAGACTAAATTTGTTTCTTCATAGTGTGAGAACTTTAGATAAATGTTCTAGACATTAGTCAAATGAAGTTCAAAACACTGAAAAATTATCCATAAAGACTTCATTCCCTTTTCAGTTAAATCACAAAAAATTTTCATCATATATCTTTGAAATGTATCAGAGGCATCACATATCCAAAGGGTAATCTTCTAAGAGAAAATGCATTGTAAGGACTGATCAACATTGTTTTCTCTTGATCCTTAACAGTTATTTGTATTTGGTGATAACCAGTATATTCATTCAGAAAATAAAAGTATTTATGCCCAGTTAGTCTATCCAGCATTTGATCTAGAAAGGGTAGTGGAAAATGCTCTTTCCTTGTGGCGAGATTTAATTTTCTATAGTTAATGCATATTCACCACCCTATGACTTGTCTAGTAGGTATTAATTCATTATGTTCATTTACAATCACAGTTACTCCTCCTTTCTTAGGAACGCAGTGAAATGGACTAACCCAAGCACTATCTAAAATAGGGTAGATAATTCTAGCATCCAACCACTTTAAAATTTCTTTCTTAACAACTTCATTCATAATAGAATTCAATCTTCCTTAAGGATCAGCCCTGGGTTTGCAGTTTTCTTCCATATGAATTATATGCATAAAAACTGATGGACTAATTTTTTAAATATCATCTATTTTCCATCCAAAGGCTTTCTTAAGATTTCTCAAAATTTTCATTAATCTTTCTTCTTCTTCCAACGTTAACTATGAGGAAATTATAACTGGTAAAGTAGAGGAATCAACTAAAAAGGCATACTTCAAATGTTCAAAAGATAACTTCAACTCAAGTTCATGAGGTTTTTCTAATGATGGAGAAAATGGTTTATCTTTTTCTATGGTGTCCAAAATTTTGAAACTTTCTCGAACATAGTTTGAATCATCTTTATAAAGATCTTCACATTGATCTAATTACTCTTCTTGCACATGTTCCAAATCTTTTATTTCAGATTTCTCTTTATAATTAGTTTTGAAATGTCATTCACTCAGATATCTTGTAACAACCATTCTATAACATTCACCATCTCTATCATTTGTAGGATATTTCATTAATCTTAAAATATTGAAATAACAGTTTGATCATTGACACACATTGTTAATTCGCCCTTTTGCACATCTATCATTGCTCTTCCTGTGGCTAGGAAAGGTCTCCCCAAAATGATAAGTATCACTTTATCTTCCTCCATATCCAGCACAATGAAATCAACACGAAAGATAAATTGATTCACTGTCACTAAGACATCTTCTATAACTCATTTAGGGTATGTTATTAAATGATATGCTAACTGCAGAGTTACAGTTGTAGGGGTATATTCTCCTAATTCCAATTTTTTAAATATTGATAATGGCATAAATTTAATGCTTGCACCTAAATCACATAAAGCTTTTCTATAAAATTTGTTTCCTATTACAAATGGAATAATAAAGCTACTGGGATATTTAAGTTTTTCAGGATGCTTTTTCTGAATTATAGCACTACACTCCTCACTAAGTGTGACAGTATTATTACCTTCAAACTTCCTTTTTCCTTTTGAGAATATCCTTCACAAACTTTACCTAGCTTGATAATTGTCCTAATGCTTCAACAAATGGAATAATATTTATAAGCTTCTTAAAAATTTCCTAAAATTTTGAAAATTGCTTATCCAACTTCTATTGACGAATTCTCTGAGTAAGTGGAGGTGGTGGTTTTTCCAAGTCAATTTTAGTGGAGAAATAGGTCTTTCTAAATCTTTTGGAGAGTCCTCTTTTAGTTTTTCAATTTCTTCTCTCTCTACTTCAGTTTCTTTTTGAACCCCGCCTTCCAACTCTCTTCTGCTTCTAAGTTGAATGGCTTTTACTTGTTCTTTATTCTGGCCTTTTGGATTTGTTTTAGTATTACTAGGAAGTGTTCCTTAGGATCTATTACTTAATGAGTTTGTGATATGTTAAAGTTGATTCTCAATATTTCTAACTGTAGCTACTTGACTTTGTAACTAATTTCCCATTTGTAACATCTCTTCTTCTATAGATAACTTCTTCTCCTTAAGTTGTGGATTACTGTTGAAACCAAGAGGATAGGTAGATCTATTATTATTATTCCCTTGGTTGTTCTAGTTTCCTAATGGGTTTACTTGGTTGTTCCCCCATTTTTGGTTACTATCACCTTAAGTATTATTCAAGTTGAAATTAGGATAGTTCTTCCAACCTGGGTTATAATAATTTGAATATGGGTTATTTTGCTTGTTATTTATGGCATTCAAAGTTTCTAATGATGCTTGAGAATCTACCATTTGGACTAATGAATTCTCTTCAATCATAGAAATTGGTTGAGAAAAAATCATTGCAAATTGGTCTAACTTCCTTGAATTTGCAGCAACTTGATTTGCTAACATAGTAAATGCATTAGATTCGTGAATATTGGCTACTTTTTTAAGATTTACCCTCTCAGAAGGCAATAAAAAATTATTGGTAGCCATTTCTTCAATTAAAGCATAAGCTTCATGAAATTGTTTTGACATCAATGAACCACTAGCAGTGACATCGATAATAGATCTAAGAGACCCAACGAATCCATTATAAAAAGTTTGAATTGTTGACCAATCTGGTATAACATGGTGTGGAAACTTTTTAAGGAGATCTTTAAATCATTCACATGCTTCTTAAATAGATTCCTCTTCAAACTAATTAAAAGATGTAATATCATTTCTAAGCTTCGCAGTTTTTGATGGTGGAAAATATTTAGCTAAGAATTTTTGTGCTAAACCACCCTAAGTTCTGATAGATCTAGGTTCCAACGAATGCAACCACATCTTAGCTTTATCCCTCAGTGAGAAAGGAAATAACTTAAGTCTTATGGCATCATCTGATACACCATCGTATTTAAATATAGAGCACAATTCTAGAAAATTGGCAAGATGTAAATTTGGATTTTCATTTGGTGATCCCCCAAAAAAATTATTTGAGACCATTTGGATAATAGTAGTTTAAAGCTTAAATGAATTAGCCACTACAGTAGGTTTTTGAATACTACATTGATGTTCATCTACCGTAGGGTTGACATAATCTCTTAATGGTCTAAATTCTCGATAAATTTTAGCATTTTGATTATTTTGATATGACATTTCTGTAATTTTTTTAGATTTTTAAAATTTTTAATTTTTTTTCTTTTTCTGATGTTCAAAATAGTTCTTTCTAATTCATAATCATAGGGCACTAGTCCTTCAGAACCTGAACTTTGCATACACTAACAATAAAATAAAATAAAATAAAACACACAAAATTACTTTATAAATAAATTGCTATAATTCCTACAATAAATCTTAAATTTTAGATAAGACTTCCTAAAATAGAAAATTGGTTTCAATCATTCCCCGACAACGGCGCCAAAAACTTGATCCCGACTGTTTATATGCAACTATATAACAAAGTGTTTGATTATATTTTCACTTATCTTTCCTTACGTTGCAATAATACCAAAAACTTGATCTTAAATAAAATACAAATTTAACTTTTAACTTAATATATACATTGTGATACTACGCAAGTATTTGTATCATTATCAAGTAATATAAGACTTTTATTAAGCCCCAAGTATCAAACCCATATGGATTGTTCACAGTATGCGATAAATAAAGTAACAAACTTTCTACTTTAAAAAGACAAATACTTAAACTATAGCTTTTATCATGGGAATGAAATTTAAACTCTTTTTGGTATTTTTAATTTTTGAAAATGAAATAAAAACTTACTAAAAATAACTTGAGTTTATGTAAAAAAAAAGCACTGAATATGAAATATCTTTCTCCTTATCATGAATCAACAAAAAGTATAGGATTTATATTGTGGAAGTATACAAATTGTATTATGCCGAATATAAGCAATATTATTCTTTACCCTTACTAAAGATGCTATAAAGAACATTGTCCAATTTAAAGTTTGAATAGTTTTGAAGACCAGTTAGGTAGGGAAGAAACTAGCTCTCACTTTAGAGTTCCCTCAGTTCCCTCCACATTGGGGCTAACATCTCGTATCAAAACCTAAAACAATAAACCAAGTTGGGGACATTATCCTGTCACTCTAAAGTCCTCTAACTCTTCACCCTTCAAAGATAATTTCCTTATTTATTTGCACTCAATCATTTGAACTACATCATTCTCATTCATACAATCTCTTTTGATTCTTTCCAATTATTGACATATACAATATCATCTCGGTTCTTACATGTTCTCATAACAAAATTTAACATCTAGATGGGTCAGATGAAGAAGTAAATGAAGTGCATGGAATAAAATTATCACAACTTCTTCCAACATTAAAGAATATTGTACTCTCCATAACTTCCATCCAAAACTTAATTACTTATCATTTTAAGAAGAAAGATAAAGAAAAACCACAACTTCCATCCAACACTTTAATTACTTATCATTTTAAGGAGAAAGATAAGGAAAACTATTCAGAATCCATGGAGAAAATAAAACCACACTGTAGTTCAAAAGTAGAAATCATTGTCAAATCAACGAGTAGTCTCAATTAAAACTAAAGGTAGTTTAAAATAAATATAAAAAATTATCTCAAATCCTCTACAAAATTCTTGAAGTTCCTTTGAATCTGCTCTCTCTTAGAACACTCTCAACTCTCAAATTAAAACTTTAAATAAACAAAAAATAAAATTGTGGTGCTTGAAATTTTCTCAAAAAGCTCCTCCCAGAGCTTCTTCAAGTACTTTTCAGAACTTCTTAAGATTTTTCAGGACTCCCCTCATTTGAAAGTCTCAACTTCCTTCTTTTATAATTTTCTAAGAGGTGCCTTGCTATCTCTTCAAAATATGTCTTGATTAGATGTATTTACCAAGGGATGCCTCCTTTCATAATTATATTTTCATCCTTGGTGGTTATATCCACCAATTTTTTCCAATAGGTGCCTCAAATGCCCCTGCAAAATTAATCAAAATGAATTAACCCGTCAAGTAACTGTCACTGGTGCTTAAGCGCAGGGCCTCTGGCACTTATGCGCGGCCTTTCTATTTCACCGACGCTCAAGCACCGATTCTGGTGCTTAGATGCCAAAATACTTTTGCACCACTTTTGCATTTTTGCTCCAAGTTTGATCATTTTTTACTCATTTTAGCATTTTTCAGCTTTTTACTTGTACCTAAAAAAAACACATACACTTTCCATTAAAGCACAATATCTCAAAAATATGTATAAAAATATGTATAAAAACACTATATTTTTTAGGTGTATCAGAAGTCACCAAGATTATCCTCAAGATCTGTGACATCCCCTAGTTCTTCTTCCTTTAGATTAAAAAAATAATGTTCCAAATTTGAGCCAATCCCATTTCACACCTCTTTGTCTGATCTTTTGAAAAGGCCTATCTTTTGAAATTCTTGAAGACAATATCCTCCATTTTTTCTTAGAGTTTTCTTTGGTGACTTCGATTATCTAAGATGTAATTAACTATAGAGGCTTGCACTTATATGAAACTTTCAATAACCCAGCTTAATATAAACCCTATTTAATTTTTTGTATTAAATAAGGGAATTTTTTTGTCAACATAAAAATTAATTTTCCCAGGCTTAAACGGATGTCAAGAATTCCTTAGTTTATTTAATTAGGCCATCACTAGTAAGTAATGTGTTTACTCTTCGGAATAGATGCTTTGTTTGTGGTATTAGACTCATTTATTTAAACTACTAAGAATATGAGATTGGTCTGGTCTTGTATTTTCAAAATTTAAAATACTACTTTATATATATATATATAT
>JXCR01143231.1:431607-479296 GCA_002079205.1 Phalaenopsis hybrid cultivar | reverse complement strand
ATATATATATATATATATATATATACATATATTAAATTAAAATGGGTGTTAGTTATCTATTCCGGTGACCGACAACTACCAATTTGGCGTCCGACAGATTCTAGTGACTCCATTAGGGAATAGTTTCTCTCTCTATTTAAATTATAGAATATTATTTTCATATATCGGTAATGTGTCCATGTCCCTTATGGACCAAATTACCCTTATTTTTATGGCATGCTTCACCCATTTCTTTCTTCGATAAGTACGGTCCACTCTTTAAGACTTCAAGACCATCTCTTCAACCACCTTTGGACAGAGAGGTTCATGAGTTTATTAGGATTTTTATCTTTGTGTAGGGTAAGATCCACAATAAGTTTGTTGGTGTACTAGTTTTGCTTGGGCATTGTGCTTTGTACAGTCAGTCCAAAAATGGGTCCTAGACATTATTTTTCCCTTCGAGTTTACTTTTCTACTTTGTAAATTAAATTGAATTGTGTTGTGTTGCGCTTGCTTTTTATCTTTATTTAATTAATATCTTCTACTTTCAAACTATTTTCACTAAATTTTAAAATCTCTATAAACTAAAATTAAATAAAGACTTGTTTAGTCTACAAATCTGCATTTGTTAACTCTTAGTGTTCACACTAGAATTACCAGATGTTGGCCAAATAAATAACCCTAGAGCTTTCTTTTTGAAGCTACTGCAATGGCGTTCCCCATGCTTACTACCTCCTACAAGTTGCCAACTAGCCTCAAAGCTCGCAACGTCATTCCCACCAAAAAGTTTGTAACTGGATTCGATGAACTTGAAGTTGCTTTTAGAAAAGCACCATTTGTGGTAATGAAAGTTACCGCTCTGGAAGTTTGAGAGCCTTCCTTTGAATTTAACTTGAACTGTCCTTAGGATTTTGCTTCTTGCAAGACGGTCAAAACTGCTACTCCCCCAACACCTATTAAGTTTGTTGTCTCTTTTTATGCTAAATGAAATGAGGTTATGATTGTTGAAGATACAACTATTGGAATTCACCGTCCCACCATCGGTGTTTGAAATTGGATTGTGTTTAAAATCTGCACCGTTAACTTGGTCTCAAAGAAGAAATCGTAGTCAAAATATTCGGAAGGCTGCTAAGGCACAAACTCTCGAAAAGATATCCGTTGATGAGTTTCCTCACGAGGAGGGACTTAGATTACTAGAGACCTTTCTGCTCATATGAGGAAGTAGGTTCCACCTACTAATGGATACTAACGGATACAAATGTATTCAAAAAATTCTTGCTACCTTACCATTACTTCACGGTCGTGATGAGGAGAAGGATGAGCCTACTCCTATCACCATAGTTCATACAATATTCTAGAGGTTGGCCACTAAAGAAGGATGTTTAGTGGTTGAACTGTTTAAGCGAGTGGGATGTCCGGTGTCCTCTTGGTTGATAAAAGAGATTTTAAGGGATGTATGATCTGCCTGACAGTCTCAAAAGTCAACTGAAGTTTTGTCAGTCATATTTCTATCAGATTCTGTCTGGGAAGTCGAGTTGATACTACTGTTGTCATTACTACAGATTTTGCTACTACTGTTGCTCCAAGGTTTATAGGGCATCGTTCGGCTAAGTCATGTTTGGGTTTTAGGGTACCGACAGTTGTTGCTCGTTAAAGTGCCCCAAAGAAGTTGAAAGTGAAGAAGTCACATCATACTATATTTTGTCTCCACTGCGGGGAGCATGCCTTTCTTCAACATACCAACGCCTCTATTAAGACACCCCATCTCAAGACATCACCATCGAAGAAGAAGGTATGGGTATCCAAGGAAACCGTACCAGTACGGTTTAATGAGCCCATAGGGAAAGAACATAGAATGAGGCAAAGGCCCAAACTATTAGATATCGTTGCAACAAGGACAATTGAGTTTGATGAACAACCAGAGGATGTTAAAGAGAATCCCCCATATCTTAAGATAATCCATGAAACAATAATTGAAGAGAATGTTGAAACGCTCAAGGCTGAAATTTTTGAGTTAGCCAAAAGAGGGAATAGTAATTGATGATGATGAGGATTTTGATATTAACTATTATCTTGATGAAGATTTCATGGATATTCATGTCATCAAGACTAGAGCTGCCAAATCTGTGCTCGAGGCACAACCTCTCATTGAAGGGAAAGTTATGGATGAATTGCGCAGGGTTGCTCTACTAAGAGATGAACAAATTAGTTAGATGAAAAATAAAATGGAGAAGATGGCTGCCACCATGGCCGCCATAGCTACAGTTCATGGAAAGTCCCATTCACAACAATTAGCTTCTCCAGGAGTCAACCAACAAGAAATAGTTCACAGTATAGATGAAACGAGAGAAGTTACCTCCACCAATGGAGATGAGTATAAAAAGAAGGATTCCTCACTAAGTACCATACCAGAGAAAGGTATTAATCAGTTAGTCAACCTAAAAGTTTGAGAGGCCTTAGTCCAATTTAACGTTGGTGCATTGATTTCAATGGGTAGACCTTACCAAAAGGAGTTCAATGTCGTACCTTACCCAAAGGGTTTTTTGTCACCAAACTTTAAGACATTTGACGGAACTAGAAATCCCACACAGCATGTAGCAAATTTCCAAGACAGTTGTGACAACACCTGAGATAATGAAGCCTTAATATTTCGTCAGTTTGTCAGCAAACTATGAGGAATCTCATTTGATTGGTATGTCGAGCTACCCAACAGATCAGTTAAAACATTTTTCCAACTAGAATAGTTTTTGTGAAAGGATTTAGTGGAGCACATCATCATATTTCCATTAGAGTTCTTGTAGTGGAAAGACAGAAGCCTAACGAGACCTTAGTGTATTACATCTTGAGGTGGAGAAACTTGTGCATGAAATGTGAACCTCTATTATAGGAACAACATGTGATTAAGATTCTACTCAAGATCATCCATGAGCCAGCTGCTTTCTTGCCTAAGGGACTCCCCATCAAGCCTTTTGAGAAGCCGCTAAGTAAAGCCAACAGTTTATAAGAGGAAGTTAAGCACATAGATTCCTAAGAAAAGTCAGATAGGTCCAAGATGACTAGAATATTCGAGAAGAAATCTAGAATAGTAACAATCGTTGATAAAAAGAATGCAATCAATAAAGATATAGGCAGAACATTCTCATCAGAGTTTTCAGTTGTCATCACAGCATGTTAAGCTGCAAAAAACACAATAATATGGCCATTTTAGCCAACTGTCACACCAAAGAGGACCGCACCAAGCAGAGGGTAGAACAGATATGACTCTTTCAGAATGAATGAGGAGGATATATTCTTTCGAAGATGAGGTTGTGCCAAAGATGTTCAAAAATTTACTAAATAATATCGAGTTCAGATTACCAGAATCAAAGAGGCGGAAAGAAGTTGACAAGAGAGTGCATCCCAATTTTTTCCCTTACCACAAGATGTTGGGACATACAATAGAAGGCTGTTTCATCTTCAAGGACTAGCTCGAGAGAAATTTCAAAGAAGGAAATATAACAATGCCAAAGAAATATTTAAAATAATCTTAAAAAAGTTCTGTGAATATGATTTCGGCTGAGCCAATTACTCCGATAGATCTGTATTCAGAGAAAGATGGATAGAGTACCGTTTGGAGCAAGTCATCTAAGAAGATACTGGATCAGGTTCAGACCGCTTCAGCACAGGCAGGGTTTAGAGTCTACAGCCTGCTCAGCACAAGATGGAGCTTTTGCTAGAGAAATTGCCACAACTAGATAAATAGAAGAACAACATCATGAAGACAGATAGTGTGGGGGTAGGATATGGGTTGCCTTTATTAGATTGGTTGTCTCGGATTCGGGGAAGAAAATCTTCAAACCCTGACCATGTATAATTAACTTTTTGCCCCACCACAATATTATGATTGTAATGATTATGATTTTGGCTGTGTTTTAATTATTTCTAGTAATAATGTAACTAACTTTGCTCATTCTAACTCCGATCTCGATTCCCAAATTGATCCTCAAATTATACTTAATTCTGATGAACCTGTTAAGGAGAATGATGAAGATATCAACAACATCGGTTACGATAGCATCAGAAGTGAGGAACCAGACCTTGAGTGTCATGGTGCACCCCTTTCTATCAACTTGGATCTCTCCGATGAGGAAAAAGAGACATCAAAATCTTTGCCTACAACATTTCAAGGAGAAAATCACAAAAATAAATCTAAGGAGTGAGAAAGGGTTACCCTCAAGAACAACTCAAATGGATAAAGAAAAACAAATAGTCACTCAGGAAGAGCAACTTCCACCTTCTCCAGTAGAAGAACCACATAACCAAGTGAATATTGGAGGATTATATAAAGTTGATTGCAACATGCTAGCTCATCTTAGAAGGTTGCCAAAAAAACTAAGCATTTACAATGTTCTAATCCTATCAAATGAAATGACAGAATCTGTTTTTACAACATTGCATGAGATTTGCTTAGGTCAATTAGCCAGCACATCCTCGGATGAAACTTGTTCATTAAAAGAACAACCTTGGATAACATTCATGTACGAAGACTAGTTGCTCGGTACCACTGACCACAACCGATCGCTCTTCATCTCTGTTAATATTGGCATATTTTTCTTGTCCAGAGTTTTGGTAGATTCGGGAGCTTCACTCAACCTAATGAGTCTACAAGTTTTGACATATTTGGATATCAAGGCTCAAGATCTTACAGCTGATAAAATGACGTTAAAAGGATTTAATCAGAAATGAGAAAGAGTCCTTAGATCAATTACACTATTAATGAAAGTTGTAGAACTAGTAACAACTGCTAAATTTGACATCATCAATGCGGAGACCTCTTTCAATGCTTTACTTGGATGACCATGGATTCATGAGCATAATTGGGTTCCATTTTTATTACCCAATGCATCAAATATTTCAAAGAAGGACAAGAACATTATATCAAGAGAGATTTACAGCCATTTTTAGTACATGAAGTGGGCATTCATGAAGACGCCCCTAATATGCACCTCAAAAGAAAAATGCCTTTTACCTTGAAATTATGGCATATGAAGTATAAGATTCAAAATAATCATGAAGAAGAGGTCATTTGACTCCACTTCAGTGATCTAATACCATTCCTTCACAATGAGTTGGTAGAAGTTCTTTTAGCTCACACACCCAAGGTCGAGGTCGAGACTGAGGATGTGGATGAGGAAGGATCAACAAGATTTTTGAATGGACAAGAATTACCATCAACATCAACATGGAAGAAAGTTCTGATGAAGAAAGTTCAGAGGAAGAAATGATGATGATAAACCTCAGTATGAAATTTTGTTGGAAGATGAATATGAGTTGATGTATGATCGGATCAACCACTGTGTGAATGTCATCACCCTTATTCCTATACACCCACAAAAGGTTGAGAGTTTAAAGGTCAAGGAATTTTGTAGCATTGGTTTAAAGTAGACCAAGTCTTACCTTACTTCCCCTTCTACTAGTTCTGAAAATCATGTAAACTTAAAAGAGTATTCTAATGAATTAATAAAAACACCTTTTGTTTACTTGTCTCCATGTGTGAAAAAAATAATTCAATAGGGATATGTGTCAAAGAAATTACTAAATGATAAGTTAGAACTTTCTGAAAAATTATTGAAAGTTTAAAGTCAAACTCCTAACTCAAAATAAGGTCTTGGGTTTGGTATTTTAGGACTAGTCGATGAATCAAAATTTTTCATGGTTTTCACTAGTGGATTGGAAGAGGATTGCCTCGATGTAGAGGTTGACTCTCAATACCATTTAAGAGGTGTTGCCCCACTATAATTTTAAGAAGAAATTAAGTCAATAGTGGATGAATTGAAAGAAATCAACCTTGGTATTGAAAAACAGCCCTGACCTACCTTCATAAGTCTTATACTCAATGAATAAGAATCCACAAAATTTATAAAATTTTTGTCAGAATTCAAAGATTGCTTCGCATGGAATTACAATGAAATGCTCGAGCTATTAGCAGATGTTGTAGTTCACAATCTCGGGGTGGACAATGGTATGACCCTAGAAAAGCAAGCTTCTAGAAGAATATGCCTCGAGATAGAGCAACAAGTCATTGTTAAGGTAAAGAAATTAAAAAATGCTAACTTTGTAAGAGAAGAGAAATACCCCACATAGTTAGCCAATATTGTACCATTTAAGAAGATAAATGAGCAAATCTGTGTATGTGTCGACTTCAGGAATTTAAATAAGGCATGTCCAAAGGATGAGTTTTTGTTACTGATACCAAAATTAATTGTGGATATTGCATCAACACATCATATTTTCTCCTTCATGTATGGATCATCAAGATATAATCAAATCAAAATGGCTCCAGATGATGCAACACTTACAACATTCAAAACATCGATTAGGATCATTTTCTACATGGTGATACCATTCAGGTTAAAGAACACCGGAGCAACATATGAACGAGCTATGACAAAGATCTTTGACGACATCATTCACAACCAAGTGGAATGGTACATTATTGATTTGGTCATCAATAGAAAATAAAAATAGACTAATTATATCATTTGAGGATCGTGTTTGAACGATTACGGAGAAATGGTCTAAAGATCAATCCCTTATAATGTCACCACCGAGAAATTTCTAGGATTCATTGTTTGTCATCAAGGAATTGAGATCGACTCAGATAAAATTAAAGTTATCTTTCAAATGCCTCCTCCTAAAACCTTGAAACAACTATGCTCCTTCTAAGGAAAGTCGACATATCTAAGATGCATTATTTCTAATCTCTCGGGTAGGTGTGAGGCCTTCTCGGCATTAATTAAGAAGGATGCTAAATTTTTTGGGAAGAGAAATGCTAGCGGGCCTTTGAGGACGTCAAGAAACAATTAATGACACCTATTTTGGCAGCTCTATCCTAGGGAAACCGTTGATACTTTATACCACAACCATAGATGACTCTCTTAGAGCACTGTTAGCTGAGGTCAATGATGAGGGTAAGCAAAATGTGCTTGACTACTTGAGTTGTTGTTTAATACCGACAGAGGAAAAGTATCAGCCTATTGAGAAGCATTGTCTAGCTTTAATTTTTGCCCCCAAAAGCTCAGGTGTTACATGCTCCCTCATAACAATATCCTTATTTTGAACGTTAATAAATTACATTATTTGATGACCCGACCAACACTTTCTAGATATCTAGCACGATGGTCAATGATTTTATTGCAATTCAATATAACTTTTGTTCCCCTCCAAGCTATCAAGGCAAAGATTTAAGCTGATTTTCTCACGACGCACTTAGTTCAAATTAGGTCTCCTCTCAATGATGAGCTACCAAATGAACAAATACTTCAATTAGAATCATCCAGTACCAGACATTGGGAAATCTACTTTGATGGAGCTTTTTAAGCTAGAAAAGACAAAGGATTAGAGATGGTTGTACCATGCAAAGCAGAAATTGGTCTGATTTTCATCACGCCAGATTAGGGTATGTTGAGATTCATCCATCACCTGATGGAGTCGTGCATGAACAATGAATTAGAATATGAAACTTTGATCACTATATTGGAATTGACAATCTCAATGGATATAATGGACATTGTCATCTATGGCAACTCTGAACTCATCATCCAAAAAGTTGCCGGACAATATAAAATTTTGAAACCAAGGCTAGCAGAATATCACCAGTACACAATAAAGCTATTAGAGCAAAATTCTAATATGACTCTATACCGATTCCTCGGGGAGATAACGACCATGACAACGTTTTAGTGAAATTTGCTAAGGAAATGGTGGGTCCAGTGGGAGATTTTATCAACATTACAGTACAAGGACATCAAGTTCTATCTCGGATCGACCTCCACAATCTATGCGAGCTCATAAAAGAAGAAGATTGCAGTTACTTACATCAACAAAGATTGGCGCAAGTCATTAATTTGTAAATTGAAAAGCTGCTAGAGGACAAGTCTGAGGTATATCACATCACAAGAAGAGCTATGTCATATGCTCTAGTGGGTGATGTCCTCTACAGAAGATCGTTCAATCAGATATGGCTAAAATGTCTTAGCAGAGCTAAAGTACAAAATATAGTTAAAGTAATACATACCAAATTTTGTGCTACTCACCAGTAAGGGCCAAAAATGAAAATAAAGATCAAGAGACTCAGATATTATTTTCTAGCAATGATATTCTATTACATGGATACGACTATAAGATGTCACCTTTATCAAGTGCATGGGGTGGTCTTACAGCAACCTTCAAATGTGGTACACCTGACTGTTGCCTCATGGACATTTGAGTGCTAGGGGACGGACATAATAGCTCCGATAAACCCTCCATCCTCTAAGGGACATAGATTTATTCTTACCGCTACGGATTACTTCTCCAAGTGGGCAAAGGTAGTGCCATTACGAGAGGTTACAACACAGCATGTTCTGTAATTTTTCAAAAGGAAAATCGTCTACCATTTTTGTGAACTATGTAGAGTGATTTTCAAAAATGAGACAGCCTTCAAAAGCAGAAAGAATAACAATTTCGTCAAATGACATTGGATAGATTGGAGATACTCTACGATTCACTATCCCAGAGTAAACAGACTAGCCAAGGCCTTCAATAAGATGCTCGTACAAATCTTAAAGAAAACATTGGAAAAAAATAAAAGAGAGTGGCATAATAAAATATTAGAAGCTTTGTGGGCCTACCAGACAACGTTCAGAACTCCCATTCAATGTACAATCTACGCACTTGTATAAGGGTCTGAGGTCGTACTGCCACTCGAAGTCCAGACACCAACTTTTAGAGTCATCGTTGTCAACCAAATTACAATAGTAGAAAGTGCAAAACTTAGGCTTGAAAAATTAGAAAGCCTCCAGGGAAAACGATTAAAAGAGCAATAGCATTTGGAGCTCTACCAAGCCAGGATGATGCAGGCTCATGACAAATTAGTCCACTAGATGATGTTCAAGGTTGGTGACATTGTTCTTTTTCTAAAAAGACCTATTCTTGCACACCACAAGATAGGTGAAAAATTTGAACCCACTTAGGAGAGACCATTTGTCATTTAGAAGGATTATTTGGGAGAATCTAACCAGCTCATGGATTTTTTAGGTAAAAGACCTATGTTGCTGGTTAATAACTGCTATTTGAAGACATATTACCCGACATGACATTACTTGAAATTAAATCTTTTGAAATTTTGATTGTTCTGGGGTAATTTATTTGGCCAATCGTCTATGACAGGGTCAAATATTTTGTAACAAAATTAACCTTGATATATTGAAAATTTTGAAAGTTGCTCACTTTATTTCTCCTTTTCTTATTCTAATTTTTTTAATTTCATTAAATTAAAATAAATTAAATAAATAAAATCTGCACCAGTATAAATTAGAATCTTTTTTTAATAAGTGATTTTTTTTGTTCTTGTTTGTGTTGTATTTCAGTGCATTAATGTTTATCTGTGTTCTCTAGAAAAATGTCACGACAAAAGCTAATTTTTCCTTTAGAGACGGCTTGAATCTCACAGTTAACAATGAAAGTACTGCTCAAGGAGGGATCGTAGACTTTGACTTATACTTCAATCAGATCAATGTAAATTATGAGGATCCTCTGATGTACATAGTCAGTCGCCAAAAAAAAAGGATTACTGTCACTACAGAAGATCGATACCAAAGAAGACTCCTTGTTGAACAGGAAGAAAGTGATAACACAAAAATTCCGATGGAAGGGTTTGTCATCCATGATAAACACTAACAAAGAATTTAATCGGTGCTGATGTGGAATGAATGTCAGATGCACCACTAAGAATAACACAACACCGTAATGCTAATCGCCACAAGGAAATAGCCTTCTTACATGAGGAGAAGAGACGTATGAAAGAGATAGAAAATACACTCATCCCGATTCCTGAGGAGAAAATTTATGATCCTTGTATGAGAGTCTTCTACTAGTCCGCTTGCTACTTATGATGAGATAGAGTTTTTTTAAGAATAGACGCAACCAGCAATTCCCGATGAAATTTACAGAGGTTTCTTAATGTGCAACATCAAGATTTCCGTAAAAACATCGATGGGAGGAGTATTCGCAGAGTGCCCAGCATGCAATGTCATTCGCTTGGATCACTATAGTTCTTTTGAGGAGCTCACAACCACTGATGCTGGGTGTCAGGAGGCAGTATACCAATATACTGAATCATATATTTAATTATCTGCAGTACCAAGTCATACAAGATATCTTACGGATGTTAAGATGAGGGAGCCACCCCGACGATCTCAAAGGATTCCTACAAAAAAATTGGAAAGGGTTAATAGAGCTAAAAAGTGAGAATTTGAATTCTCTAAAGACACTAAAGTATGAGAATTCCTAATTTGCGGTGAGCTCGTAATCGAGCTAACTTACTAAACCACGCTATAGGACGAGAATTCCTTTTACGCATACTTAGAGGTGCAACATTTTCATAGCTCATACAAGCGTAGCTCCTTCAACTCTAGATCCAAACGGAACCCATACGTACTTTACTGTCATCCATTATTTAAAGTACACCAAAATAATATACTGTTTTAAATGCCTATTTTATGCTTATTTTTTGTGATATTGCATTTTGAAATAAAATAAAGTAAAATAAAATACTAATATTTTTTGTTACTTTTCAGACAACGGTGCCAAAAAATTGACACAGTGAGATTTGTATATGCAAATATTTATGAAGTTGACACCACTCAACGATGCCAAAAACTTGACACGAGAGATTTGTATATGCAAATATTTATGAAGTTGACACCACTTAACTGTGCCAAAAACTTGATGCAGGCAGATTTATAATAAATATGCAATATATCCCTAAAAAAACACTTTTCATAACTATAATTTATCCTTTAAAACTTTTTTTAAACTGCCAAATTTCTCCTAAATATCAACACAAGTATACGTATTGTGCAAGTAATAAAGGACTCTAATGGAGTCCTAGATATCGATCCCACTGGGAAGTTGGAAAAGCTTAAAGTTAATTTTGGATATTATTTTATAATAAAAATAAAAAATAAATGTAAAGTGTGAAATTTGAAAATTGACCACTTAGGTAAACGCTAATTACAATGCAAATGTAAGATTACAAAAATTAAACTTAACTAAATACTAAACATTCAAAAGTAAAATTATGAAAAATGTTGTGACGGAAGGTTAAAGTTTAAAAAGCATCCTTCCCCTTTACAATGAGTATATGGTTTGTGAAGAAACTAAAATCATTTGAAAAAATACATAATTTTTTTTTGTGTCAAATAGGAACAATCATATTCTTTAACCTCTTTCGAGTGCTATAAAGAACATTAACCATATCAGAATTTGGTCCCAAATTCCATAGTTAGGTTAGGAGGATACTAGTTTCCACTCCAGAGCTCCTACTACTTCCTCCCCTAAGAGCTAAAAATCTCGCATTAGTTTCCAATCAACTAAACCAAATTGGAAGTTTTAATTTGTCACTTTAAAATCTCCAATTCTGCATCCAACAAAAGTATATTTTCTTATTTATTTGCACCTAATCCTATGGATGACATATTCTTCCATGAAATCAAACGTGATTCTCCCTATATTGTAGAAATTGTTTTTCATTTATTATATATGTCTCTCAACAAGTTTAAACATTTCAATTGGCTAGATCAAAAAGAATCATCACAAATTATTAACATTTAAACCCGCAAAAATTAAAATTTATTCTTCACAAAACCATATCTTCAAAGTAGGGAGAAGCATAAAGAAGACTACACAAATTTCATGACAAGGATACGATAAAACACAAATTTTATGTATAAAAACGAGTTAACAAAAGTAAAGAAATAAAAATACAACTTCTCACAAACCTTCAAGAAAATCCCTAGAAGTTCTCTCCAAGTCTTTCTCTCTTTACAAACACTACCAATTCTCTCTTAGAAATGTAATGAAGAAGAAATCCCTCACTTCCCTCTCCTCTTACAAACCTAGAAGAAAATCTCCTCTTCTATCTCTCTAACTCTCTCGCCATCCACCAAAACTCTCTTTTGGTCCCCTTTTTGCCTCTTAAAGTCTTCTTCTCTTATTTTGGGCTGCCTACTCTGGAAAGAAATTCCAAATTCCTTCCAAAATTTCCTTTAAAAGTCAACACTTTTGAATTCAAAAGATGTGTCATTTGATCTAAGAGTTGTATCTCTTCATAAAAGAACCTTCCAAAGTGTCTAGATGCATTGAATCACTATAAGGGGTGTGTAGAACAAGTGTCCCTTTAAAAATTTATGCAAAATTCATTTTGAACCGCCTTAATTTGAAAAAGTCATCCTTGGCACATCATGCGATAGCTTTCTGGATTTTGGCACATCATGCGCCAATCTGACACATGATGAGCTAGAACCCAAAATTGGCTCTTTTACTCCAGATTTTATCCTTCTTTCCATTTTTACTCCAAATGCCTAAAAATGAAATACCTACAACAAAAATAGAAAAATACCTTTTATTAAAGTGCAATATAACCAAAAATAAGCATAAATAGGTACTTAAAATATTATATTATTTTGGTGTATCACTGTCCCCGAATTCTGATATTGTCGAGATTTCATGAAAATATAGAGATTTTGGAATGTTGAGATTTCGTGAAGAAATAGAGATTTCAAAATGTTGAGATTTTGTGAGGGTTGTGACAAATTTGTGCCGACAGAGAGATTCGTGATGCACAAGCGTGGAGTGAGGAACCTCAAACTTGAGAGGAGCAAACTCATCAAATCTATCATTTTCTTTTCTTGTTGTCTTTATCACATTTAATTATCAAAAGTATATTTTCAAAGTTTAAGTTTTATTGGTTTATTTTCAAAAATATATTTAAAATTTAATATCATACGTTGGTTATATTGTTCTTTGTTCATTATTATTCAAAACCAATGTATGGTTCCACGGCTCCTTATAAATCACACAAAAAATGAAATTTGACAAATTTGTTGAAATCTGAAAGAAATTTCATTAATCTGCTCCATATAGATTTATAGACTAAATATAAGTTGAAATATCAAAAAAGAAAACATGTTGAATATATCTGAAACAACATATGCAGAGTACATATCATATATGCTGCTCTGACGCAGTACAAAAAGGTGACAAAAGTTGTCTATCTATCTTATGTGGGGTGAGCTCCTAATGAAGCTGACATTCTAAGCCATGCTATAGGAGGAGAGTTCCTTTTATGCATACTTAGAGGTGCAACCGTCTCATAGCTCATACGGGCGCAGCTCCTCCAACTCTGGATCCAAATGGAACCCATACATACTTTACTGTCATCCATTATTTAAAGCACACTAAAATCACATATTGTTTTAAGTACCTATTTTATGCTTATTTTTTATGATATTGCAATTTAAAGAAGAGTATTTTTATGTTTTTGTTGTGGGCATTTCATTTTTAGGCATTTGGAGTAAAAATGTCAAAAAGAAAAAAATCTGGAGCAAAAAAGCTAATGTTGATGAATTTTTTAAATTAAGGTAGTTTGAGATGAATTTTGCGCAAATTTTCAAAGGGACACTTGTTCTTCACACCCCTTGGAGTGATTTAATGCATCTAGACACTTTGAAATGTTCTTTTATGAAGACATATGACCCTTCGATCAAATGACACATCTTTTGAATTCAAAAGGGTTGACATTTAGAAGAAATTTTTTAGGGAATTTGGAATTCCTTTCCAGAGGAGGCAGCCCAAAATAAGAGAAGAAGACTTGAAGGGGTAAAAAGGGGATGAAAAGAGAGTTTTGTGGGGTGGCGTGAGAGTTAGAGAGGGAGAAGAGGAGATTTTCTTCTAGGTTTGTAAGACGAGAGGGAAGTGAGTGATTTCTTCTTCATTACATTTATATGAGAGAATTGGTAGTGTTTGTAAAGAGAGAAAGGCTTGGAAAGAACTTCTAGGGATATCCTTGTGAAGGTTTGTGAGAAGTTGTATTTTTATATTTTTACTTTTGTTAACTCACTTTTATATATGAAATTCGTGTTTTATCGTATCCTTCTCATGAATTTTTTGTAGTCTTCTTTATTCTTCTCCCTACTTTGAAGATATGGTATTGTGAAGAATAGATTTTGTTTTCTGTGGTTTTAAATGATAATATTTTGTGATGATTTAAACTCCGACCTTCATTTTCTTTTCAATATGGCCATTTGAAATGTTCAAAATTGTTGAGAGACATGTTTTTAAATGAGATGCAATTTCTACAATATAGGGAGAATCAGATTTGATTTCATGGAAGAATATGTCATCCATGGGATTGGGTGCAAATAAATAAGGAAATATACTTTTGTTGGATGCATAATTAGAGATTTTAAAGTGACAGATTAAAACGCACAATTTGGTTCAGTTGATTAGAAACTAATGCGAGATTTTTAGCCCTTAGGGGAGGGAGTAGTGGGAGCTCGGGAGTGGCAACTGGTATCCTCCTAACTTAATCCTGGAATTAGGGATCAAATTCTGAATTAGTCAATGTTCTTTATAGTACTCAGAAGAGGGTAAAGAATATGATTGCTCTTTTTTGGCAATAAAAATTTTTTATATATTTTTTCAAATAATTTGAATTTCTTCACAAACCATATACTCATTGTAAAGGGGAAGGATGCTTTCTTAAACTTACAATTTTCGTCACAATAAAAACTTTATTTAGTTTTCCCAATTTTACTTTTGAAAGTTTAGTATTTAGTTTAGTTTAATTTCTGTAATCTTACATTTGCATTGTAATTAGCATTTACCTAAGTAGTCAATTTTCAAATGTCACACTATACTTTTTTTTATTATTATAAAATAATATCCAAAATTTATTTTAAGGTTTTCCAACTTCCCTGTGGGATCAATATCCAGGACTCCATTAGAGCCCTTTATTACTTGCACGATACGTATACTCGCATTGATATTTTGGAGAGATTTGGCCTTTTAAAAAGAGTTTTAAAAGATAAATTATAGTTATAAAAAGTATTTTATTAAAAATTTATTACATATTTATTATAAATCTACCTGCACCAATTTTTTGGCGTCGTTAAGTGGTGTCAAATTCATAAATATTTTCATATATAAATCTTCCGTGTCAATTTTTTGGCGTCGTTGCCAGGAAAGTAATCTAAAGTATTATTATTTTCTTTTACTTTATTTTATTTCAAAAAAAAAAATTTAAAAAGGAAAGAGTGTGTTTGTAGTTTAGTTGGAACATTTTCTTATTTTACTGTGTTTGCTTATTATTTGCTTTATTCAATTTATGCAAAGTGTAAGATCTGAAAACTTAGTCCCTGGAAAAATGGCTTAGAAATAAATGTTAGAAAAGTTTGAAAATAATAAAAAGAGAAAGATCAGTTTGGAAAAATGGCTTGCAATTTAAATAATGTTAGAAATGAAGATGAACATCATCAGTGACCTTTAAGAGATTATGCAAGTTCTACAATAGAAGAAATTCATTTGAGTATTCAAAATCCTACTATAGCTACCAATTCATTTGAACTTAAACTTTCTATTATCCAAATGGTACAAAATAATTAGTTTGGAGGAACGCTTACTAAAGATCATAATTTACACCTTCTAGTTTTTTAGAATTGTGTGCTACATTTAAATACGATGGAGTGTCAAATGATGTCGTCAGACTTAGACTTTTTTATTTTTCACTAAAGAATAAAGCTAAGATGTGGTTAAACTCATTAGCACTTGGATCTATCAGAACATGGCAAGATTTATCACAAAATTCTTATCAAAATATTTCTCACCTTTAAAAACTGCTAAGCTTAGAGATGATATCACATCTTTTTGTCAGTTTGAAGGGGAATCAAATTATGAAGCCTTCGAAAGATTTAAAGGTCTCCTTAAAAATTTTCCACACCATGCGTTGTCAGATTGGTTAAAAATTCAAACGTTTTATAATGGGTTGGTTGGATCTCTTTGATGGATAATTGACACTGTTGTCGGTGGATCATTAATGTCCAAACCATTTGATTAATCATTTTCATTAATTGAAGAGATGGCTACTAATAATTTTCAATGGCCCTTTGAAAGGGTAAATTTAGAAAGAATAGCTAGTATTTATGATTCTGATGCAATATCTATTTTAGATGCCAAAATATTTGTTATATCAAAGAAGATAGATCAATATAGAATGCATTATTCTTAGACAACACGTATGCTTGAGGAGAACTCATTGGGACCAATGATCGAATCTAAATCTTCTTATGAGACTTTAAATGCAATAAACCATTGTTCTAATAATCCTTATGCCAATTATTATAATCCTGATTGGAAGAATCATCCAAATTTTAGTTGGAATAACAATAATTCTAATGCTACAAATTCGCAATGGGGAAACAACTGCGAACCCATTAGAAAATTCCAAAAATCAAGTGAACCAAGCTTATAAACCTTATTATCCCTCAGGTTTTAATAATTTGAAGAGTAAGGAGAAAATTTTATCAATGGAAGAATTGATATTGCATATGGGTAGTCAATTACAAAGTCAAGGAAACTCTATCAAAAACATAGAAAATCAATTCAGATGTATTGCTACTG
This sequence comes from Phalaenopsis hybrid cultivar, assembly GCA_002079205.1. Taxonomy (NCBI): domain Eukaryota; kingdom Viridiplantae; phylum Streptophyta; class Magnoliopsida; order Asparagales; family Orchidaceae; genus Phalaenopsis; species Phalaenopsis hybrid cultivar. The sequence continues at coordinate 462,838 of JXCR01143231.1, read as the reverse complement.
CACTTAGCAATAGACCTCCAAGAACATTGGATAATAATGTTGAAGTAAATCTTAAAGATCTGAGAAGTGGAAAAGAATTAGAAAACAGAGTTGAACAAGAAGTTGAAGTAGAAAAAGATGAGGTGGAAAATAAAAAATCTGGTGAAGATTTTCAGTTCGAAGTAGAAAATTCTATTAAGCCAATGAAAATCACTGTAGCAAGACCACTATATCCTTTTACTCAAAGATTGAAGCAGAAATATAGGGACAATAAATTTTCAAAATTTTTGGAAAGTTTGAGAAAATTATTGATAAACACTCCATTTGTTGAAGCTTTGGAACAAATGTCAAGCTATGTAAAGTTTATGAAGGATATGCTTAATAAGAAAAGGAAGTTTGTAGATAATGAGACTTAGGTATGGAGTTTATCTTTCCTGATGTACTTTTTTGTATTAGATATGGAGGAAGGTATAGAAAATTCCTATTATTTTAGGAAGATCATTTCTAGCCACTGGAAGAGTGTTGATAGATGTGCAGAAAGGAGAACTAACTATGAGAGTTAGTGATCAAGAGGTTACAATTAATATTGCAAAATACATGAGGTACCTTGCAAAAGAGCAAGAGATTGACTGCTTCAGAATGGATTTTAATGAATATTTAAGCCATGAATATTTCAAGAAAACTTTTGAAAGAGAATTTAAAAAAGAATATCTGGAATATCAAAATGAGGATAGAATTCAAGATGAATCTATGGAATTAAGTAAAGAGGATATGGATTATGTTTAGGAAAGACTTGAAATGTTGGTTCCTATAGAAAGTAACAAGAATTTGATTTCATCTATCAAGAAACCAATGAACTAGACCAGAAAGCGTTTCCTAGACATTTAAAGCATGCACTTTTTGGAGATTTATCTACATTACCTGTTATAGTATCCTCAGAATTAACTTATATGCAAGAACAACATTTGTTGGAAATTTTGAAAGAATATAGGAAAACCTTTGGATGGATATTAGCGGATATTAAAGAAATCAGTCCTTCAATTTGTATGCATAAAATCTTATTAGAAGATTAACATGAATCAAGGGCTGACCCTCAAAGGAAATTAAATCCTATGATGAAGGAAGTAGTAAAGAAAGAAATTCTAAAATGGTTATATGTTGGAATAATATATCCTATTTCAAACAGTGCTTGGTTTGTCCAACTCACTATGTTCGAATGAAAGGAGGTGTGACTATAGTAATAAATGAGTGTAATGAACTAATATCAACAAGACATGTCAGTGGTTGGCAAATCTGCATAGATTATAAAAAATTAAATTCTTCCACCAGAAAAGATCATTTTCCTTTACCCCTTTAGGACCAGATGTTGGATAGATTAGCTGGGCATAAATATTTTTATTTTCTAGATGGATATACTAGTTATTATCAAATATCTATTGCTCCAGAGGATCAGGAGAAAACAACATTTACTTGTCCTTATGAAACTTTTTCTTTTTGTTGAATTCCTTTTGGATTATGTAATGCACCTGCAATATTTGAAAGAGGTACGATGTCAATTTTCTGCGATTTGATTGAAAAAGGGATTGAAATCTTTATGGATTATTTTTCTGTAATTGGAACTTTATTCAAAATATGTCTAAATCATTTAGAGAAAGTTATGGAACGTTGTGAAAAGACTAATCTCGTATTGAATGTGGAAAAAAATGTCAATTTATGATTGCAAGAGGAATTATGCTTGGACATAAATTTCAGAAAATGACATGAAAGCAGATCTCGCAAAAATACAAGTTATATCAAACCTACCTCCACCTACCACAGTAAGAGGAGTTAGGAGCTTTTTAGGACATGCTAGATTTTATAGGAGATATATTAAGGATTTTTAAAAAATTACTAAGCCTTTATGCCAACTTCGGGAGAAAGATACAAAATTGGAATTTAAACAAGTTTGCCTTAAAGCCTTTGAAACTTTAAATGAAAAATTGATCATTGCTCCTATAATTGTTTCATCATTTTGGGAATGATAGAACTATTCTAGTCTCGATAGATGTTAATAGAAGTATCTAATCATGAAATTAATTTAAGAAGTTTTATTATATAATATAAGATTAAAATTATATCCTAGAAAATTGAAGTCTAGGTGAAAAGAGGCATTCAGTGTTATAAAAATTTATCCCTATGGGGAAGTTAATATTGAAGACCCTAAGATTGGAAGAATATTTAAAGTGAATGGGCACATATTGAAATCATTTTTTGATTGTCAAAGACTAGCTTATAAGGATATAGTAATGTTGGGTCGCCCAAAATAAGACTGAGAATGTCGGACTGACGACATTGAACCAAGCACTTTGTGGGAGGCAACCCATTTATATTGTTGTCTAACTTATTTTTGAGTTTGTTTTGTTTGAGATATTTCATGTATATTTATGTTAATAGAAGTATCTACTAATTATATATTTAGTAGAATTATCTAATCATGAAATTAAGAGAATTATGGAAAAGAGTGTTAATCCTAGTAAAATTGATTGGTCTACTAGATTAGATACTGCATTATGGGCATATAGAATAACCTATAAGACACATATAGGAATGCCCCCTTATAGATTAATTTTTTGGATAACTTGTCACTTGCTAGTTGAATTGGAACATAAAGCTTATTGGGCTATAAAAGAATTCAATTTCAATTTGAAAGAAGCTAGTGAGAAAAGATTATTGCAATTGAATGAGCTTGAGGAAATCAGAAATGAATCGTATGATAATGCGAGGATTTATAAAGAAAAGAAGAAAAAAAGCATGATCAGAACTTGATAAAAAGAAAATTTCAACATGGATAGGAAGTTTTATTATATAATATAAGATTAAAATTATTTCTTAGAAAATAGAAGTCTAGGTGAAAAGGGGCATTCAGTGTTATAAAAATTTATCCCTATGGGGCAGTTAATATTGAAGACCCTAAGACTGGAAGAATATTTAAAGTGAATGGGAACATATTGAAATCATATTTTGATTGTCAAAGACTAGCTTATAAAGATATAGTAATGTTGGGTCGCCCAGAATAAGACTGAGAATGTCGGACTGACGACATTGAACCAAGCACTTTGTGGGAGGCAACCCATTTATATTGTTGTTTAACTTATTTTTGAGTTTGTTTTGTTTGAGATATTTCATGTATATTTATGTTTATTTCTTTTTGTAGTTTGTGTATTTAATAAAATATTCAGAAACATATGTATCTGCCTTATTTTATGGCAAATTGAGAATTTATTGGAATTAAATCAAAACGGTGAAAATTATGGAACTGGCGCATGATGCGCCGTGACTTTGAAAATATTTAAAACGTGTCAAATAGTGGTTTTCGGTAGTTTCCTCTCCATATAACTCCTAAAAACTGACTCCAAACCATATTTTAGGGGGGAAACAAGGGAAGTGTCACCTTTTTTCAATTCCTATGGCTTCCCACTCTAGATACTCCACTTGAATTGGAATTTTCAACAGGAGAAACTTCGTCAGTATCGATGCACAAAAATTACATGATTGAGTTCTAATGAACAAGAGGCTTATCAAATAAAGGGGATTTGTGAATCAAGGATTCAATACGTCAAATACTCGAGTAAAAAAGACTGCTATGCAAAGGCATTTGGAAGTGCTTTGCTACACTAATTTTCTAAAAATATTAGCATCAACAACATTAGCAATAGCAATATCTATAATAATTTCAACAACCACCTCTAAACCATCCATGTAAGGACCACCCACCACATCATTATGGTCAAGAACTATCTCCCAAGATGGCTCCTCCACATTAGTATTCCCTCCATCTCTTATAAAAGCCTCCCCTTAATATGATCAACAACAAACTCACAACTTTCCTTAACTCCAAGAACAGTCTCCTCTCTCTCCCTACCAGATACAAAAAAGGTTGACTCAATAGCTTTATTATCTGGTTGATAACCTAAACTAGTTATCAGAATAGAAATCCTTACTCTCTCTCTGCCAGATACAAAAAGGTTTGCCTCAACAGCTTTATTATCCGATTGATAACCTAAACTAGTCTAGGAATAGAAATCGTTAATTCCATATGCAAATGATAGCAGAGTTTATGAGAGTGACCAAACATCCTATAGCTAGTGCAATATCTTGGGTGATGTTCAATTATAACCGTCTACCGATAACCTATATGGGTCAATCCAATCAAAATCTCTTCAGGAATATGTCGAGTAATATCCATTTCAACAAGAAACCTAGCAGCAGAAGGTATGTCGGTTTCCTTTTCATTAGGAAAAAGATGTTTGATTTAATATAATATATATATTTTTGGAAAGTAATATTTTATTTTTGAAAAATCATGACCGAACTTATTTCATATAGATGAAAGTTTAAATAAACGAGCACAACACCATAAGTGACATATCTATCTTGATGACTAGACATATTACTTACTAATGAGGCTGGATTAAATAACTAATGAATTTAAGACATCTATTTTAGACTGCGAACCATTATGTTGACCGACAAATTCCCTTATCTAATATGAATGATTATATAAAGTTTATTTTAAACTTGTTCTAAAGTTTCCTTTAAGGGAAAACCCCAATAATTAATTACATTTTATATGACCAAGGTTACCTAAGAATACTCACGATTTAGATCAGAAAATATTGTCTTTAAGAATTTTAAAGGAAAATAATTTTCAAAGATCGAACCAAGGAGTGTGAAATTGGAAAGGCTCAAATTTAGAACATTGTTATGGAATCTAAAGGGAGAACTAAGGGTTTTCATAGATCCTTAGGAGAACCTCAATGACTTCCAAGGCTATCCTAAGGTTTGGCTTCAATTTTGAGAAGAAAATTATTGAACGTTTTATCCTGCCATTTTTATTATTTAGAGCTTACATTTGTATGACACAATCAGACAAATTTCCTAGAAGATAGGAGGATTTATGTCATAACAAACGACAACCTCAGAATCCTAAAATGAGTTAGGGCTAAATTTGTACAACATGATTATGCAAAGGCCTACAGATGAGGTGAGGATTTATGTTGCCCTAAAAAAATGATCTCAAAATCCTTTGGCTTGTAATTTGATTTTAAGGAAGAGGTTGTTGTTATAGATCTCCTTTTTGATTTAGAATGATGCCCTCAAAGTTAGCTCCAAGCTCCTTGGTGAAGTAGCAGTCCTAAAGTCTAAGGTTCAAAGGTTTAATTGACTAGTATGTTCAATCAATATGGGTGGGGTGTTAAAGTTGATTAAAGTGACACCAATTAGTATACCACAGTTCTCTAATTCTGGTACCATTATTTTTTTTTATATTACTTAGCTTAAACGAGTTGCTAAGCTCATTTAAACTTGAAAGATCTCATTAACAACCATGTGTTACCTCATTCGAGGTACTCCTGTAAATACAAAAGGACGTGTTATAAAATTGTTGTTTTGTTATATAATTTTAAAAATGTTCTTTACTTTTGAAAAAATGATTTTATAATTTTCAAATTCTAAAAAAAAGTTTTTGAAGGTAAAGCTAATACAGGTAATAAAATGCAGTAAAGTCAAAGGAAAGGAAATTGTATTGTGAAAAAATGTAAATGTGTACCTATAATCTTCTTGCACTCCCATCGAATTGTTAGAGCTTATGGAACATATATAATTTTGTGGGAAATTTAAGAAATTTCCAAGAATGGAAAGCAAGAAAACCAATTGAAGGTGTATTTATCGAGCTTAAGTCATAACTTGGTGGGTCCCTAAATTTTTTTAATGAACAGTTTTCTTGAATAAAGAAAAATAACTTTACTTGTCTTTCGATGTATCCAAAAGATCCTAAAACATTTAGGGGCATAACCCTAAACAATTTTAAAAACCCTTTGAAACATTCTGAGTTCATTTGATCTTATTACATTGTTCAATTAATCATACAAATTTAGATTTAGTTTCAATGAATTAAGAGACCCTATGCTCAGTAAACCTTGATATTTCAACTATCTCAGAGTGGGGTACTCAGACAGTCACATAATGTTCCATTTATTAATTATGTGAGTAAATGCCCCGAAGGATTTTATACCCACCACTAAAGTTGGGCCTGTAATATTTAGGAGTATTGAAGAATTAATCTTGTTCCTCTTTTCTAATTTTCATTAAACATGTTTAAATATCAAGCCCTAAAATTTAATCTCGAGGTGGATTTGTGGTAATCAAAATGTTAACTTAAGTGAGATTAATTCTCATTAAAAGATCATGCTATCATCTAATCATTATTTTAGGGGCTTCAAATTACTGGATTAATATCTTCCTAGCTTATGCCTACTACCTTAGTATCATCTGATTGAATTATCCCTCGAGTCATAACAATTAATAAAATTACAATTCTACCCTTATCATGAAAAGTTGGCAAATTGGTTTCTACCTCTTAACCCATCATATTTCAAGCATTCAAGAGCATTCATTATAATCAAAATATACCCATTTACCCTTTGGTTAATCCTAAATTTTAATTAAGGCATCAAAATCCAAAATTACCATTTTTGCCCCTAAGGCTCTCCACTTAATAACTCATCAAATATAACTCAATTGACTTTAAAATTTTTATGGTTCCCCACTCATGGGTCAATTAAACTATTAGAGGAGAAAATGTGATTTTTCTAATTTTTATTAATTTAAATAGTTATTATTACTCAAACAATAGAATTTTCAGTATTAATTTATTTAACAAATCAAAGTCAAATCTTGTTCATGGGAAAAATTACTGGAGTTTCACATGGGTCAGAGAACCACTTGGATAAAATTTCATGATTTTTTAAATTATATTATAATTGATATAATTATTTATTAATTTTAGTGATTAATTAAACAAAAAATATATTTTGATTTCAAAAATTACTTTTTATATTTTTCTTAAATCTCTCTAAATCCAAAGAACTTAGAAAAATAAAATTTTAATTTTTTGTGACTCTTATTTTTTATTATAATTAGTTTAATGGAAAATTAAAAAAATACATTCTTGGCATTTAAAAATACATAACTAAATCAGGAAAATTAAGAAAAATATTTTAAGGGGTCCAAAATGATCAGGGAACAACTAAGAACAATTTGATACATTTTCATTTTTTCAACTTTTGAAAATTTTTAATTATTTTAATTCAAAAAGTAGCTCAAAAACGACAAATTATTTTAAAATAAATTTAATTTTTCCTAAGTTCCCCATATCACAAGGAACTCAAAAAACCACTATTCATAATTTTTCTAATTATAGTTAATTTATTATAATTACTTTAATGCAAAAATATCATTTTATTTATAAAATAGATTTTAGTGATCAAATTATTTCAAATGAGCTTCATATTTTTGCACTGTGTTAAAATAATCAATATTTATAGTGTGGATTTATTTTTTATTAATTTTCAAATTATATTATATTTATTTAATTTTTAATACATCATAGGCATTTAATTGGCTAGAAAATTATGTACAATCATTAAAATACATTTTATACCTTTCATAGAGTCCTCTGACCACAGAAACCTAAGAATTTAAGTCTCATATTTTTTTATTAATAATTGAATTTATATATTTATTTTAAGCAAAAATAGGCAATAAGGCTTGAAAATAAGGGTTTTAATGCTAGAGATGCTCTCTGACCTTGGAAAAATTAGATAACGTCCCTATTAACATGAGGAATCAACCTCTAAAGTTTCATGCCATGGTAATAAATATTTACTTTATTAAAATTAAACTAGTTCAAAGATTATTTAATTAATTATAAATGACAAACATGTCAAATAATTTTAATTTTTATTCCACATTATTCTCCTTTATTTATTAAGCATGAATGTATTTTTCTTATTTTTATGATTTTTATACACCAAGTTATATATTTTATGAGGTTTTGAATTAAATAAATCAAAAAAATAAATTAATTTCTTTTTTAAACACGTGGCAGCCACCTAATCCTAGGAAGCTCCGAAGCTCTTCACGTCACTCCGCTATTTGACACTACCGTCCACGTAGCCGCTGACTCAGCCTGCGCTTTATGTTTCATTCTCTTATCTAGTGTGATCCTAGCCCTTCATCTGATACACGCACAATCCAACTGCCCTTCTTCTTGGTCCCCAACTGGCCTAGCCCAAGAACTGTCCACCTTGTAGGCTTAAGTTCTTTCCCTACATTCAACCAAATCGCATGGATTTTGTTCCTAAACAAACCCATCTATTTGGTTGATCAAGCATGAAATTAATTTTTTCTTAACAATGGCCCAAAATGAGCTCAATTTGGGGGACAATGAGTTAAACCTTTGTCTAAGAGGTTTGGACTCAATTGGATGCTTATAGAAGCTTTAGTGGAGTCTAGCAAAACTTCTAGAAGTGTCACTTTGGCCTGGTGAATGGTCTGAGAGTGGCCTCGATCTAGAGGTAGGTTAGGGTGATCTAGAGATAGGGCATTCGATGGGGTTATTATTAGTTTTGCGTGGAGATGGTGAGAAGCAAATCAATTTGAATTTTTGTGGAGTTTTAAGACATGGGTTGAAAATGTCGTTGTTTTAAGCTCTGAAATTGAGCTCAAAAATTAGGGGAGGTGGCTAGACAATGGTTGGGCTAAGCTTAGGAAGGCTGTAAGGATCTTAAATGAAAATTTGGCAAAGTTTCCTAAAGGTTCAATGCACTCTTTGTATTTGGTCATGAGCGGGTTGTATTTAAATAGAGGGGGAAAGAGTGGCCACCAGAGCTGGCCAGTGGGTGCAATCAGCTGCTTATGTAGAGGAAAGAAAGATGCAAGTGACCAATCTAGTTGAGACAGCTTGGATGGGTTAAATTGGGTTCATATGGTTTAGATGGCTCTATCGATTAAGGGTTTCCAGATGACTAGGCCGACCGGCCAGGCCAGGGCTAGTGGCTAGCTGAGTCAGATGAGCCAGAAGAACACTTAATTGTGATTAGTTGGGTGGCTTGATGGCTGATGGAAAAGATATAATTGGTTTAGCCATTTTTAAGAAGAAATACATTAATTCAAGGGACCCTTGGTCCATGGATCAACTAGGTTGGGCTAGGTGGATCTATCTTTGTTGCTGGGGCTCTAATGCTAGCTGTGGTGACCATGGTTTGTTCAATTTAAATGAGTTTGGTCAAATTTGGGGTTTGGGTTCAAATTTGGGATTTTTTTTTGGACTTAGGTCTAGGTTGATCTTGGGTCAATATTTGGGTCAAGTGATTGACCAAATTGATGTGGATGATTGCCATAAGAAGTTTGAAAAAGGAATTAAGTGATTTTGAATTTATTGAGTTATGAGGTTCAATTTGGTGAAATTTAGACTCCAAGGCAAAATTGGGGATTTTTATTTAGGTGGGATTCGGGTCAGGTTTGAGTTTAGGTTAAGGTCAAATGAGGGCTCTAATTGATCATGGGGAATATTGTGAAGTGTTTGGAACTTAAAAGTGGGGAAATTGATTTGGTTATGGGGTTCAATTTGGGGAATTTGATCATATGGTCAAAATTGGGAATTTTAAGTGGGCTTGGATTTTAGTTTTGAAATTGAGTTCAATTGGGCTTCAATTTTGTTTCAATTGGAATTGAGCATGATGAATTTTGATTTAGAATTGAATTTGAGGAAAATTGAAGTTAAATTGGTGGAAATTGGTGAAACTAGACTTCATGAGTGGTCAATAGTTGTTTTGGGAGTGCTTGAAATGATTTTGAAGGTTTTGGGAAAATTTGGGCCACTAAGGGCATTTTGGTAATTTCGGGAAAGTTAGGGGTATGTTGGGAAGTTTAGAAATTCCAGAATGTTTTGGGCAATTTGGGTGGTTTAAAAGAGTATTATATGATTTTTGGAAAAAATTGGGTAGTTTGGGTAATTTATGAAAATTTAGGGTTTCAAGGGTTATTTGGTAGTTTTGAGAAAGTTTGGAAGAAATGGCCAAATTGGGTATTTGGGTAGGATGAGATCAATTGAGGATGCCAATCATAAAATTAACCCTTTTTTTAGCCATGAAACCTAGGGAACTCCCATTTTGGATCCTCCATGTATTGGTCTTAGGCAAACCCTAGCATAGGGCTAATTGTTTACGGGACCATCCAGATGAGTTTCCAAAAGAGCAAGGGGCCAAGCTAAGCATGTTTGGTTAGGGTTGAGGTTGTGTGTTCAGGTGAGGGGTTTCAAGTGTGTGTGTGCAAAACTGACCAAGACCACACCACCCAGGGCTAACTTTAAGGCCAAATAGTCTTATGGGGACTCTTCTTGAGCTCCCCCTTATTAGGTCCACCTACTAAGAGCTAGAGTTTAGAACCATCATATGGAACTTCAAGATGAGCAAAGAAGAGTTTTAGAATTTATAATGGTGAGGGTTCCTTTACTAGTCTTCTAGAAATAGTTCCAAGAAAGTCCTATAGCTAGATCCTAAGCCTCTATGGAAGAAATTAAACCTCAACCAAAAGTGAAGTCAGCAAATGCACCCCCAATAGGTGTGGTTTGATGGGCACGCATACCACACGTATTGTCATTGACTAAAGAGATCAACAAACCAACACAACTAATTAAGCCAACATAATCAGAGCAAAGAGAGAAAAAAATGAATTAGGCTTCCGCTTGGGAGTAGACAGAGATACTCTTGCTGGGGCTAGAGGGAAAGTTTTTGGGTACAACCATTCAAGGTACCGATGATCGCAATGAAGATTCGATTCAATTTTAAACAAAAGATTTTAATTTTAGTTTAAATGAATTTAATTTAAATTTTAAGAAAACTTTGAAAATTAAGGATGTATAAAAAGACTGGATCGAGATGGATATCACAGAGACTCACATCCAGTTCAAAAAGACCGGTCGAGGAAAAGAGGTGCTACATTGGGAAGGAAAGCTTGAGGACTCACATCCAACCCAAGAGGTGCCAAAAAGGAATAGAACGGAGGCCTATCTCAAGGAAATTTCAAATTTTTTTCATTGAGAAGTAAAGCTCTGAGACTCAAGTCCAACTCAACAGGTAACGAAAGGTGTCACATTAGGAATGAAAGCATCTCCGACTCACATCCATCTTAAAAGGTACGGACTACATTGGGAAGAAAGGCTCTGAGACTCACATCCAGCCCAAGAAGTAGCAAAAGGGAGTAGAACGAAGGCCTATCCCAAGAAAATTTCAAATTTGCTACATTGAAAAGGAAAGCTCTGCCACTCACATCAAAATCAAGAGATAACGAAAGGTGTCACATTAGGAAGGAAAGCACGGGGACTCACATCCATCTTAAAAGGTGACGGGCTACATTCAAAAGGAAAGCTCTAAGACTCACATCCAACCCAAGTGGCAGCAAAAGGGAGTAAAAAAGAGGCTTATGGCAAGGAGATTTAAAATTTTCTACATTGAGAAGGAAAATCTTGGGACTCACATCCAACTCAATAGGTAATGAAAGGTGTCACGTTAGGAAGAAAAGCTCGGGGACTCACATCCATCCTAAGAGGTGGCTAGCTACATTGAGAAAGAAAGCTCTGGGACTCACATCCAACCCAAGAGGTAGGAAAAAGGAACAAAATAGAGTTCTTTGACTCTAAGTGCTGATATGAGAGTAGGACGGAGGCCTATGATCCTGAGGGAGTAGAAAGGAGGTCTATGATCTCGAGTGTAAAGGTGAGAGTAGGACAAATGCCTATGGTCCCGAGGGAGTAGAACGGAGATCTACGATCCTGAGTGTAAAGCTCGGAGTAGGATGAGTCCTACGGTCATAAGGGAGTAGAAAAGAGGTCTACAATCCCGAATGTAAAAGTGGGAGTAGGACGGAGGTTTACGGTCCATCGGGAGTAGAATAAAGGTCTACCATCTCGAGTGTAAAGGTGGGAGTAGGATGGAGGCCTACAATCCTGGGGGAGTAGAACATAGGTCTACGATCTTCAGTGTAAAGGTGTGAGTAAGACGGAGGCCTACAGTCTTGACGGAGTACAATATAGTCTACAATCTTGACTGTAAAGGTGGGAGCAGGACGGAGGCCTACAATCCTGAGGGAGTAGAATGGAGGTCTATAATCCTAAGTGTAAAGGTGGGAGTATAATGGAGGCCTATAGTTTCGAGGGAATATAACAGAGGTCTACAATTCTGAGTGGTAAGGTGGGAGTAGGATGGAGTCCTAAAGTCCTTACATAGTAGAACGGAAGTTTATGATCTTGAGTGCAATGGTTGGAGTAGGAAGGAGGCCTGCGGTTAAGGAAGTCTGCAGTTCTGAGGGAGTAGAATGAAGGTCTACGGTCTCCAGTGGTAAGGTGGGAGTTGGATGGAAGCCTATGGTTCTGAGGGAGTAGAACGGAAGTCTATGGTCTTGAGAAGTAATGTGGGAGTAGTATAGAGGCCTACACTCCCGAGGGACTAGAAGGAGGTCTATAATCCCAAGTGTAAAGGTGGGAGTAGGACGGAGGCTTACGGTCCCGTGGGAGTAGAATGGTTGTCCACGGTTTTGAGTGTTCAGGTGGGAGTAGGACGGGGGCCTAGAGTCCTAAGGGAGTAGAATAGAGTTCTATAATCCAGTGTAAAGGTGGGAGTAGTATGTAGGCCTGTAGTTTCGAGGGAGTAAAACGAAGGCCTATAATCTCACGAGCAATGGTGAGAGTAGGCAGGAGGCCTACGTTCCCAAGGGAGTAGAACAGAGGTCTACGGTACCAAGTGCAAAGGTGGGAGTAGGATGAGGCCTACAATCCCAGGGATTATAACAGAGGTCTACGGTCCCAAGTTCAATAAAAGCTGCAAAAATTATGGAGAAGTGGAGGATTTTCTAAAGTGCGGAAAGTATGGAAAACACATGGAATCTTTTGTAGAATGTGAAACTTTGTGAAGAGGGTGTGAAGACTTGCAAAATTTGTGCAAAGTGTGAGTTGTGGATATTCACATACGGAACGTAGAATGTGAGAGAGATGCAGAGTGTGGAATTTGTGAAAAACATAGGGTGTGAAATATCGAGCAAAATTATTTACCATTTTTATCATTTTATTTATTATTATGATTATCAAATTCAATTTATTTTAATATTCCTTCAATTTTTAATTTTAATTTGAATTCATTATTAGATTATTTTGTATCATTCTTTGTACATTATAATTTAGGACCAACTAGTGGTCATGCGGCTTTTCATCAATCGCACAAAAACACAAGTTAAAACATATGTTGAAATCCAAAATCATCTTTGTTAAATGGCTTCTAGCATGCAGTACAACTAGTCATATGCCAAAATTACCAAAACAACATGTTGAATACATCAGTGGAATCTGTAGTATCATATATCTCATCCTCTCTGCTCTGACGCCGCGCAAAAAGTAACATGTGTATGTCCCCTAGGGTAAGCTTGTGCATATACTTAGAGGTATAACTTTCGCAAAGCTCATATGAATATATTTCTTTTAACTCCATATCTGGTTGGAATTTGTATGGTATCTTGTTGTTGTCCATTCTTCACAATGTCACTGAGACTCTGTGGCGCGACACTCTAGAGATGCACTGTTTTGCCAGGTCTACTCCATTTCCTTTTAAAATCAGCACTGAACCAACTGGTAGTAGAGTTTCAACTGACCCTCTTAACTCTTCGGATCAAACAAAATCTATCTCTCTTTCAAAAAACATGTTGCTCTTACTCATGAAAGAAACTGTACAAAATTGTCTAACAAAGTCGTGATGATCGATGTGGGGAGGAATGCAGTCTCCCTCTACATAGATGTTGTTGATGTAGATATTTGGGATGCAATCCACTGGCAGTATACTCCATCTTACCATTCTCTTAATCACTCTCTTTATTGAGGACGACAAGGGATCCACCTCGTCATATCTCAAAATGGGGGTTCCCTTGCCTGTCCTTGACAAAGTTGTAATAATAGCCACACTGTTTGGAGATCCTGCTTTTTCCATGCATCCATTTTTGAGGTTTTGAATTTGTCTTCTTCATCAATAAACTAGCTTGGCCTCTATACTTTAAATCAAAACCAAAATCAAGAATCCTTCGTTCCTCGCTTTCTGAGAATACTCTAGTGTGTAGTTCCAATCCATCTAGGATATTAACAAATTCTCTCTGGATTTCCTCATAATACTCATTTTTTTTATTCCAAAACCTACTCATTCTTTCTAACTCTACTGTAGGAATACTCCGTGAATGTCAGGGTCTCTTCTCTATCTCATCCTCTGGAGGAATTCATGATGGTGGCCGCTTTGCAAATTGTGGTATGTTTGGCTTGACCTCTAGGTGGTCTGCACTTTTGAACCTCATGCTAGAGGCTGCGTATTCTTCAAACATCCCTTACCTTTTCAGGTGGAGGATTTTACACTTTGTTCATTCTAAATATGCTCCCATAAATGGTTTCCTTCTTGAGATTTTTGCATTACCCATGGGGCATCCCGCACAAAGCTCATCGGGGATCCCTTAAAATGTAGGCTCAGTAAATGTCTCTAGCTCAAATTCTGCTATCGGTGGACCGGTGGAAGTCTTCTTTAATTTCGGATGGTAGGGCGCCCTCCTCAATGGTGCATCAAAAATCCTTTCTTTCAAAGCACTGACTAAGTTCCCCATCGACGTTGTAATGATTGACTACAACTGTCTGACCTTTTCCATCAGGTCCTGCACTTCTGGAAAAGTTTCTCCCTTCTTCCTCTTCAATGTAGAATGTTGTGCATTGTAACCTCTCATAATGGCACTACCTCAGCCCATTTGGAGGAGTAATATGTGGATGTAAGTATAAATATGTGTCCCTTCAAAGATAGAGGGTCTATCAAACCCATTATATTCGTACCCCAACACTCGAATGGCCACGACGTGACGGTTGGGTGTAGCATATTCAGAGATTGGCACAAGACCACTCCATTCACTTGACACAAGTGAAATTTTCTAGTTTTATCCATGCAATCTATCAACATCACTGGCCAATAATATCTAAGTCTCTTAATTTTCTTCTTCATCTTTAGCCTTGACTAGTGAGCACCACACAATCTAGTGTTACTTCTTTAACAATATCTTCATCTTCTGCTCTACTTAGACATCGCAGCCTCATCTGATTGAATGACCCTCTATACAGTACATTACCTATTAAATCATGAGTCATAGCTCTTCTCATGATATGATATGCTTCGAACTTTTCATCTGGCAGTCGTCTTGTTTACAAATACTCTAATATAGGTCTGCACCAACCTTCAGTATTGTTTGTTACTGTAGCTATTATCCCTTCTTCTTTTCCAAATTTATGTAGATAATTGAGGTTGATATTTGACAAAACTTGACATCCTTGCACTTTAATATTAATGGAATCCTCCAATGAACACGTCAATTCCTTAGCAAGCTTGGCTAAAGCGTCGGGATGGGTGTTTTCTTCACGGGGAATTCTATACAGTGTTACAATGAGGTTCTTTTCTAACAACTTCATTATGTACTTGTGGTATTTTTCTAGGTGGCTTTAGAATCTTGAATTGTCTAACAACTTGTTGAATGATGAGTTGTGAAATGTCATAATGGCAATGTTTGTTATGTTCATCGATATTGCCAATTCTAATTCAGTGAGCACGGCTTTATATTCTTCTTCATTATTTGTGAATGGCTCTATCAGGTAGTAGGAAAACTTTAATATTCCTAGATTTGTTGTAACAAAAATCAGACTAATCTCTGCTTTGCCCGGTATGACTGTTTGTAATCCTTTATCCTTTCTGGTTGATTAAGCTCCATTCAAATACATCTCCCAACACTTGGTACTAGAAGATTCTACTTGTGGTATTTGCTCATTTGGTAAATCATCATTAAGAGGGGATCCAGCTGGAAGTGGGTGCACTGTAAGAAAATATGCTAAAACTTGTCCTTTGATAGTGTGAAGGGATACAAATGTTATGTCAAATTGCAATAAAATCATCGACCACCTTGTTAAACGTCGAAAAAGTGTTAGTTAGGTCATCAAATATTGCAATAGGTTAACTTTCAAAATAAAGGTGATCTTATGAGAGAGCATGCAATTTCTAAGCTTTTGGGTGGCAAAAATTAAGGCTAGACAATACTTCTCAATATGAGGATAACTTACCTCCACTGGTATTAGACATCGGCTCAAATAATATAGCGCATTTTACTTACCCTCAACATTGACCTAAGCTAACAGGGCTCTGAGAGAGTTGTCTAAGGTCATGATATAAAGTATCAAAGGTTTTCTCGCGATAGGGGCCACCAAAATAGGTAGTTTCATTAAATACTTCTTAATATCTTAAAGGCCCACTGTCATTTCTCTTCCCAAACAAATTTGGTATCAATGTCAAAAAGGATTGACACCTACCTGATAGATTTGATATAAAGCATCTTAGGAATGTCAATTTATGTTGAAAGGAACATAACTATTTCAAGGTTTTGAGAGGCGACATTTCTACAAAAGTTTTAATCTTATCTAGGTCAATCTTGATTCCCCGATGACAGATAATGAATCTTAGAAATTTTCTGAAGGTAATGCCGAAGGCACACTTTAAGGGATTTATATTAATATTTTATTTTCTTAATTGTTTGAACATGATCCTCAAATCATACAAGTGATCTATTCGTTGTTTGCTTTTAATGACAAAATTTTCCACATAGCACTCCACCTGAATGTGGATGAGGTCATCAAATATCTTCGTCATAGCTCGTTTGTATGTTACTCCAATGTTCTTCAATCCAAACGACATCACTTTGTATCGAAAGATCCCAAATTGCTTTCTAAAGGCTGTAAGTGTTACATATTCTGGAGCCATCTTAATTTGATTGCATCCTGAAGATCCATCCATGAAAGAGAAAATCTCGTGTGTCGATGGGAACTCCACCATTAACTCAAGTATTGGTAGTGAAAATTCATCCTTTGGACACACTTTGTTTAAATCTCTAAAGTCGACATACACCCGAATCTGTCCATTCTTTTTCTTAACTGGAATGATGTTGGCTAACCATGTTGGGTATTTCTCTTCCCGCAAAAAAGTTAGCTTCTAATAATTTCTTCACCTTGTAACGACTTGTTATTCTATTTCAAGGCACATTCTTCTAAGAGCTTGTTTTATTGGAGTCATACTCTTGTCCACTCTAAGCATGTGAACTACAACTTTCGAAGACAATCCTAGCATTTCATCCTAGGTCCAAATGAAGTATTCTTAAATTATGATAGTAACTTGATTAAATTTTTAGACTCTTCTTAACTGATTAAAGAACTTATGAAGGTCAGTCGGGGCTTCTCCTTAGTCTCGAGTTTAACATCTTTCAATTTTTTGACTGTTGACTTGATTTCCTCCTCAAACTCTGGCAGAACATCGTCTATCAGAGAGTCTTCAAAATCATCCTCCACACCAAGGAAATCCTCTTCTAATTTGTTAGTAACAACCATGCAAAATTTTGAATAATCGAGTGGTTCTATCGTAACAAATTTGAGGCCCTCTTCAACCTTTAACATTCTACAATTTCTCAAAGAGTTGCAGTTTATTCTTAGACATTTACTTTGACACATATCCCTGTTGAATTAATTTTTGCACATAAGGAAAAAGTAACCAAATGGTAATTCCATTAAATCATTAGAATCATCCTCTTCCAAATTTACATGAATTTCAGAACTAATAAGAGAAGAAGCATGATAAAACTTAATTGGATTCAAACAAACACCCCATACTTCCTTGACCTCTAAACTCTCAATCTTTTGAGTGTGAATCAGAGTAAAGGTCAGGGCATGCACGTAGTGGTTGATCTGATCATACATTAACTCATATTCACTTTTCTCCGCATCTTCCAATGAGATATCAAACTGTGGATTCTTCTATTTTATCATCATAATCTTTTCATTTAACTCGTCTTCATCAGAACTCTTTTCCATATTGATGTTGATGGTCAACCTTGTCCATTCATCATTCATGTTGGTTCATCCTCACCAATGTCCCCGACATCAATCTCGGGTGTGTGGGCTAAAATAAGTTCCACTAAGTCATTGCAAAAGAGTGGTGGTAGATTGTTGAAGTGAAGTTGAATAATCTTGCTCTTCTAACCCATTGAATCTTCCAACTTATTTTGAACAACTTCTCAGGAAAAGAGAGCCTTCTTTGGAGGAGCGTAGTAGGCGGCGTCTTCGTGGATGCCTACTTCATGAACCAAAAATGATTGCAAATCCCACTTGATACAATATCCTTATCCCTCTTTATAATACTTGATTCACTGATGTAGAGATGACAAAGCCATGCTATGCTCATGAATCCATGGCCAACCAAGCAAAGCAGTGAACAGAGTTTCTGCGTCGATGATATGAAATTTAGAGGTTGTTACTAGCTCTCCAACCTTCCTTAGTAGTGAAATTAATCCCAGAGCTCTCTCTCCTATCTAATTTAATCCCCTTAACATCAACTTATTGTTTATAAGCTTTTGAGCATTAAAATCCAAATGCACTAATGTTGTAGACTCATCAAGTTGAGTGTCGCTCCTGGATCTACCAAAACTCGGGATAACACAAATCTATTATTGTTGACCGAGAACTAGATCGGCCAGTTTTGATCGGTAGTACCAATCAGCAAGTCTTCATTGGTGAAGGTTACTCCAGGTTGTTTCGTTAATAAAGAAACTTCATCCCAAGATGTCCTGGCCAACTGAACTATGCAAATTTCTAAATCAAGTAGGTTAGTGACCAGAGATTTTATCATCTCCTTTGACAGTATCAGAGCATCGTAGATGCATAGTTATGTTATAAATCTCCTACGATGAGCTAGTACATTATAATCCACTATATAAAGACCTCCAATTTTCACTTGATTATGTATCTCTTCTACTTGCAGAGGTGGAGGCAGTTCTACTCTAGTGACTACTTATTTTTTTTTGTCCATTGGAGCTATCCTTGGGGGTAAAACCTTTCCATTCCTTAAATTAATTTATGTAATCTCTTCTTCTTTTGTTGGTGTAGCCAATTCTTTTGGTATCCTTTCTAATCTGGCTAGTACAAGTTGATTGCTGTCGGGGTTCCTTGACACTTGAGGACTAACTCCTCCCTCTCAAAACTATTGAAACCTGCATCGTCGTTGTCTTTTTTATTTCCATTAGTAGGCTTATCAGCTTAAGTATGATTTTAGGATTAGATTAAAAATTTAGATCAGGGTTAGATTGATCATAGTCAGTTATATTATCACTAGAGACAGTTAAAACGTAGCTGAAATCGTAATCATTACATTTGAAAGACCTCAAAGGGGAAAAAATATAGTCATACAAGGTCAATGGTTTGGGGAATTTCTTCCCTCAATCTGAAACAACCAATCCAACAGATGTAGTGATGTACCCCTAGTGTGTGTTATTTTTCAGTGTGTTTTATGTCAATTTAAATCCACGATAATAGTGCCAATAACTTGACCTATTCTGAAATTATCCAGTAATTTAGCTTTAAAAGATATGGCCAAAAAATTGACCCAATTTATATTAAGTAGTTAATTTGCAAAATCAAAATATTATAAAATATATAAAAAAGTTCACACAATAATGGTTCTGCCCAAGTGAACGTATCGCTTCAAGTAATATAGGGCTTTCATTAAAAACCCTTATATCGATCACGCAGAGAAGCGCAGTAAGAAACCCCTTAGGTTAATTCTAGTCTACCACAAGAAAGTCTTAGTTTGAAAGATGAAAATTCTTATGATAATAGCATAAATCACAATATTCAAAACTATAAAAATTAAAGTAAGAAAGACAAGTTAAAATGGGTTTAATGAATGCTAATAGAAATGTAACTAAAAACTAAGTTTACTAAACTAATTTCTAAACTTCAGAGTTAAATTTAATAAGACTAAACAAAGTTTTGTGATGAAGAGTTCAAATTTAAGAAAACATCCTTCCCCTTTACAATGAGTATATGGATTGTAATAAAATTAAAATTATTCAAACATATATAAAATATATTTTGTGCCAAATAGGAGCAATCCTATTCTTTAACCTCTTCTAAGTGCATAAAGAACATTGATTAATCCAGAGTTTGGTCCCTAATTCTGTGGTTAGACTGGGAGGATATCGGCTGCCACTTCAGGGCTCCTTCTACTCCCTCACCTGAGGGCTAACTTTCTCACATCAGTTTTGAATCAACTGGACCAAATTGGATATTTTAATCTGTCACCTTAAAATCTCCAATTCTACATCCAAAAATATATATTTCTCTATTTATTTGCACTCAACCCCATGGATGAAATACTCTCCCATGAAATCAAATTTGATTCTCCCCATGTTGTAGAAATCATAGCCTTTCAAAACATATGTTTCTCAACATATTTTAACATTTCAATTGGCAAAAATAAAAAGTAAATGAAGATCGGAGTTCGGATCATCACAAATTATTGACATTTAAAGCCATATAAGAAAAAAACTCAATACTTCACCAAACCAAATCTCATTGTAGGGAGAAGAATAAAGAAGATTACTCAGAATTCATGAGAAGGATATGACAAAACACAAATTTCATATATAAAACTAAGTTTACAAATTAAAAAAACAAAATAGCAGAACTTCTCTCACAATCCTTCCCAAGCAAATCCCTAGAAGTTCTCTTCAAGCTCTTTCCCACTTTACAAGCACTCTCAATTCCCTCTTAGAAGTGTAATGAAGAATAAATCTCTCGCCTTCACTCTCCTCTTACAATACTTGAAGAAAATCTCCAAGCCCTTAACTTTCTCTCTCTATCTCTCTCTTGCTTTCTTCTTCCTCTTACTCTCACGCCACACACGCACACACACACTCACACACACACATAAACGCCCAAAAAAACTTCTACTCAAGCCCTAGACTTCTCTCTTTCATATAAAAGACTACCTCCCTCCAAAATGAATTCAAAATTCCCTCTAAAATTCTATCTACAAATTCAAATCTTTTGACTTCAAAAGACATGTTCATTGATCCAAAAGACATGTCCCTTTATAAAAGATCCTGCCAAAGCTTCTAAATGCATTGAATCACTCCAACGGGTGTTTAGAACAAGTGTCCCTTTGAAATTTCACGTAAAATTTGTTCTGAACTGCATTAATCAGCAAAAAGTCATCTCTGGCACAACTTGCACCAAATCTAGTGCATCTTGTGTCAGCCCTTTGTCAAATGGTGCATCATGCGCAATTTCCAGCAACTCCACTGTTGTGCTTCGTTTGGCTCTATTTCGCCCCGTTTCAATTGCATTTCACTCCTAACAGATATTACTATAAAATAAGCATGAAAACAACATTTCTTTAAAGTGTAATTTCATTCAAAAACATGTAATGAGTGTAAAGTATATTAAGTAGAGAAATACATATTGAAATGTGCCAAGGCCGAATTTACTTTCTTGCTTGTTTTTACTCCAAATTACACCATTTTTGCTTTAATTTCTCCAAATTCCATTCTTAAAATTGAAATAAAAAATATTCAAATTAAATTTGTTTAAAGTGTAATATCATAAAAAATCATTAAAATTGAGCGTAAAATATATATGAAAAAATTGGTAATTTTTTGGCGTGTCAAAATCCCCCAAACTAAATGTTACTTGTCCTCAAGTGACGCTTTTAGTACATAAAAATATGGCTTAGGACAGAGATTAACTCATAAACTTCAATACTTTAGTTTAATAAATAAAATAGTATAATTTAAGAAAAACTTTTAATAACTTAGATTAAAACTATATGTATAAGAATACTTACTATATAATACATAGATTTCTGAATCTTTGTTCATTTCAAGAATAATTGTTAAATTTTATATCAAGGATACTTAAAATATCCACATAAAAAAAGTTTCATAAAAAAATTATTATTAAGGGTGCTAATACTCAAATACAAGTTTAGAAAGAGCAATAAAGAGTTTTCATCAAGTTGATTCAAGTGAAGTGAATTTTTTATTAGGCATCTCCTGAAACTTCTCCTCACATTTTTTTTTTCTTTTGTTTTTTTTTTCTTTATTTTTTTTTCTTATTCAATTACTTCTTTTCTTCTCCTTTTTAAGTGAGGATTACTATATCTGGATAATCATTAAAAATTTTGAGCTTCGCTATCCTCTTCTTAAAGTTAAAACTTTTTACCTTTCTTCACTTTATAAATTCATATTAGTTTTGATGAGTTTTCAGAAACTCTCATTCTTTTCTTCTTACAAGAAACTTTAAGATTCATAATGCTTCAAAAATACAATTTTTTTTACTTTAAAAAGAAAAACATAGTCTTATCCTTTCATACAAAATATCTTTAACTTTAGAATTGACCTACGTTATTAAAAACTTTTACCTAATTTTACCATATTATTTAAAAAATCAATATAGTCATTTAAATTTACAGTCTAATATCCAAGTTCATGTTAGATTCATTCTAAAAATGTAGTTGATTAAGGATAAATAAAACTTAGTTCACTTTTTTTTAAAAGAAATTTTTCTTTCCCCCAAACTTGAATTTTTAAATATTTTACACTTAAGTCAATATAATGTAGCAGGAAGAAAATGTAAAAGTTGAATCTACTAACTACTGCAAAATCCTATCAAATTCATATACGTGCATAATCAAGATAGAATGACTGTAGAAGAAATCAAATCTAGCCTAAAACATTCTTGCAATAATATTAAACTAAAAAAGAAGTATACTAAGTTTAAAATTTATTTTTCTTCCTATCCCCAAACTTGATTTTAAACATGTATAACTTTCAATACATAAAATATAAGCAGGAAGAAAAACAGTTCAGAAAGTATATCTATCAGAAACATCTACAAGTATTCATCAGAAGAGAACAATATGCAATTAGAAAGTAAGTGTAAACTAAAACATATTCGATTAAATGGAAAGAAAGGTCTAACAAGCAGAACATGTATCGACTAGGAATATATATATTTATGTGTTCTATAAATCTTTTTATTATTTTAACATAAACACAATCACACATGATAAATGAGGTCAATTCTTCCCTTAACTCATTGCATCTCACTAACTTACTTAAAATTTCTAACAGAATCACTACACAGATATATTGGGTATTTATAAATAATTTTATAAATTCTAATGCCAAAGATAAGATTATCCCTAATATAATGGATTTTGAGCACCAACCTCAGGCATCACCAAATCCCTTAATTAAACACCTCTAGCAGTTTTAATGATAGTATAAATTCATCCACATGTTACAGATCAAAAAGGTTAGCTACTCCTATCAAATGAAAACAAAGTCAGATAAAAGAAGTAACAAAATTGAGATGATCTTTTTGCTATTAAAATTAATGATGTCTCCTGTAAAACATAATTCTAGGTGAGACCTGAGTCGTAGTGGCCTCGTCAATCTAACAACTACAAGAGAATATATAAGTCTAGCCATAATAAGAAGTTAAGGAATTACCTCCCTCATAACACATAAAAATCAAATCAAACCACCAACAATCCAAACATCTACCAATCATAAATCAAATTGTTCAATCCACACAAAAGCAAACACAATACAACACTAACAATCATAACTCTCAAGCACACTAAATCAAACCACACTGATAACTATGAGTTGCCTCCCATGAAGCGCTTTGTTTAACGTCATCAGCCCAACAAATGATTCTACCTGGATCAAAATTTCATTTAAGCAATCCTTAATCAATCACCCAATCATTTCCAGATCCAGGAATTCCTACAAAGCCCTTAAATTTAAATTTTTCTTTCAGCTCTTGCTTTTCAGATTGATTCATATCCTTGTTCCTCATATTTCTTTCTAGATACAATATTCTTCTAGTGATTTTCTCAATTTTCATATTATTATCATCCTTAAATTTTATAAGAAATGGATCTTTATAAGATACTTCATGATCTCCCAAATCTTAGATCAAATTCTCTCTAGATAATTCAAATTTTGGATCAAATTCTTCTAGGTTACTCTTTTGTTTAGGGTTGTATTTCAATTATTCCCCTTGGTACCGAGTAAATGGTAGAGGTGGTCTTTCTATATTTATCTTAGTTGAGGAAATAGGTTTTTCTAATTCCATAGAAATTTTTTCCATTGGCCCTTCAATCTCATATCCTCATTTCTCAACTCAAAGTTCTTTTGGAACATATCCTTGATTTCTCTTCTAAATATTATTTCGATAATTTTAAATTGCTCATCATTCATCTCCTTAGGGTTTATCTCAGGGTCATTAGGTAAAATCTCTAGGGGTAACTGTTAATTACATTAATAATTTCCCCAGTTGGCTTTCCATATTCCTTATTGCAACGTCTTGATTTTCTAGCTCACTCGTCATTTGAATCATATCTTCTTCTAACATTAATTCCTTCTCTTCATCCTGTGAGTTAGAGTTAAATTGAGGAGGATTACTAATTAAATTAATAATCTGCCTTAGTTGGTTTTCCATATTCCTTGTTGTGGTCCCTTGACACTCCAGCTCACTCTCCATTTGATTAACAACCTCTTCTAAAAAATTCTTCTCCTCATTCTAGTGGTTAAAGTTAAAATTTTGAGGAAAAGAAGATTCATCGTTATATTAACCATGATTACTCCAGCTACATGTCTGATTAAATTGATTATCTTCCCAAAATTGATCTTCTCCTCCAAAGTTTTTTTTTCTGTTAAAATTCAAATGATTTTCCCAACCTGGAATGTAATAATTAGAACAAGAATTATGTATCTCATGGCCAATTTCAATCGATTATCTAAATAAATTTTCCTCAATCATTGGAGTTCCTTGAGGATGTCTTTCTATGTATTGATCCAACTTCCTCTCAATATCTGCAACCTGAGAAATATAAATAGTAAGCATATCTTCTTGAAAATTTGCCACTCTCTTGGGGTTTACTCTTTCAAAGCTACTAGCATTATAGTCCAAATCTAAATATTCATTATATTGTTGATCTGTCATTTCTACATTAAATTCATGGAGTTTTTCCAAATCCCTCCCAAAAGCTCTCTCCAAGTCTAACTTGTTAAATTCATGGTCTGTAGCTCCTGAAATACGCATACAAATCTAAAGACTTAACTAATAGGACAGATATCAAATATACTTTTAGTATTTTGGATTTTCCTTAAAATAAACACACAATAATTAAGCACACTATAAAGTAATATTATAAATTCTAAATCTATGGCTTATAGGTTTAACTAAAATTCTCCTTAAGCTCCTACCAAAGCCTCCTCAGCAACAGCGCCAAAAACTTGATGCGGCCCAAGTGTGTCCTATTTTTTGCGTGTTTTATGCCAATTTAAAACCCTGGTAATAGTGTCAATTACTTGACCTGTTATGAAACTATGCAGTAATTTAGCTTTTAAAACTATGGAAAAAAATTTTATGCAAATTTATAATAGGTAGTTAATGTGCAAAATCAAAATGTTAAGGAAATATATAAATTAGTATACACACTAGTGATTCTATGCAATTTTATGTATTGCTCTAAGTAATATAGGGCTTTCTTTAAAAATCCTAGTATCAATCCCACAGAGAAGCATAGTAAGAAATCCCTTAAGTTAATTCTAGTCTACTAATATAAAGTCTTAGTTTGAAAGATGGAAATTCTTATGATAATAACATAAATCATAATATTCAAACTATAAATATTAAATTAAGAAAGACAAGTCAAAATGGGTTTAATGAATGTTAACAGAAATGTAACTAAAAGAACTAAGTTTACTAAACTAATTTCTAAAAATCAAAGTTAAATTTACTAAGACTAAACAAAGTTTTGTGATGAAGAATTCAAATTTATGAAAGAAACCTTCCCCTTCACAATGAGTATATGGATTGTAAGGAAATTAAAATCTTTTAAACATATAAAAAATTTGTTTTATGCCCAATATGAGCAATCCTATTATTTACCCTCTTCCAAGTGCATAAAGAACATTGACTGATTAAGAGTTTGATCCCTAATTCCATAGCTAAGCTAGGAAGATACTGACTGCCACTCTAGAGCTCCAACTTCTCCCTTATTTGAATGTTAAGAGTCTAACATCAGTTTTCAATAAAATAGACCAAATTGGGGATTTTTATCTGTCACCTTAAAATCTCTAATTTTTCATCCAACAAAGTATATTTCTTTATTTATTTGCACTCAACCCCATGGATGAAATACTCTCCCATGAAATCAAATGTTATACTTCCTAGGTTTTAGAAATCATAGCCCTTTCGAAACATTTGTTTCTCAAAACATTTTCACTTTTTAATTGGCCAAACAGAAAAGTAAATGAAGATCGTATTTTGAATCATCATAATTTATTAACATTTATAACTGTATAAAACAAACTCAATTCTTAACAAAACCAAATCTCATTATAGGGAGAAGGATAAATAATACTACTCATAATTCATGAGAAGGGTACAATAAAACATGAATTATATATAGAAAAATAAGTTTACAAAACAAATAAATAAATGAACACAACTTATCTCACAATCCTTCCCAAATAAATTCCTAGAAGTTCTCTTCAAACTTATTCCCTCTTTATAAGAACTCTCAATTCTCTCTTCGAAGTGTAATGAAGAACAAATCTTTAACCTTCTCTCTCATCTTACAATCCTTGAAGAAAATCTCAAAGCCTTTGAATCTCTCTCTCTCTCTCTCTTGCTTTCTTCTTCCTCTTACTCTCACACCACACAAACATACACACACACACAAATGCCCAAGAAAACTCCTCCTCAAGCCTTAGACTTCCCTCTCTTTTATAAAAGGTAGCCTCTTTCCAAAATAAATTCAAAATTCCCTCCAAAACTTTATCCAAAATTCAACTCTTTTGAATTCAAAAGACATGTCTATTGATCCAAGAGACATATCCCTTCACAAAAGAAGCTTCCAAAGTGTCTAGATGCATTAAATCAATCCAATGGGTGTTTAGAACAAGTTTCCCTTTGAAATTTCACGAAAAATTGTTCTCAAACTGCCTTAATCTACAAAAAGTCATCTCTCATGCATCTTGCGTCAGCTCTCTGTCAAATGGTGTATCTTGTGCACTTTGCAGCAACTTCACTGTTTTGCTCCATTTGGCTCTGTTTCAGCTCTGTTTCACCTCGTTTTAACAAATATTTCTACAAAATAATAATGAAAATAACATTTATTTAAAGTGTAATTTTATTCAAAAATATTTAATAAGTATAGAAAGATATATCAAAAGATATATCACAATGTGTCAAGGAGATTAAGTATAGAAAGATATATCAAAATGTGACAAATCAAAATTTTCTTTCCTGCTTGATTTTACTCAAAATTGCAGGATTTTTTCTTCATTTTCTTCAAAAGTTTATTTCTTGTACTTAAAACCAAAAATATGCAAAATACCTTCCTTTAAATTGTAATATCATTAAAAATCATTAAAATTAAGCATAAAATATATTTGAAAATGTAGGTAATTTTAGGAATGTTTGGCAGCCTCTATCCCACCCCTCGCAATATCGGACTTCACCTCGTGCACAATCTCATTCCTCTTCTTCTCCGACTGTGGTGACTTTTTTGCCATGATCTCCATCTTTGATCTGGTAGGTTGTAGACTTTGAATGGAGGCTTGTGCTGATGCGGTCTGAATCTAGTCTAAAGTCTTCTTAGATGATCTGCTCCAAACTGTGCTCCAACCACCTTCCTCTGAATACGGCTCTGTCGAGGTGATGGCTTGGCCAAAATCATATTTATAGAACCTCTTTCAGTTTCTTTTAAATATTCTTCTGAAATTGTTATATTTCCCTCTTTTAGATTCCTCTCAAGTTAATCCTTGAAACTAAAACACCCCTCTATGGTGTGTCCACGGAGTCTGTGGTATGGACAATAGTTGTGATGATCCTTCTTATCAACTTGTTATAATTTCCTCAGCTCTGACAATCTCAATTTGGGTTTCTTCATTAAATTTCTAATCATCTTTTTCACAGCTTCATCTTTTGAAAGGGTACACCATGTTGATCCGCCCTACAAATGTTGGACCATGTCTATTATCTATTTGGTACAGTCCTTTCTAATATGACTACTGCTAGACTGGTCATACTGCTGAGTTTATTGTTGCTGACAAAACTGATCATGTTGTGTTGACTACTGAGAATTCTGATGAGACTGCTCTGCCTAAATCTTCATTGGTTTCTTGCCTTTATCAATTGTTGCTAATGTCTCAAAATTCTTCTCAAATGTTCTGACTGCTCTGGCCTACTCGGTCTTTTCCCGGGACTCCATCTGCTTAACCTCCTCCTGCAAACTACTAGATTTGATGGGTAACTTCTTGAATGATTTAATTGTGAGTCCCTTGATCATGAAAGCTACTGATCCATGAATGCTTTTGAGTATAATCTCAATCGCATTTTGTTCCTGTTGCTAGGGTTCACACTTCATGCTCAAGTTTCTCCATCTCAAGATATAGTCAGCCAAGGTCTCATTTCTGCCTTTCTACTATGAGATCACCTATGGTGATATGATGATGTGCTCTAAAAAACCTCTACAAAAATAAGTGCTGCAACTCAGAAAATGCATTTACTGGTCCATTGGGCAACTTTTCTACACCATTTAAAATATATTTTTTTATTTATTTGCACTCAACCCCATGCACTACATTCTCATTCATGAAATCAATATGTGATTCCAACCATGTTTTGACTGAGATAAAACCATCTTGGATATTACATGTTCTCACAACAGTTATTAACATCTTAATTGGCCAAATCAATAAGTAATCAAAGTGCAAGGTCTTGAATCATCACAACTTCTTCCAAAATTGAAGTCAAATACTTCACACAACTTCTTTTAAACATTTAATCACTTCTCATTTTAAAGAAAAAGAAAAAGAAAACTACTCAGAATTCATGGAGAAAATACAATCGCACAAGAGTTTAAAAATAGAATCATGCACACAAACAAGAAATTTAAATTAAGAATCAAGTGTAGTCACAACGATAAGCACTTATCTCAAATTATCTCCACCAGATTTCTTGAAATTCCTTTGAATTCTCTTCCTTCTCTCACAAGACAAACTAATACTCAAGATAAAATAAAAAAATAAAGGTAGTCGGCGGTGGCGGTAATGTGAACTTTTGGTGCATGGTTGTACGGCCCCCTCTCCTGGATAATCTAAGTCTTTTCTTACAAAATTCCAAGGGGTCCTTTGGTGTCTCTTAAAAAAGAAGTCTCCATTCAATGAATCCTCTAAAAGTTGTCTCCTCATAAGCCAATTGAAAAAAAATTCGTGTCCATAGGTTATTTCTAACGTTTTTATCAAGGGTTTCTTCAAAAAACTCTTCAAAATTACGCTACAATTAATATTTCTTTAAATAACTAACTTTGGTGCTCAAGCACGGGGTACCTAGCACTTAAGCGTACCTGGCGCTTAAGCGTGGAGCCTCTGGTGCTTAGGCGCTCCAGTTCATTTTGCACATTTCTTCATTTCTGCTCCAAATTTGAGCCTTTTTCATTCCATTTAGCATTTTCTATCCATTTGATTGTACTTATAAGAAAAAACACAAAAATACGTTTCATTATAGTGCAATATCTCAAAAATAGGCATACAAATGTGTATAAAAATACTACATATTTTAGGTGTATCAACTACTCATCTGCAATATCAATTCTTCCATTGATAATTTTTTTCCTTACTCTACAAATTATTAAAACCGGAGGGGCAATAAGGTTTATAATCTTGGTTCCCTTGATTGTTGGAGTTTCCTAATGGGTTTGCAGTGTTGTTTCCTCATTGCGGATTTGCAGCATTAGAATTATTGTTACTCCAACTAAAATTTGGATGATTTTTACAATCAGGATCATAATAATTGGCATAAAGATTATTAGAATGATTGTTTATCGTATTTAAAGTCTCATAAGAAGATTGAGTTTCTATCATTTGTCCCAATGAGTTTTCCCCAAGCACAGGTGCTATCTGAGAATAATTCATTCCATATTGGTCTATCTTCTTTGATATAACAGCTATTTGTGTAGCTAAAATAGATATACCATCAGAATCATGAATACTAGCTACTCTTTTTGGATTTACCCTTTCAGAGGGTCATTGAAAATTATTAGTAGTCATCTCTTTAATTAATGAATATGCTTCATTGAATGGTTTTGACATTAATGATCCACTAGCAGTAATGTCAATTATCAATCTAAGAGATCCAACCAACCCGTTATAAATAGTTTGAATTATTAACCAATCTGGCAAAGCATGGTGTAGAAACTTTCAAAGGAGATCTTTAAATCTTTCCCAAGCTTCATAAATTGATTCCCCTTCAAACTGACAAACATATGAGCTATTATTTCTAAGCTTAGCAATTTTTGGAGGTAATAAATATTTAGATAAGAATATTTGTGATAAATATTCTCATGTTCTGATAGATCTATGTGCTAATGAGTTTAACCATATCTTAGTTTTATCCCTTTATGCAAAAGTAAAAATTCTATGTCTGACGACATCATTTGACGCTCCATCATATTTCAATGTAGTACGCAATTCTAAAAAACTAGCAAGGTGTAAATTAGGATCTTCAGTAGGTGTTCCTCCAAACTGATTGTTTTGTACCGTTTGGATAATAGCAAGTACAACAGGGTTTTGAATACTCAAATGAATTTCATCTGCTGTAGGATTTGCATAATCTCTTAAAAATCTCTGATGATGTTCATTTTCTTTTCCAAAATTGTTTAAATTGCAAGCCATTTTACTAAACTGATCTTTCTCTTTATGTTGTTTTCAAATTTTCCTAACACTTCTTTTTAACTCAAAGTTGTAAGGTCCTAAATTTTTAGATCTTACACTACGCATAAATTAAATCAAGCAAGTAATTAAAAAAAAAGCAAACACACTAAAATAAGAAAATGTTCAAATTAAACTACAAACACTTTTTTATATTTCTTAAAATAAAATAAAGTAAAATAATAATATTTTCTGTTACTTCTCCGGCAACGGCACCAAAAACTTGATACGAGATTTTGTATATGCAAATATGTAAAAAGTTGACACCACTCAATAGCGCTAAAAACTTGATGTAGGCAGATTTATAATAAATATGCAATATAATCCCAACAAAAATACTTTTTTAAAAAATAATTTATCTTTTAAAATCCTTTTTAAACTTCCTTATCAACGCAAGTATACTTATCGCTCAAGTAATAAATGACTCTAACAGAGTCCTAGATATCGATCTCATAGGGAAGTTGGAAAATCCTAAAGTGAATTATAAATTATTTTATATAAAAAACAAAATAATAAAAGTAAAGTGTAAAGTTTGAAAATTGACTACTCAGGTGATTGTTAATTAAAATGCACATGTAAAACTATAGAAAATAAACAAAACAAAATACTAAACTCTCAAATGTAAAATTGTAAAAATTAAATAAAGTTTTATTGTAACAAAAAGTTCAAATTTAAGAAAGCATCCTTCCCCTTTACAATTAGT
>JXCR01143231.1:306732-431545 GCA_002079205.1 Phalaenopsis hybrid cultivar | reverse complement strand
ATATATATATATATATATATATATATATATATATATATACTGTTTTGTGTTAAATAGGAGCAATCATATTTTTTTCCCTCTTCCGAGTGTTATAAAGAATATTAACTAATCCAGATTTTGGTACCAAATTTCGTGGTTAGGCGGAGAGGATACCAGCTGCCACTCCAGAGCTCCCACTTCTCCCTTCCTTAAGGGCTAACAATGCCGCATTAGTTTCCAATCAACTGAACCAAATTGGGGGTTTTAATTTGTCACCTTAAAATCTCTAATTCTATATCCAACAAAGTATATTTCCTTATTCATTTGCACCCAATCCAATGGATGACATACTCTCCCATTAAATCAAATGTGATTCTCCCTTTGTTTTAGAAATCATATCTTATTTAAGAGCATATGTCTCTCAACAAGTTTTAACATTTCAATTGGCCAGATCAAAAAGTAAATGAAGATCAGAATTCAAATCATCACAAAGTATTATCATTTAAAATCATGGAAAATAAAATCTATTCTTCACAAAACCATATCTTTAAAGTATGGAGAAGGATAAAAAAGACTACTAAAAATTCATGAGAAGGATACAACAAAACACGTTTCATATATAAAAATGAGTTTACAAAATAAAAGAAATAAAAATACAACTTATCTCACAATCCTTCCCAAGCAAATACCTAGAAGTTCTCTCCAAGCCTTTTTCTCTTTACAATCACTCCTAACTCTAGCTTATAAGTGCAATGATGAATAAATCCCTCACCTTCCCTCTCCTCTTACAACCTAGAAGAAAATCTCCTCTTCTCTCTCTCTTTAACTCACGTCATACCCAAAAGCCTCCTCTCATAACTCTATGAAGTCTTCTTCTTCTATTTTGGGCTGCGTCCTTTGGAAAATAATTTAAAATTCTCTCCAAAATTTCCTCCAAAAGTCAACTCTTCTGAATTCAAAAGATGTGTCATTCGATCCAAGAGTCATATCCCTTCATAAAAGAACCTTCCAAAGTGTCTAGATGTGATGAAGTACTCCAAGAGGTGTGTAGAACAAGAGTCCTTTTGAATGTTCGTGCAAAATTTGTCTCGAACCACCTTAATTTGAAAACGTCATTCCTGGCACATCATGCGTCGATCTGATGCATCATGCGCTAGCTCTTTGGATTTTGGCGTGTTAGGCGCATGATACGTCAGAATCCCAAAATTGGATGTTTTGGCTCAGAATTTTGTCATTTTTGTCATTTCCCCAAATGCCTAAAAATGATATACCTGCAAAAAAAATACAAAATTACCCTTCTTTAAAGTACAATAGCACCAAAAATAAGCATAAAACAAATACTTAAAACCGTATATTATTATGATGTATCACCCACCACTAAATTTGGGCTTGTTGTGTTTAGGGGTATTCAAGAATTAATCATGTTCCTCTTCTTTAAACCTCATTAAACAGATTTAAATATCTAGCCTAGCTCACTACTAAACCCTTAAATTCAATCTTGAGGTAGATTTGTAATAAACAAAATGTTAATTTAATTGGGATCAATTCTCATTTGAAGGATCATGGTATCTTCTAATCACAAATGTAGGGGCTTTAAATTAGTGGATTATTATCTTCCTAGCTTAGTCCCACTACCTCAGTATCATCCGATTGAATAATCCCCTGAGTCATAATAATTAATAAAATTACAATTCTACCCTTATCATGAAAAGGTGGCAAATTGGTTTCTACCTCTTAACCCATTATATTTCAAACATCCAAGAGTGTTCACTATAATCAAAATATACCCATTTAACCTTTGGTCAATCCTAAATTTTAATTAAGGCATCAAAATCCAAAATTACTATTTTTGACCCTAGGACTCTCCATTTCATTACTCATCAAATATAACTCAAATGAATTTAAAGTTTTTATGGTACCCCACTCATATTTTAATCAAAGTATCAGAGGAGAAAATATGATTTTTTTAAATTTTATTTAATTTATATAATTATTTTAACTAAAAAAATAGAATTTTTAGTATTAATTTATTTAATTAATCAAAGTAAAATGTTGTTCATGGGAAAAATTATTGGAGGATCACCTAAGTCAGAGGACCACTTGAACTAAATTTCTTGATTTTTCACACTATATTTTAATTATTACAATTATTTAATTAAATAGAAAATATATTTTAATTTCAAAAATCTCTTTTTATATTTTTCCTAAATCTCTCTGAACCGAGAGAACTCACAGAAAGAAACTTTTATTTTTTGTGACTCTTATTTTATATATTATAATTATTTTAACGGAAAATTGAGGAAAAAATATATTTTTGGCATTTAAAAATACATAACTCAATCAAGAAAATTAAAAATATATATATATTAAGGCTTCCTAAGTGATCAAGGAATAATTAGGAACAATTTGGTACATTTTCATACTTTTGAATTTTTTTATTTTTAAAATTATATTTAATTCAAAAGGTAGATAAAAAATAAACTAATTATTTTAAAATAAATTTTACTTTTTCTAAGTGTTCTAATCACAAGGAACTCAGAAAACAACTTTTCACCATTTTCTTAATTATAGTTATTTTATTATAATTATTTTAATGCAAAAATATCATTTTACTTAGAAAATATACTTTAGGGATCAAGTTAATTCAAATGAGTTTCAATTTTTTACAGTTAATTAAAAGAATCATTATTTATAATGTGGATTCATCTTTTGTTAATTTTTCACTTATATTATATTTATTTAATTTCTTATAAATTTTAGATACTTAATTTGCTAGAAAATTATGTACAATCATTAAAATAAATTTTATATTTTTCTTAGAGTCCTCTGACCACAGGGAACCTACAAAAACATGTTCTTTTTTTTTTTGATTTATATTTTAATTTATATAATTATTTTAAGCAAAAATGGATAAATAGGCTTGAAAATTAGGGATTCAAAACTAGAGATGCTCTCTGACCCTGGAACATCAGAGAACATCCCTATTAACATGAGGAATCAACCTCTAAAGTTTCAAGTCATGGTGATTAATATTTAATTAATTAGAATTAAAATAGTCCTCATAGTCTTTAAATAATTAAAAATTAGAGACATCTCAAATAATTTTTTTTTATTCCACATTATTCTCCTTTGTTTACAAAGAAAGAGGGTATTTTTATTTTATTTTTATGATTTTTATATAGAATGTTATACATTTTCTAATAATCTGAATTAAATAAATCAAAAAATAAATTAATTTCCTACTTAAACATGCGATAGTTGGGTCATCCTAGGCAGCTCTGAAGTGCTTCACGTCGCTCCGTTATTTGACACTGCCAACCACGTAGCTGCTGACTCAGCTCGCAGTTTATGTTCCATTCTTTTTTCCGGCACGATCTTAGCTCTCCATCTGATACATGTGGGATCCAACAGCCCTCTGTCTTTCTCCGCAACTAGCCTAGCCTGAGAACCATCCACCTTCTAGGCTTTAGATCTCTCACTACACTCAACCAAATTGCATGGGATTTGTTACTACACCTTCATCTAGTCCAAACAAACCTATCTATATGGTTAATCAACCATGAAATAAAATTTTGCTTCACAAAGGCCCAAACCGAGCTCAATTTTGGGGAAAATGAGCTACATCTTTGTCTAAGATGTTTGGCCACAATTAGATGGTCGCAGAAGCTTCAGTGGAGTTTGGTGAACCTCCTAGAAGTGTCACTTTGGTATGGTGAATGGTCTGAGTACAAGCTCCTTCAACAGGTGGTTCGGCCTCGATCTAGAGGTAAGTTACGGTGCTCTAGAGATGGAGCTTTCACTGGGGATCTTCTTAGCTTGGAGAAGGGATGTTGAGGAGCAAATCAGTTTGAAGTTTGGTGGAGTTTTAAGAGATTGTTGGAAAATTCCCTGGTTTTTGGCTCTGAAGTTGAGCTCAAATAGTTGGGGATGTGGCAATAGAATGGCTGGACTGAACTTAAGAAGGTTGTGAGGATCTTTTGAGGCAATTTGTCAAGGTTTCCCCGAGGTTTGGTGCACTCTTTCTATTTGGTCATGAGGGGGTGATGTTTAAATAAAGGGGGAAAGAGTGGCCACCAAGGCTGACCAATGGGTTCAATAAGATGCTTATGTGGAGGAAAGAAAGGTCCAAGTGACCAATCAGGATGAGCAGCTTGGATGGGTCAAATTAGGTTCATATGGTCGAGATGGCTCTCTCAGACTGGCATTTTTTGGTGACTAGACTGGTCGGCCAGGCCAGAGCTGTTGGCTAGTTGAATCAGGGAAGCAAGCAGAACACTTATTGGTGATTATTTGGGTGGCTTGATGGGTGATGGGAAAGAGATATTTTATTTCACCATTTTTAGGAGGAAATCTGACCCTTGGTCCATGGCTCAACTAGGTTGGGCTAGATGGATCTAACTTGGTTTCTAGGGCTACAATACTCGTTGTGCTGACCATGGTTTGGTCAATTTGAATGAGTTAGGTAAATTTTGGGGAAAAGTGATTGACTAAATTGACGTGGATGGTTGTCATGGAAAGTTTCGAAAAAGAATTGGGTCATTTTGAATTGGTTTGGAAGTTCAATATAGTGGAATTTAACTATTGATCAATTCTGAGGTATTTTTGCTACACTTGGGTTTGGATTGGGCTAGGGCTTGGATTTGGTTCATGTGATGCTTCAAATTGTTTCAAGGGATTGTGATGAAGAGTTTTGAATATCAATTAGGTTGAAATTATAGAGTTATGAGGTCCAATTTGGTGACATTTGGACTTTAAGGAAAAATTGGGGATTTTGATTTATGTGGGATTTGGGTGAGGCTTCAGTATAGTTTAAAGCCAATTGAGGGCTCAAAATGATCAAGGGGAATATTATGAAGAATTTGGAACTCAAAATTGAGAAATTTATTTTGGTTATGGGGTCCAATTTTGGGGAATTTGAGCATATGATCAAAATTTAGAATCTTAAGTGGACTTGGAATTTAGGTTTGAAATTATATTCAATTGGGCTTCAATTTTGTTTCAAATGGGATTTTACATGATGAATTTTGATTTGAAATTGAAATCGAGGAAGATTGAAGTCAAATAGCTGGAAATTGGGGGTGATTTAGGGTAATTGGGGCATAAAGGGCAAAATTAGGATTTTCATCAAAATTGGTCAAATTGGACTTCATGACTATTCAAGATTGGTTTTGGGAGTGCTTGAAGTGATTTTGCAAGTTTTGGGAAAATTTAGGCCACCAAGGGCATTTTGGTAATTTTAAAAAAGTTAAGGGTATTTTGCAATTTTGGAAATTTTAGAATGTATTGGGCAAATTGGATGGTTTAAAAGAGTTTGAGATGATCTTTGGACGAATTTGGGTAGTTTGGGTAATTTCTAAAAATTTATGGTTTTAAGGGTAATTTGATAATTTTGAGAAAGTTTGGGGGCAAAAGGCTAAATTGGGTATTTGGGTAGGATGAGATCAATCGAGGAAATCGATTATAAAATTACCTTTTTTTTTTAGCCATGAGACCAAGAGAACTCCCATTTTGGATCCTCCATGTGCTGGTCTTAGCCAAACCCTAGCCTAGAGCTAATGGTTTAGGGTTGAGGCTAATGGTTTTGCGACCACCCACATGATTTTCCAAAAGAGTAAGGGGTCCAGCTAAGCATGCTTGATTAGCGTTGAGGTTGTGAGTGCATCTCAAGTGTGTGTGTGCAAGACTGACCAAGACCACACCACCTAGAGCTAACCTTAAAGTCAAACAGTCCTATGGGGACTCTTCTTGAGCTCCCTCATATTGGCTCCACCTACTAAGTGCTAGAGGTTAGAACCAACATATGGAACTTCAAGATGAGCAAGGAAGAGTTTTAGAATTTCTAGTGGTGAGGGTTCCTTTACTAATCTTCTAGGAATAGTCAACAGGAAAGTCCTATGACTAAATGTTAGGCTTCTAAGAAAGAAACTAGACCTCAACCAAAAGTGCGGTCAACAAAGCCTTGACAAGGTAAATGTTGGAGAATCCATTTTTAATGATTTGCCAAAAATGGTTGCTATTAAGAAAAGCATTTCCTACTTAAAAAAATAAAATTTCAAACCCATTAGATTGATCCAAATTCGAATAAATTGAGTTTGAGGATCAAATTCTATTGACCAATTTAATGACTTCATCATCCAATTTTTTATTCTAAATATCCTCCTAGCAAATAGACATTCATAGTCCTCATTGAGAGTTAGTTGTATCAAAATGAGTCTTCCGCCTAGGAGACTAATTTTCTATGTACCCATTAATTTCATAAGATCAAACTCCTTCTGAATCAGATTTGTTTAGTGTGATTGCAAATGAATTTAACAACCAAAGTCAAGTTACACGAGGAAGCAAAAATGAAACTTTCATCCTACGATAAAAACGTCGTAGGCTTACTATTTTCTATCCCTGCCTTTTTTATGAAGTTAAGATCGGTACCAAATAAAAGGGATTCATGAAAAGCTTGGGGAAAATGAAGATTGCTAGCATTACTGATCTTCCACCCGACACCTCATGCACTATTTTGTGTTGGAGGGAGTTGCCCGTAAGAAGGTGTCTGTCACCGGAATCGAAATCCCGTTGCTCGCTTTGGAAGGACATTTTAATTTACATGTATATTTATTTTAGAAAAATATGAAATCAAACTGACCCCATATTTTTCATAGTTTAAATTAAAGAGCACTGTACCTCAAATCCTGTATATATCCCAAAGAATAAACACAAGATTTGAGGATGAGGCTTCATCAAATAAACTAAGGAATATATGACATCTGTTTGGTCTACAAAACATTTATATTTGCCGACAAGTTCCTTTATTTAATATAAAAATTAAATAGGGTTTATATTAAGCTAGGTTCAGACATGCTTCCTATAAGGGCAATCCCCTATAGTTAGTTACATCTTAAATGACCAAGTCACCTAAGAAGGCTCTCGATAAAAATCAAAGAATATTATCTTCAAGGATTTCAAAAGGATAGGACTTTTTAATGAGATGGGACTACGAGGTGTGAAAGGGGATTGGTTCAAATTTGTAACATTTTGTTGTAGAGTCCAAAGGAGGAAAAACTAGGGGATGTCATGCATCCAGAAGAAAACCCCAGTGAATTCTCAAGCTATCCTAACGTTTAGCTTCAGTTTTGAGGAGAAATATTTAGGTGTTCCATCCTGCCAATTTTATTAGTTAGGTTTTACATTCGTGTGAATCTATCACATAAATAGCCTGAAAGATGTGAGGATTTAGGTCGTGACGGACGATAACCTCAAAATCCTAAGACGAGTTAGGGCTTATATTGTATAGCAGGGTTGTACGAAGGCCTAAAGGGAAGGTGAGGATTTACGTTGCGTAAGAAAGCAACTTCAAAGTCTTATGGCTTTGTTGTTTAAGTTTAAGGAAGGAAGATTGGTTTAGCTGGGGAAGACGGGTTTTGCTGTTGAAAATGGTCGTGTTGCCCACCATACTAGCTCTAAGCTCCTTGCCGGAAGGAGTTTGAGTTTTCTAGTGTGTCAAGTTATGATGTCAAATCAGGTGGCCCTATAGTTGAAGTTCTTTAAACTTTATGGGGGCATGTTAAAGTTGATAATAGAGACACCGGTTAAGATCCTACGGTTCCCACGTTCTGACATCACTATTTTCTATTGGATTCACTTAGTCCAAATCAACTTACTAAATTCAACTTAAAGAGTTCTATAATTTCATATAGACCATGGAAGCCTCGTTAGCAACTGTAGGTTACCTCCTCTAAGGAATTCCCGATCATCCGATAGAGATGTCTTAATTTAGTTGAAGTTGTAGTTTTGTGTGATGTTTGTGATTAGTTTTTGAGTTGTTTTATATTTTGAATGTTGTGGCGGTAAATTTTATCTTGGTTGATTTTAGTTTTAGTTTTGCTTTTGGTTCTTTGGCTGTCCTAATAGTTTTAGTTTTCATGCAGGATGACATCGTTCTCTAGCATGTAAGTTTAAAGGTATAAAAGTACACTATGAAAGTATAAGAAAAACAACGCTAAAAACTGTAAAAGTGTACCTGGTGAGTCTTCTCGTTCCACCACCTGAAACTCAAAAGACATGTTAAGGCAGTTTATATGAAGCAAGGGAGTAATATTTTGATGACCTATCTAACCCTAGGTCATATCTTTGTGGGTCCTTACAAGTTTAATTAAAGATGATGTTGTCAATCAAGATGATGTTCTTTTGATCTTATTATGTTGCTTAATAATTCATCCTATAAACACCCTAATGTTCAATGAACATTGATGTCTCAATTATTCCTAAGAGTAAGTTAATTATCATCTGCAATTTAATTTTTAAGATTATCTGGGTGAGTACCCTTAAAGAGGCAAGTTAGTGTTATTGGAGCACTTCGCCAAATTTTTACTTGGGCTTGTTGTGTTTGAAAGATGTTCTAATTTTAATTGGGTTTGTTTTTCTAATCCTCATTTAATTAGCCTTCATTTAGCCTAAGTCACTACTAAGCCCTTAAGACCTAAGTTAGTGTCTTAATTGATTTTGAAAAGGTGAAACTTTATGTGGTCATAATTCATGATTTGAATTTTATTGGAAAATCAAAATAAGGGTATTAAATTGATTAATTATTGACTTCAAGAATCATACCCCTAAGTCCTAGGTTCATTTTATTTTAAAAAAATTCCAAATTTTAATAACATGATTCAATCTCCTTTGAGGATAATCCCTGGGTTTGTAGTTCTCTTCCATATGAATTTTATGCGTACAAATTGAACAACTGATTCCTTTTATATCAACAATTGTCTATCCAAAAGCTTTCTTATAATTCTTTAAAATTTTCATCAAACTTTCTTCTTCTTCAGTAGTTAATTTCGAGGAAATTATAATAGGTAATGCAGAGGAATCACCTA
Organism: Phalaenopsis hybrid cultivar; assembly: GCA_002079205.1. Classification (NCBI taxonomy): domain Eukaryota; kingdom Viridiplantae; phylum Streptophyta; class Magnoliopsida; order Asparagales; family Orchidaceae; genus Phalaenopsis; species Phalaenopsis hybrid cultivar. The sequence continues at coordinate 422,705 of JXCR01143231.1, read as the reverse complement.
AAAAGGCATACTTCAAATGTTCAGGAAGCAACTTCAACTCAAGCTCAGGAGGTTTTTCAATCAATGGACAAAATAATGTTTCTTTTTCTGTTGGGTCCAAAACTTTAAAGTTTTCTCGAACATAACTTGAATCTTCCTTATATAAATATTCATGTTGATTTAATTCCTCTTCTTGCTTGTGTTCCAATTCTTTCATCTCAGATTTATCTTCATAAGTTGTTTTGAAATGGTATTCACTTAAATATCTTGTCATATCCATTCTATAGAATTCATCATCTTTACCTTTTACAGGGTACTTCATTAATTTGGAAATATTAAATATAACTTTTTGATCATTAATGCACAAAGTTAACTCTCCATTTCGCACATCTATCATTGCTCTTCCAGTGGCTAAGAAAGGTCTCCTCTAAATAATAGATATCTCTTTATCTTCCTCCATATCTAGCACAATGAAATCAACATGAAAGTTAAATTGATCCACTTTCACTAGGACATCTTTTATAAATCCTTTAGGATATATTATTGATCTATCTGCTAATTGTAGGGATATAATAGTAGGGGTTATTTCCCCTATTTCAAATCTTTTAAATATTGATAATGGCATAAGGTTGATACTTGCTCCTAAATTATAAAAAGTATTCTCATAACATCTGTCTCCTATTGTACATGGAATGTTAAAGCTACCAGGATCTTTAAGCTTTTTAAGAAGTTTTAAAGCACTGCACTTCTCACTAAGTTCAACAGTCTCATTATCTTCAAACTTCCTTTTCTTTTAAGAATATCCTTCATAAACTTCACATAGCTTGGCATTTGTTCTAAGAATTCAGCAAATGGAATGTTAATTGTATGCTTCTTAATAATTTCCATAAATTTTGAAAATTGCTTATCCAAGATTTGTTGTCTAAGCCTCTGAGGAAATGGAGATGATGGTCTTTCTAAATCTACTTTAAGTGGATAAATAGGTCTTTCTAAACCTTTCAGAGCCTCCTCTTTTGGTCCCAATCTCTTTTCTCTCTACTTCAGTCTCTTTTTGAACGTTGACTTCCAATTCTCTTCTACTTCTAAGTTAAATACTAAACTCTCAAATGTCAAATTGCAAAAATTAAACAAAGTTTTATTGTAACAAAAAAGTTCAAATTTCAGAAAGCATCCTTCTCCTTTACAATGAGTATATGGTTTGGNATATATATATATATATATATTGTTTTGTGTTAAATAGGAGCAATCATATTCTTTACCCTCTTCAGAGTGTTATAAAGAATATTATTAATCCAGATTTTGATACCTAATTTCGTGGTTAGGCGAGGAGAATACCAGTTCCCACTGCTCCCTTTTTTAAGGGCTAAAAATCTCGCATTAGTTTCCAATCAACTGAACCAAATTCGGGGTTTTAATTCGTCACCTCAAAATCTCTAATTCTATATCCAACAAAGTATATTTCCTTATTTATTTGCACCCAATCTCATGGATGACACACTCTCCCATTAAATCAAATGTAATTCTCCCTTTGTTTTAGAAATCATATCTTATTTAAGAACATTTGCCTCTCAACAAGTTTTAACATTTCAATTAGCCAGATCAAAAAGTAAATGAAGATCACAGTTCAAATCATCACAAATTATTATCATTTAAAACTGTGAAATACAAAATCTATTCTTCACAAAACCGTATCTTTAAAGTTGGGAGATAGATAAAAAATACTACTAAGAATTCATGAGAAGGATACGACAAAACACGTTTTATATATAAAAATAAGTTTACAAAATAAAAGAAATAAAAATACAACTTATCTCATAATCCTTCCCAAGAAAATCCCTAGAAGTTCTCTCCAAGTCTTTTTCTCTTTACAATCACTCCTAACTCTAGCTTAGAAGTGTAATGAAGAATAAATCCCTCACCTTCCCTCTCCTCTTACAACCCAGAAGAAAATCTCCTCTTCTCTCTCTCTCTTTAACTCACGTCACACCCAAAAGCCTCCTCTCATAACTCTATGAAGACTTCTTCTTCTATTTTGGGCTGCCTCCTTTGGAAAATAATTAAAAATTCTCTCCAAAATTTCCTCCAAAAGTCAACTCTTTTGAATTTAAAAGATGTGTCATTTGATCCAAGAGTCGTATCCCTTCATAAAAGAACCTTCCAAAGTGTCTAGATGTAATGAAGTACTCCAAGAGGTGTGTAGAAAAAGCGTCCTTTTGAATGTTCGTGCAAAATTTGTCTCGAACCACCTTAATTTGAAAATGTCATTCCTGGCACATCATGCGTCGATCTGGCGCATCATGTGCTAGCTCTTTGGATTTTGGCGCGTTAGGCGCATGATACGTTTTCAAATTAAGGTTGTTTTGGTGATATTGTTTTGGCTTAGAATTTCGTCATTTTTGTCATTTTGTCAAATGCCTAAAAATGATATACCTGCAAAAAAAACACAAAAATACCCTTCTTTAAAGTAAAATATCACCAAAAGTAAGCATAAAATAAGTACTTAAAACCGTATATTATTATGGTGTATCACCCACCACTAAATTTGGGCTTGTTGTGTTTAGGGGTATTCAAGAATTAATCATGTTCCTCTTCCCTAAACCTCACTAAATAGATTTAAATATCTAGCCTAGCTCACTACTAAACCCTTAAATTCATTCTTGAGGTAGATTTGTAATAAAAAAATGTTAATTTAAGTGAGATCAATTCTCATTTGAAGGATCATGGTATCTTCTGATCACAAATGTAGGGGCTTCAAATTAGTGGATTATTATCTTCCTAGCTTAGTCCCACTACCTCAGCATCATCTGATTGAATAATCCCCCGAGTCATAACAATTAATAAAATTACAATTCTACCCTTATCATGAAAAGGTGGCAAATTGGTTTCTACCTCTTAACCCATTATATTTCAAACATCCAAGAGTGTTCACTATAATCAAAATATACCCATTTAACCTTTGGTCAATCCTAAATTTTAATTAAGGCATCAAAATCCAAAATTATTATTTTTGACCCTAGGACTCTCCATTTCATAACTCATCAAATATAACTCAAATGAATATAAAGTTTTTATGGTACCCCACTCATGTGTTAATCAAAGTATCAGAGGAGAAAATGTGACTTTTTCAAATTTTATATAATTTATATAATTATTTTAACTTAAAAAATAGAATTTTTAGTATTAATTTATTTAATTAATCAAAGTAAAATGTAGTTCATGGGAAAAATTATTGGAGAATCACCCAAGTCAGAGGACCACTTGAACAAAATTTCTCGATTTTTCACACTATAATTTAATTATTACAATTACTTAATTAAATAGAAAATATATTTTAATTTCAAAAATCACTTTTTATATTTTTCTTAAATCTCTCTGAGCCCAGAGAACTTAGAGAAAGAAAATTTTTATTTTTTGTGACTCTTATTTTATATATTATAATTATTTTAATGTTAAGAAAAAAATATATTTTTGGCATTTAAAAATACATAACTAAATCAGAAAATTAAAAAGAAATATATTTTAAGGCGTACTAAGTGATCAAGGAATAATTAGGAACAATTTGGTACATTTTCATATTTTTTTATTTTTTTTATTTTTTAAAATTATTTTTAATTCAAAAAGTAGCTAAGAAATAAACTAATTATTTTAAAATAAATTTTATTTTTTCTAAGTACCCTGATCACAAGGAACTCAGAAAACAACTTTTCACAATTTTCCTAATTATAGTTATCTTATTATAATTATTTTAATGCAAAAATATCATTTTACTTAGAAAATATACTTTAGTGATCAAGTTAATTCAAATGAGTTTCAATTTTTTACAATGAATTAAGAGAATCATTATTTATAATGTGCATTCATTTTTTGTTAATTTTTCAGTTATATTATATTTATTTAATTTTTTATAAATTTTAGACACTTAATTGGCTAGAAAATTTTGTACAATTATTAAAATAAATTTTATATTTTTCTTAGAATCCTCTGACCACAAGGAACCTAACAAAACAAGTTTCATATTTATTTTATTTATATTTTAATTTATATAATTATTTTAAGCAATCATGGATAAATAGGCTTAAAAATTAGGGTTTCAAAACTATAGATGCTCTCTGTCCCTGGAACATCAGAGAACATCCCTATTAACATGAGGAATCAACCCCTAAAGTTTTAAGTCTTGGTGATTAATATTCACTTAATTAGAATTAAAATAGTCCTGAGAGTATTTATTTAATTTAAAATTAGAGACATCTCAAATAATTTTTATTTTTATTCCACATTGTTCTCCTTTGTTTACAAAGAAAGAGGGTATTTTTATTTCGTTTTTATGATTTTTCTATAGAATGTTATACATTTTCTAATAATCTGAATTAAATAAATCAAAAAATAAATTAATTTCCTACTTAAACATGAGCTAGTTGTGTCATCCTAGGCAGCTCTGAAGTGCTACACGTCGCTCCATTATTTGACAAAGCCAAACACGTAGCTGCTGACTCAGCTCGCAGTTTATGTTCCATTCTTTTGTCCGGCACGATCTTAGCCCTCCATCTGATACATGTGCGATCCAACAGCCCTCTGTCTTTGTCCGCAACTGACCTAGCCTAAGAACCATCCACCTTCTAGGCTTAAGATCTCTCACTACACTCAACCAAATTGCATGTGATTTGTTACTACACATTCATCTAGTCCAAACAAACCTATCTATATGGTTAATCAAGCATGAAATTAAATTTTTCTTCACAAAGGCCCAAACCTAGCTTAATTTTGGGGTAAATGAGCTCTAGCTTTGTCTAAGAGGTTTGGCCACATTTAGATGGTCGCAGAAGCTTCGGTGGAGTTTGGTGGACCTCTTAGAAGTGTCACTTTGGTATGGTGAATGGTCTGAGTACAAGCTCCATCAACAAGTGGTTCGGTCTTGATCTAGAGGTACGTTACGGTGCTTTAGAGATGGAGCTTTCACTGGGGATCTTCTTAGTTTGGAGTAGGGAGCTTGAGGAGCAAATCATTTTGAAGTTTGGTGGAGTTTTAAGAGATGGTCAAAAAATTCCCTGGTTTTGGGCTCTGAATTTGAGCTCAAACAATTGGCGATGTGGCTATAGAATGGCTAGACTGAGCTTAAGAAGGCTGTGAGGATCTTTGGAGGCAATTTGTCAAGGTATCCCCGAGGTTTGGTGCACTCTTTCTATTTGGTCATGAGGGGTGATGTTTAAATTGAGGGGGAAATAGTGGCCACCAAGGCTGAGCAGTGGGTTCAATCAGTTGCTTATGTGGAGGAAAGAAAGGTGCAAGTGACCAATCAGGATGAGCAGCTTGGATGGGTCAAATTAGGTTCATATGGTCGAGATGGCTCTCTCAGACTGAGGTTTTTCGGTGACTAGACTTGTTAGCCAGGCCAGAGCTGGTGGCTAGTTGAATCAGAGAAGCAAGAGGAACAATTAATGGTGATTATTTGGGTGGCTCGATGGCTGATGGGAAAGATATATTTTATTTAACCATTTTTAGGAGGAAATTCGATCCTTGGTCCATGGCTCAACTAGGTTGGGCTAGGTGGATCTAGCTTGGTTTCTAGAGCTGCAACACTGGTTGTGTTGACCATGGTTTGGTCAACTTGAATGTGTTAGGTAAATTTTGGGGAAAAGTGATTGACAAAATTGACGTGGATGATTGTGATGGGAAGTTTCAAAAAAGAATTGGGTCATTTTGAATTGGTTTGGAATTTCAATATAGTGGAATTTAACTATTGGTCACCTCTGAGGTATTTGTGCTACACTTGGGTTTGGATTGGGCTAGGGCTTGGATTTGGTTCAATTGATGGTTCAAATTGTTTCAAGGGATTATGATGAAGAGTTTTGGATATCAATTGGGTTGAAATTATAGAGTTATGAGGTCCAATTTGGTGACATTTGGACTTTAAGGAAAAATTGGGGATTTTGATTTAGGTGGAATTTGGGAGAGGCTTGAGTATGGTTTAAAGCCAATTGAGGGCTCAAAATGATTAAGGGGAATATTATGACGAATTTGGAACTCAAAATTGGGAAATTTGTTTTGGTTATGGGGTCCAATTTTGGGGAATTTGAGCATATGATCAAAATTTAGAATCTAAAGTGGACTTGGAATTTAAGTTTGAAATTAGATTCAATTGGGCTTTAATTTTGTTTCAATTGGGATTTTACATGATGAATTTTAATTTGGAATTGAAATTGAGGAAGATTGAAGTCAAATTGGTGGAAATTGGGGGTGATTTAGGGTAATTGGCGCGTAAAGGGCAAAATTAGGAATTCATCAAAATTGGTCAATTTGGACTTCATGACTATTCAAGATTGGTTTTGGGAGTGCTTGAAGAGATTTTGCAGGTTTTGGGAAAATTTAGGCCACCAAGGGCATTTTGGTGATTTTAAGAAAGTTAAGGGTATTTTGCAATTTTGGAAATTTTAGAATGTTTTGGGCAAATTGGGTGGTTTAAAAGAGTTTGAGAAGATCTTTGGACAAATTTGGGTAGTTTGGGTAATTTCTAAAAATTTTTTGTTTTAAGGGTAATTTGATAATTTTGAGAAAGTTTGGGGGCAAAAGGTTAAATTGGGTATTTGGGTAGGATGAGATCAATTGAGGAAATTGATCATAAAATTACCCTTTTTTTAAGCCATGAGACCAAGAGAACTCCCATTTTGGATCCTCCATGTGCTGGTCTTAGCCAAACCCTAGCCTAGGGCTAATGGTTTAGGGTTGAGGCTTATGGTTTTAGGACCATCCACATGATTTTCCAAAAGAGTAAGGGGTCCAGCTAAGCATGCTTGGTTAGGGTTGAGGTTGTGAGTGCATCTCAAGTGTGTGTGTGCAAGACTGACCAAGACCGCACCACCTAGAGCTAACCTTAAAGTCAAACAGTCCTATGGGGACTATTCTTGAGCTCCCTCATACTGGCTCCACCTACTAAGTGCTCTAGGTTAGAACCAACATATGGAACTTCAAGATGAGCAAAGAAGAGTTTTATAATTTCTAGCGGTGAGGGTTCCTTTACTAGTCTTCTAGGAATAGTCAACAAGAAAGTCCTATGGCTAGATCTTAGGCTTCTAAGGAAGAAACTAGACCTCAACCAAAAGTGCGGTCAACAAGGTCTTGACAAGGTAACTGTTGGAGAATCCATTTTTAATGATTTGCCAAAAGTGGTTGCTATCCAGAAAAGCATTTCTTGCTTAAATAAATAAAATTTCAAACCTAGTAGATTGATCCAAATTGGAATAACCGACAGTTTAGTTTGAGGATCAAATTCTATTGACCAATTTAATAACTTCATCATCCAATTTTTTATTCTAAATATCCTCCTAGCAAATAGATGTACATAGTCCTTATTGACAGTTAGTTATATCAAAATGTGTCTTCCGCCTAGGAGACTAATTTTCTATGCACCCATTATTTTCATAATATCAAACTCCTTCTGAATCAAATCAGTTTTGGGTGATTGTAAATGAACTTAACAGCAAAAGTCAAGTTACACGAGGAAGCGACAATGAAACTTTCATCCTACGACAAAAATGTCATAGGCTTTTTATTTTCTATCCCTGCCTTTTTTATGAAGTTAAGATCACCACCAAACAAGAGGGATTCATGAAAAGCTTGGTGAAGAAGAAGATTGCTAGCATTACTTATCTTCCACCCGACACCTCATGCGCTATTTTGTGTTGGAGGGAGTTGCCCGTAAGAAGGTGTCGGTCACTAAAATCGAAATCCCATCACCCTCTTTGGAAGGATGTTTTAATTTACATATATATTTATTTTAGAAAAATATGAAATCAAACTGACCCCATATTTTTCATAGTTTAAATGAAAAGAGCGTTGTACCTCAAATCCTGTATCTATCCCAAAAGATAAACACAAGATTTTAGGATGAGGCTTGATCACATAAAGTAAGGAATATATGACATCTGTTTGGTCTATGAAATATTTATATTTGTCGACAAGTTCCCCTATTTAATATAAAGAATTAAATAGGGTTTATATTAAGCTGGGTTCGGACATGCTTCCTATAAGGGCAAGCCCCTATAGTTAGTTACATCTTAAATGACCAAAGTCACCTAAGAAGACTCTCGATAAAAATGGGAAAATATTATCTTCAAGGATTTTAAAAGGATAGGACTATTCAATGAGATCGGACTAGGATGTGTGAAAGGGGGTTGGTTCAAATTTGTAACATTTTGTTATAGAGTCCAAAGGAGGAAAAACTAAGGGATGTCATGGATCCAGAGGAAACCCCCGGTGACTTCTCAAGTTATCCTAACATTTAGCTTCAGTTTTGAGGAGAAATATTTAGGTGTTGCATCCTTCCAATTTTATTAGTTAGGGCTTACATTCGTGTGATTCTATCACATAAATAGCTTGGAAGATGTGAGGATTTATGTCGTGACGGACGATAACCTCAAAATCCTAAGACGAGTTAGGGCTTATATTGTATAGCAGGGTTGTACAAAGGCCTAAAGTTAAGGTGAGAATTTACGGTGCGTAAGCAAGCAACTTTGACGTCCTATGGCTTTGTTGTTTAAGTTTAAGGAAGGATAATTGGTTTAGTTGGGGAAGACGGGTTTTGCTATTGAAGATGGTCGTGCTGCCCACCATGCTAGCTCCAAGCTCCTTGCCGCAAGGGGAAGACAGATTTTGCTGTTGAAGATGGCCGTGCTGCCCACCAAGCTAGCTCCAAGCTCCTTGCCGCAACGAGTTTGAGTTTTCTAGTGTGTCAAGTTATGATGTCAAATCAGGTGGCCCTATGGTTGAAGTTCCTTAAACTTTATGGGGGCATGTTAAAGTTGATTAGAGCAACACCGGTTAGGATCCTATGGTTCCCTCGTTCCGGCACCACTATTTTCCATTGGATTCACTTAGTCCATATCAACTTACTAAACTCAACTTAATGAGTTCTATAATTTCATATACACCATGGAAGCCTCATTAGCAATCGTAGGTTACCTCCTCCGAGGAATTCCAGATCATCCGATAGAGATGTCTTAATTTAGTTGAACTTGTAGTTTTGTGTGATGCTTGTGATTAGTTTTTGAGTAGTTTTATATTTTGAATATTGTGGCGGTAAATTTTATCTTGGTTGATTTTAGTTTTAGTTTTTATTTTTGTTTTGTGGCTATCCTAATAGTTTTAGTTTTTATGCAGAGTGACATCGTTGTCTAGCATGCAAGTTTGCAGGTATTAAAGTACAGTATGAAAGTACAAGAAAGACAACGCTGAAAACTGTAAAAGCGTACCTGGTGAGTCTTCTCGTTCCACCACTTGAAACTCAAAAGGCATGTTATGGCAGTTTATATGAAACAAGGGAGTAATATTTTGATGACCTATCTAACCCTAGGTCATATCTCTGTGAGTCCTTAGGAGTTTAATTAAAGATGATGCTGTCAAGCAAAATGTATGAAGTTTAGTGGATCTCTAAGGTATCCAACAGATCTAGAGAAAGAAGCAGGTACGTGCTACTCTCTCGCTGCCCAGTAGAAATTCCCGAGTTCTTTTAATCTTATTATGTTGCTTAATAATTCATCCTACAAACACCCTAATATTCAATGAACATTTATGTCTCAATTATTCATAAGAGTAAGGTAATTATCATCTGCAATTTAATTTTTAAGATTATGTGGGTGAATACCCTTAAAGAGGCAAGTTAGTGTTATTGAAACACGTCGCCAAATTTTTACTTGGGCTTGTAGTGTTTGAAAGATGTTCTAATTTTAATTGGGTTTGTTTTTCTAATCCTCATTTAATCAGCTTTAATTTAGTCTAAGTCACTACTAAGCCCTTAAGACCTAGGTGAGTGTCTTAATTAATTTTGAAAAGATTAAAATTTATGTGGTCATGATTCAAGATTTGAATTTTATTTGAAAATCAAAATAATGGTATTAAATTAATTAATTATTGACTTCACGAATCATACCTCTAAGTCCTAGGTTCATTTTATTTTAATAAACTTCCAAATTTTAATAATTTAGAAATTTATTAACTTATCTTTTTTATTAGAAGAGTGAGTTGGTTTCTACCAATAAAACATCCAAATTAAGATCAGAGGTTACCCATTTCCCTCTTTGAATTGAGCCTAAATGTTAATTAAGGCTAAATCTCTAAAATTACACATTTGCCCCTAAGGCTCTAAAACTTCATAATTTGACAAATTCAATTCAAATGACTTTGAATTTTTTATCCTACATCATTCATGGGTCAACTAAGACATCCGAAGAGGAAATGTGATTTTTTCAAAATTTAATTTAATTTATGTAATTATTTCCATGGAAAAATAGGATTTTTTAGAGAAAATTCCTAACTTAACCAAGGTAAACCCTGATCCCTTGAATTTTTACTGGAGGTAGAATTGGATCAGGGAAGCCTTTGGACCAAATTTCATGATTTTTTGAATTTTATTTGAAGTTTAAGAATTATTTTAAATTCTGGGATATTTATGAAATATAACATTTTTTAAATGTGGAAAATTAAGTTTTATATTTTTAAAAAGTCCTCCTAAGGTCAGAGAACTCAGAGAAGAAGATTTTATTATTTTTTTTTTTGAATTTTATTTGACTTATTGGAATTATTTTTAGAGAAAACTCATTTTTAGCTTTTAAAAATTATTTTTTTTGTTTTAAAATTCAATATCTTTATTTAGTAAATCAGGAAAAATATTCTAATTATTTCTAAGTACTTAGGAAGCAATTTAGAACATTTCCATGAGTTTTATTATTTTTGTGATTTTTAGGGATTTTTAAATATTTAAATATTTAAAATAGGCTAAAAATCAAGTTTTTATTTTAAATATTATTTATTTTTAAAAAATACCCCTAATCACAGAAAACTCAAAAAACTAAGTTTTATAATTTTTTAGGTTACATATTGATTTTTTAAAAATCATTTTATTTCTAAAAATGTTAATTAACTTGAAAAACTAATTTAAGTTATCAAATGAACGTAAAAGACTTCAAAATTTTTATGGTGGGTTCTCTGGATCCTAAAAAATGGTGGAGATCAAAAATCAAGTCATTTTGTTGTTTTGTATTTTTCAAAATTAATTATTTTAATGATTTAGGGTTTGTGAGGATTAGGTGCATTTTGAATGACTTGGCTCACGAGGAATTTTCCCAAGGGATTCCTAGTCATCATAAACCTTCCAAAATTTTCTTGGATTTTTCTAAGCAACATGTTAATTTTCATGATTAATATAAGTAAGTAATGCATATAAACTTGAAAAATATGATTCTCTGACTTTGAAAAACTAAGGGAATGTTTCCTAAGATAGAGAGAACAACATGCTAAAATTTCAAGCTTTAGTGATATGCCGATATATATGGAAAATCAAAACCTTCAAATCAGTGTTTAATAAATTAAAAATAAAATGTGCATCAAATGGAGTCCAAATTATTTCCATATTATTGTTCTCTATTCACTGAGCAAGAGAGTATTTTTATTTTATTTTTGTGATTTTTCCACTCCAAGATATGAATTTTTAAAGTTAGGGGTCATTTTCTGAATAAATTAAACCCTATTTATATATTTAAATGTGCGGCGCCACCTCAACCTACGATGGCTCCGAAGCTCCATGCGGCGTTCTCTCATACGATGTCGTCGTCCACCTCAGGGCTGACTCGGCCCGCGGTTTATGTTCTGAAGCATTGTCCAGCTTGATCTCGACCGTCCATCAGATACACGCACGATCGAACGGCGCTCCGTCATCGTCCCCGATAGCCTAGCCCGAGAACCGTCCATCTTCTAGCCTTAAGATCTCTCTCATTTCTTATCCAAATTAGATGAATTTATTTTTTAAATTCTTGTCTAGACTAGAAGAACATATTCATACGGTTATGATGCCATGAAATCTACTCAAAACAAATGGACAGTTCAAATAGGCTCTTGAATAAGGACCACTTAGACAAAATTTCATGATTTTCCACAGTATATTATAATTATTATAATTATTTAATTAAACAAAAAATATATCTTAATTTCAAAAATCACTTTTTATATTTTTCTTAAATTTCTCTAAGCCCAGAGAACTCAAAGAAACAAACTTTTCATTTTTTGTGACTCATATTTTATTTATTATAATTATTTTGATGGAAAATTAAGAAAAAAATATATTTTTGGCATTTTAAAATACATAACTAACTCAAGAAAATTAAAAAAAATATATTTTAAGGGGTCCTAAGTGATCAAGGAATAATTAAAAACAATTTGGTACATTTTCATATTTTTGAATTTTTTTTATTTTTTTAAATTATTTTTAATTCAAAGGTAGCTAAAAAATGAAAGAATTATTTTAAAATAAATTTTCTTTTTTCTAACTGCCCTGATCACAAAGAACTCAGAAAACAACTTTTCACAATTTTCCTAATTATATTTATCTTATTATAATTATTTTAATGCAAAAATATCATTTTACTTAGAAAACAAATGAGTTTCAATTTTTTACAATGAATTAAGAAAATCATTATTTATAGTGTGGATTCATTTTTTGTTAATTTTTCAATTATATTATATTTATTTAAATTTTTATAAATTTTACATTTAATTGGCTAGAATATTATGTACAATCATTAAAATAAATTTTATATTTTTCTTAGAGTCCTCTGACCACAGGTAACCTACCAAAACAAGTTACATATTTTTCTGATTTATATTTTAATTTATATAATTATTTTAAGCAAAAATAGAAAAATAGGCTTGAAAATTAGGGTTTCAAAGCTAGAGATGCTCTCTGACCATGGAACAACAGAGAACATCCCTATTAACATGAGGAATCAACCCCTAAAGTTTCAAAGTCATGGTGATTAATATTTACTTAATTAGAATTAAAATAGTTCTGAGAGTATTTAATTAAATAAAAATCAGAGACATCTCAAATAATTTTTGTTTTTATTCCACATTATTCTCCTTTGTTTACTAAGAAAGAGTGTATTTTTATTTTATTTTTTATGATTTTTCTATAGAATGTTATACATTTTATAATAATATGAACTAAATAAATTAATTTCCTACTTAAACATGTGGTAGTTGCGTCATCCTAGGCAGCTCGGAAGTGCTACACATCGCTCCGCTATTTGACAATGCCAACCACGTAGCCGCTGACTCAGCTCAAAGTTTATGTTTCATTCTCTTGTCCGGCACTATCGGCGTTATTTTGGGGGTTGGTTTTTTTTATGGGGTTGCCCGTAAGAAGCTTTCGATCGCTGGAATCAAAATCTCATCACCCGCTTCGGAAGGACGTTGAATTATGAAATCAAACTGACCTCTTATTTTCATAGTTTAAAATGAAAGAGCACTGTACCTCAAATCTTGTATCTATCCCAAAGGATAAACACAAGAATTGAGGATGAGGCTCGATCAAAATAAACTAGAGAAAGTATGACATCTGTTTGGTCTGTGAAACCTTTGTAATTGCGNCGGCGGTACCGAGCAACAAGTCTTCATCTGTGAATGTTACCCCTGACTGTTCTCCCAATGAGCAAACTTCATTTGAGGATGTTCTAGCCAACTGAGCTAAGCAAATTTCTAGATCAAGCAAAGTTGTAACCAGAGATTGACTCATCTCCTTTGACCGGATCAAATCGTCATAGATGCTTAGTCGGGCAGACAACTTTCTAAGATGAGCTAGCACGTTGTAGTCTACTTTTCACGATCCTCTGATTTTGTCTTGATTATGTGGTTCCTACACTGGCGGAGGTGGGGGTATCTCTTCTCGATTCATTATCTGTTTTCCTTTATCTGTTGGAGCTGTTCTTGGTGGTAACACTTTTTCGCTCCTTAAGTTGACTTCTGTGACTTCTTCTTCTTGAGATATCATTGTTGAATCTTCCGGTGTCTTTTCCTCCTCATCGGAAAGGTCTAAGTTGATGGAAAACGGTGCACCATGACGCTCGAGAGTTGGCTCTTCGTTCTCAGTGCTGTCATAAGCGATTTCATTAAGTTCTCCTTTGGCCTTGACAACAAGTTCATTGGACTCAAGTATGATTTGAGGATCATTTTGGGGATCGAGATTGCAACTAACTTGGTCATAATGTCACGTTATTACCAAAAATAGTCGTAACGTATCCGAAATCACAACCATTATATTCATAAGACCCCGGGGGGACAAGAAGATAATCATACAAAGTCAAGGGTTCGAGGATTTTCTTCCTCCAATCCAAAACAACCAATCTAGTAGAGGCAGCCCCTATCCTACCCCCCGTGCTATCAATCTTGTCAGTGACGCTCTTCTTTTTCTTATTCTTTGTCCTTGACGATGACGAATTTTCTAGCGAAATCTTCATCTCGGGCTCGGTATGCTGCTGACTCTGAATGGACGCTTGTTTTGATGCAGACTGTAGCTTGTTCAATATCTTCTTGGATGATTTGCTCCATACTTCATTCCATCCTCCTTTGGTATTTATAGTAGCTTGTTTCGATGAATCCTACATTTGATTGAGGACCCTCTTGAGTTCATCCCAAGTTGTACTCCATCCATCTGTTCCGACATATGGATCAATTGGGGAGATCGACTCAGCTGAAATCATATTTATGGAACCTTTTTCGGATTCTCTCAAGTACTCCTTTGGGATTTTTATATTCTCTTCCTTGAGGTTCTTCTCGAGCCAGTCTTTAAAGACGAAACACTTGTCTATAGTGTGTCCAAGCAACCGGTGGTATGGGCAATAATTTGGTTCATTCTTCTTATCCACCTCTTTGGGTTTCCTTGGATTAGACAGTTTGAACTCTGGTTTCTTCATCAAACTTTTGAATATTTTAGGTACAGCTTCATCTTTGAAGGAATAAACAACTTTCTGTCGCTCTAACAGGGATATTCTTTTACTCACTGTTCGAGGTGATCCCTCCTGAGACGGCCGTTGGTTGGATTGGCTGCTCTGTTTCTGAGAGTACTATGACAAAGACTGACGATGATCCTCTGCATATATCTTTATCGGCTGCTTTCCTTTGTCGATAGTTGCGGCTACCCCTGATTTCTTTTCGAACACTCTTGTCATCGTAGCCTTTTCATGCGGCTCCATGTGCTTCATTTCTTCTTTAAGACTGCTGGCTTTACTGAGTACTCAAAGGATTTGATGGTGAGTCCCTTAAGCATGAAAGCTCCTGGCCCATGAATGCTTTTGAGTAGAATCTCAATCTCTTGATGTTCCTATAGCTGAGGTTCACATTTCATGCTAAGGTTTCTCAACCTGAAAATATAGTCTGCTAAGGTTTCATTAAGCTTCTGCTTCTCCATCCTGAGTTCTCCAATAGACACATGATGCTGCGCCCTAGCAAATCTTTTCACAAATAACTGTTCCAACTCAGAAAATGTTTTAACTGACCCGTTGGGCAAGTTAACGTACCAGTCAAAAGCAATCCCTGACAAGCTGCTGAGGAACTACTGGCAGAGTAGAGCTTCGCTATTCCTCGTGTTGCCAACATTGGCTCGAAAATGTGCTATGTGCTATCTGGGATTTCCAGTCCCATCGAATATCTTGAAGTTTGGGCTCACAAAACCCTTAGGGAAAGGGACGGCATCAAACTCCTCTCGGTAAGGTCTACCCTTTAAAATTGATGCACCGCCCTTAGATTGAGCTAAGGCCTCCTGCACTTGTTCAACCATTTGCTTGAACTCTTTTTCTGGAATGGCACTTGATGGAGAATCCTTCTTTGGTTGTTCTTCTTTGTCTGTCAAAGTAGCCTCTCTTCTTTCATCTGCGATGTGTACCTTCTTTGGTTGTTCTTCTTGGTCTGTCAAAGTAGCCTCCCTTCTTTCATCTGTGATGTGTATGATTTCTGGCTGATTAATCTTTGGCCTGGCACTTGATGGAGAATCCTTCTTTGGTTGTTCTTCTTTGTCTGTCAAAGTAGCCTCTCTTCTTTCATCTGCGATGTGTACCTTCTTTGGTTGTTCTTCTTGGTCTGTCAAAGTAGCCTCCCTTCTTTCATCTGTGATGTGTATGATTTCTGGCTGATTAATCTTTGGTAGCCTCCCTTCTTTCATCTGTGATGTGTATGATTTCTGGCTGATTAATCTCTTGAGAAGCCAATCTTGGTGCTTGTGATTGCCCCTAAATGGTGGCCATGGAGGTCATAGCTGCAGCCATCTCTTCTATTCTTTTCTCCACTAGAACAACTTGTTCATCCCTTAGGAGGATAACCCTACACAGCTCATCTACGGCGTTCTCTTCAGTGTGAGGTTGAGCCTCACGCACATATGTGGTAGCTCTGGTTTTGATCACATGGACATCCATGAAATCCTCCTCCAAGTAATCACTGTAATTAAAATCCTCGTTGTCATTATTGGCGGAAACTCTGTGTTCTCGAGCTAACTCAGAAATCTCAATTATGAGTTTCTCAACTTTTTCGTCAATTATCAATTCCTTGATTGCTTTAAGATCTGGACGACCTTGATGGAAATGCTCTACTTGTTCCTCCATCTTACTGGCTATTGTCGCGATGATGTCAGATATTTCAGGCACTGGTTTTACTTCCCGCCCTGCAGGCTCACTAAACTGTAGCGGTGCAGCGACCTTGGGTACCCATACCTTCTTCTTCTTCGACGATGATGCCTCAGGACGGGACGTCTTAGTAGAGACATTGGTATGTCGAGGGAAGGTATGCTCCCCGTGGTGTAGACCGGCTACAATGTCAGGTAATCGTCTTGTCATTCTTTCCGTGATTGCAGGAATGACGGGTAAACTTCTCGGGCCTAGTCTTGACTTAATCGGCCGGCGACCTGCGGTCCTGGTGGTGGTATGGTCGGTGGTGACCATAACAGTATCAACTCAATTTTCCAACGGAACCAGACGGGAATACGGGTAGGTGACTTTATAGTCGACCTACGAGACCTTCTAGCGGACTTAACATCCTTAAAAATTTCATTTTTCNAAAATATAAGACAACTCAAAATTTAATCACAAACATCACCAAAAAATATAATTTCAACTAAATTAACTGTCTCTATTGGAAAATCGGGAACCCCTCGGAGGAGGTAACCTACGGTTGCTAACGAGGCCATCTCTATTGGAAGATCGGGAACCCTCAGAGGAGGTAACCTACGGTTGCTAACGAGGCTTTCCACGAATATAAGACAACCAAAATTTAATTACAAATATCATTAAATCATCCCCACAACATTTCAAAATATAAAACAACTCAAAATTTAATCACAAACATCAGATTCACCACAACATTTCAAAATATAAAACAACTCAAAATTTAATCACAAACATCATACAAAACATCTTCAACTAAATTAATACCTTCAACTAAATTAAAAGGTCTCTATTGGAAGATCGGGAACCCCTCGGAGGAGGTAACCTACGATTGCTAACGAGTTGCAACGAGTTTTCCCACGGTCTAAATGAAACTATGGAACTCATTAAGTTGAGTTTAGTAAGTTCGTTTCAAGGCTTCCCACCTATTAGATGATCGAGAATCCCTCGGAGGAGGTGACCTACGGTTGCTAACGAGGCTTCCCCCTGTCTCTATTGAAAGATCGGGAACCCCTCAGAGGAGGTAACCTACGGTTGCTAACGAGGTTTTCCACGGTCAAGATGAAATTATGGAACTCATTAAGTTGAGTTTAGTAAATTCATTTAGACTAAGTGATTCCAATAAAAAATAGTAGTACCGGGACGAAAATTATGGAACTCATTAAGTTGAGTTTAGTAAGTTCATTTGGACTAAGTGATTCCAATAGACTTAGTGGTGCCGGGACGATGGAACCGTGGGATCTTGACCGGTGTCGCTTTAATCAACTTTAATGTGCCCATAATAAAATTTAAAGAACTTTAACCATAGGGTCACCTGATTTGACATTATAACCAAATAACCTAGAAAACTTAAACTCTGTTACCAAGGAGCTTGGAGCTTACATGGTGGGCAGCCCGACCATCTTCAACAGCAAGAGGATCTACAACAACACATTTGGAGCTTACATGGTGGGTAGCCCGACCGTCTTCAACAGCGAGAATATCTACAACAATACATCCATCCTTAGCTTTAAGGATATCGAGGTCGTTCGCCTAGTGCAGCATAAATCCTCAAACACATCTTTTAGGCATTTGCAGGCCATCTTCAACAGCAAGAGGATCTATAACAACACATTTTTCCTTAGCTTTAAAATAACAAAGCCATAGGATATCGAGGTTGTTTGCCTAGTGCAACATAAATCCTCAAACATATCTTTTAGGCATTTGTACAATCCCGAGGTTGTTTGCCTAGTGTAATATAAATCCTCAAACACATCTTTTAGGCATTTGTACAATTCTGTTGTACAATCTAAGCCCCATAAATCCTCAAACACATCTTTTAGGCATTTGTACAATCCTGTTGTACAATCTAAGCCCTAGAAATCCTCAAACACATCTTTTAGGCATTTGTACAATCTTGTTGTACAATCTAAGCCCTAACTTACACATCTTTTAGCTTTGTACAATCCTGTTGTACAATCTAAGCCCTAACTTGCCTTAGGATTCCGAGGTTGTCATTTGTTGTACAATCCTGTTGTACAATCTAAGCCCTAAACTTGTCTTAGGATTCCGAGGTTGTCGTTTGTGTACAATTCTATTGTACAATCTAAGCCCTAACTCGCCTTAGGATTCCGAGGTTGTCATTCGGCAATCCTGTTGTACAATCTAAGCCCTAAACTCGCCCTAGGACTCCGAGGTAGTCGTTTGTTACGACTAATCCTCACATCTTCAAGGTTATTTGTGCTGATTGCTTCACACAAATGTAAATCCTAATAAACACCTCACATCTTCAAGGTTATTTGTGCTGATTGCTTCACACAAATGTAAATCCTAATAAAAAATTGTAAGGTTATTTGTGCTGATTGTTTCACACAAATGTAAGTCCTAATAAAAATTGCAGGATGAAACATCTAAATGATTTTNTATAGGAAGCTTTTCTCGAACCCAGCATAATGTAAACCCTGTTTAATTTCTTATATTAAATAGGGGAATTTGACGGCTAACCCATTGGTTTCGCAGACCAAACGAATGTCATAACTTTCTTTAGTTTATTTGATCGAGCCTCACTCTCTCTTAGGGATAGATACAGGATTTGAGGTAAAGTGCTCTTTCATCTAAACTATGAAAATTATGAGGTTGGTTTCGCAGACCAAACGGATGTCATAACTTTCTTTAGTTTATTTGATCGAACCTCACTCTCAATTCTTGCATTCATCCTTCATGTCATAACTTTCTCTAGTTTATTTGATCAAACCTCACCCTCAATTCCTACATTCATCCTTCGGGATAGATACAGGATTTGAGGTAAACACTCTTTCATTTAAACTATGAAAATTATGAGGTCAATACAAGATTTGAGGTAAAGTGCTCTTTCATCAAACTATGAAAATTATGGGGTCAGTTTGACTCCTTATTTTTCAAAACTAAATTTTTTTTAACGCCCTTCCGAAGCGGGCAACGGGATTTCGATTTCAATGACCGACAGCTTCTTACGGGCAAACCCTACACCAAAAATAGTGCCGACATGCCCCAACACTCGAATGGCCACGAGGCAACAGTTGGGTGCAGCACATTTAGAGGCTGGTGTAAGACTACCCCATGCACTTGGCATTGGAGACATATTCTGGCTGTATCCATGCAAGCGGACATCATTGCTGACCAATAATTCCCGAGTCTTTTATTCTTCATTTTCATTTTTGGTCCCGACTGGTGAGCGCCACATAATCCGGCATGTACTTCTTTGATAATATTCTGTTCCTCGGCTCTGCTCAAACACTGTAGCCACATCTGGTCTAATGATCTTCTGTAAAGAACATTTCCCACCACGACGTAAGACATGGCCCTTCTTGTGATGTGGTGCACCTCAGACTTGTCCTCTGACAGCTTCCAAGTATACAAATATTCTATTAATGGCTTGCGCCAATCTTCGTTGATGTCTGCAACTGTATTTATTGTTTCTTCTATTCCAAGTTTGTGTAAAGTTTTGAAGTCGTTTCGAGACAAGACTCGTCCTCCTTGCACCGTGAATTTGATGGAATCCTTTGGGGGACACGCCATGTCCTTAGCGAGTTTTGCTAGAGCGTCGGCATGGGCATTATCTCCCCGAGGAATCCGGAAAAAAGTCACCTCAGGAATCTGTTACAGGAGCTTCATCGCGTACTGATGGTATTCTGCTAATCTTGGTTTCAGAATTTTGAATTGTCCGGCAACTTGCTGGATGAAAAGTTGAGAGTCACCATAAATAGCAACGTTTGTTATATCCATTGAAATTGCTAACTCCAATCCGGTGATTAAAACTTCATATTCTACTTCATTGTTGGTGCACGGCTCTGTCAGGTGTAAAACCTCAACATACCCTTATCTGGCGTAATAAAGATCAAACTGATCCCTGCCTTGCCTGGTATAACTGTGCCTGATCCCTTGTCTTTCCTGGCTGAGGAAGCACCATCGAAGTACATTTCCCAGCGTTGCGCACTAGGAAATTCCATTTGTAGTATTTTCTCATCTGGTAACTCGTCGTTGAGAGAGGACCCAGCTGGCACTGAGTGTGCAGCGAGAAATTTTGCTAAAATTTGTCCCTTGATAGCACAGAGGGGCACAAAAGTTATATCAAATTGCAATAAGATCATCGACCATCTCGCTAAACGTCCGGAGAGTGTTGGTCGGGTCATCAAATATTGCAATGGATTAACTTTCAAAATTTGGGAGATCTTATGAGAAAGCATGTAATGTCTAAGCTTTTGGGCGGCGAAAAGTGGTTCTCAATAGGTGGATACCTTATCTCCGTCGGTATTAGACGACGACTCAAGTAGTAGAGCGCATTTTCTTTGCCCTCCTCATTGACTTGGGCTAAGAGGGCTACAAGAGAGTCATCTAAAGCTGCGGTATAAAGTATCAACGGTTTCCCTGGGATAGGGCTGCCAAAACAGAAGGTGTCATTAAATATTGTTTAACGTCCTCAAAGGCTCGCTAGCATTTCTCTTCCCAAATAAATTTGGCGTCCTTTTTAATTATTGCAGAGAAAGGCTGACACCTACCTGAGAGATTAGAAATAAAGTGTCTCAGATATGCCAACTTTCCCTGGAAGGAACGTAGATGTTTCAAGGTTTTAGGGGGGGCATTTCCAAGATAGCTTTAATCTTATCCGGGTTGATCTCAATTCCCCGATGACGGACAACGAATCCTAGAAATATCCCGGAGGTGACGCCAATGGCGCCTTTAAGGGATTCATTTTAAGGTCATATCGTTGTAACCGTTCAAACATAATCCTTAAATTGTACAAATGGTCTATTTTTTATTTACTTTTGATGACCAGATCATCCACGTAGCATTCTACTTGATTGTGAATGAGGTCATCAAAAATCTTCGTCATTGCACGCTGAAATGTTGCTCCGGCGTTCTTTAGGCCGAACGACATCACTATGTAGCAAAAGATTCTAATCGGTGTTCTAAAAGCTGTAAGCGCTGCATTCTTGGGAGCCATCTTGATTTGGTTATACCCCGACGATCCATCCATGAAGGATAAAATTTCATGTGTCAAAGCGATATCCACCATCATTTCTGGTATAGGTAGTGGGAACTTGTCTTTTGGACATGCCTTGTTCAAATCTCTGAAGTCGACACAAAGATGGATCTGTCCATTTTTCTTTTTAACCGGTACAATATTGGCTAACCACGTGGGGTACTACTCCTCTTAATAAAGTTGGCGTCTATCAACTTCTTCACCTCGGCGATGACTTGTTGTTCTATTTCAAGGCGCTTTCTCGTGGGAGCTTGTTTTACTGGGGTTAAATTCTTGTCCACCCCAAGTTTATGGACTGCAACCTCTGCTGACAGCCCTGGTATTTTGTCATAGCTCCATGGAAGCAATCTTTGAATTCTGCTAATAGTTTGACCAGTTCTGCAGATTCTTCGTCATCAAGTAGGGAACTTATAAATGTAGGTCGGGGTCGTTCTTAAATTTTAATCTCTTTCAATTCATCGACAGTGGATTTAATTTCTTCCTCAAAATTTGGGGGAGCATCTTCTATTGGTTGACCAGTAGATTCATCTTCTATATCGAGACAATCATCTTCTGACTCATTAGTAATAACCATGTAAAATTTGGAATCATCGACTGGTCCAACTGTACCAAATCCGAGACCTTCTTTTGAATTGGGAGTTCGACTTTTAGTATTCCATAATTTTTCAAAAATTTCAAATTTATCTTTCGGCATTTGTTTTGGTAAATGTCCTAGTTGAATTAACTTTTGAACACAAAGCGAGAAGTAACCAAAAGGTAATTCCATTAATTCATTAGAATCGGCATCCAAATTTACATGTTTTTCAAGCTCAACAGAGGTAGAAGCATCATAAAATTTGATCGGATTTACCCAACACTATGGACTTCCTTGACCTCTAAACTCTCAACCTTTTGAGGGAGAATCGGAGTGAGGATCATAACAACACTATGCGGACTTCCTTGGCCTCTAAAATCTCGACCTTTTGAGGTAGAGTGAGGGTCATAGTATCCACATAGTGGTTTATCCGATCATACATTGTTTTATATTCATTCCTCTGTGTATCTTCTAGTGATATCTCGTACTGAGGTTTCTTCTGCTTTGTTTCATTATTTCATCTTCAGA
This sequence comes from Phalaenopsis hybrid cultivar, assembly GCA_002079205.1. Classification (NCBI taxonomy): domain Eukaryota; kingdom Viridiplantae; phylum Streptophyta; class Magnoliopsida; order Asparagales; family Orchidaceae; genus Phalaenopsis; species Phalaenopsis hybrid cultivar. The sequence goes on along the minus strand of JXCR01143231.1, from coordinate 400,150 downwards.
ACTGTCTTCATCACCAATGTTGATAGTTGGCCTAGTCCGTTCAATAATTAAATTGATCTTTCCTCATTCGCGTCCCCGGCCTCGACCTCGGGTTCAAGAACTAGAAGAACCTCCACCAACTCGTTGTAAGGGAGTGGTAGAAGGTTGTTGAAGCGGAGTTATATGGCCTTCTTTTTGTGATCCTTTTGAATCATTGTCTTTGTTTGTCGGAGTTGTATGGCCTTCTTTTTGTGATCCCTCTGAATTTTTGTCTTTGTTTGTTAAAATCTCACGGAGTTGTATGGCCTTCTTTTTGTGATCCCTCTGAATCTTTATCTTTGTTTGTCAAAATTTCGTGTTGTATGGCCTTCTTTTTGTGATCCCTCTGAATCTTTATCTTTGTTTGTCAAAATCTCGTGTGAGAAGATAATCTTCTTTGGAGGCGCATAGTAGGCAGCATCTTCATGGATACCAACTTCATGCACTGAAAATGGCTGTAGGTCTCCCTTCATGCAATTTTCTTGACCATCTTTGTGGTATTTAATGCACTGGTGAAGAGATGATGGAACCATATTATGCTCATGAATCCATGGTTGACCCAAAAGAGCGTTAAAAGAGGTCTCGGCGTCGATGATATGAAATTTAACGGTTGTTCTGAGTTCTCTGACCTTCATAAGTAATGAAATTGATCCAAGGGCTCTTTCTCCCTTTTGGTTGAATCCTCTTAACATCATCTTATCGGGGATGAGCTCATGAACGTCGAAGTCCAAATATGCTAATGTCCGTAGACTCATCAAGTTAAGAGATGCTCCAGGATTAACTAAAACTCTTGATAACACAAATCTGCCAATGTTGACGGAGATGTAGAGCGGACAGTTGTGGTCGTAGGTACCGAGCTGCAAGTCTTCATCTGTAAGGGTTACCCCTGACTGTTCTCTCAACAAGCAAACTTCAATTGAGGATGTGCTAGCCAACTGAGCTAAGCAAATTTCTGGATCAAGTAAAGCTGTAACCAGAGATTCTCTCATCTCCTTAATCAGAGCGTCGTAGATGCTTAGTCGGCAGGCAACTTCCTAAGATGAGCTAGCACGTTGTAGTCTACTTTGTACGATCCTCCGATTTTATCTTGGTTATGTGGTTCTTGCACTGGCTGAGTTGGGGTTATCTCTTCTCGAGTCATTATTTGTTTTCCTTTGTCTATTGGAGTTGTTCTTGGTGGTAACACTTTTCCGCTCCTTAAGTTGACTTCTGTGATTTCTTCTTCTTGAGATATCATTGTTGAATCTTCCGGTGTCTTTTCCTCTTTGTTGGAAAGATCTAAATTGATGGCAAACGGTGCACCATGACGCTCGAGAGTTGGTCCTTTGTTATCGATGCTGTCGTAAGCGATATCATTGAGTTCTTCTTTGGGCTTGACAACGAGTTCATCAGACTCAAGTACGCTTTGAGAATCATTTTAGGGATCGAGATCGCAACTAGCTCGGCCATAATCAGTTACGTTATTACCAGAAATAGTCAAAATGTAGCTGAAATCACAATCATTATATTCATAAGACCTCAGAGGGACAAAAAGATAATCATACAAAGTCAAGGGTTCTGGATTTTCTTCCCCAAATCCGAGACAACCAGTCTAGTAGAGGCAGCCCCTATCCTACCCCCCATGTTATCAATCTTGGCAGTGACACTTTTCTTTTTCTTGCTCTTTGTTCTTGACGATGATGGATTTTCTGGCGAAATCTCCGTCTCGGGCTCGATATACTGCAGACTCTGAATGGAGGCTTGTTTTGATGCAGACTGTATCTTGTTCAGTATCTTCTTGGATGATTAGCTCCATACCTCATTCTATCCTTCTTCAGCATTTGTAGAAGCTTGTTTCGATTAATAATGTATTTGATTAAGGACCCTCTTAAGATCATCCCAAGTTGCACTCCACCCGTCTATTCCAGTATACGGATTGATTGGGGAGATTGACTCAGCTGAGATCATGTTTATGGAACCTTTTTCAAGTTCTCTCAAATACTCCTTTGGGATTGTTATATTCTCTTCCTTGAGTTTCTTCTCGAGCCATTCTTTAATGACAAAATACTTGTCTATAGTGTGTCCAAGTAACCGGTGATACGTGCAATAATTCGGCTCATTTTTCTTATCCACTTCTTCGGGTTTCTTTGGATCAGGCAGTTTGAATTCTGGTTTCTTCATCAGGCTTTTGAATATTTTAGGTACAGCTTCATCCTTGAAGGAATAAACAACTTTCTATCGCTCTAAAAGGGACATTCTTTTACCCCCTGTTCAAGGTGATCCTTCCTGAGACGGTCGTTGGTTGGATTGACTGCTCTGTTTCTGAGAGTACTGTGACGAAGACTGGCGATGCTCTTCTGCATATATCTTTATCAGCTACTTTTCTTTGTTGACAATTGTGACTACCCCTGATTTCTTTTCGAACACTCTGGTCACCTTAGCCTTTTCATGTGGCTCTATGTGCTTCATCTTTTCTTGAAGATTGCTAGCTTTACTGAGTAGCTTCTTGAAGGATTTGATGGTGAGTCCCTTAAGCATAAAAGCTACTAACCCATGAATGCTTTTGAGTAAAATCTCAATCACTTGATGTTCCCGTAGCTGAGGTTCACATTTCATGCTAAGGTTTCTCCACCTCAAAATATAGTCTGCCAAGGTTTCACTAGGCTTCTGCTTCTCCGTCATGAGCTCTCCAATAGACACATGATGCTGCGCCCCAGTAAATCATTTCACAAACAACTATTCTAACTCAGAAAATGTCTTAACTGACTCGTTGGGCAAGTCAGCATACCAGTTGAAAGCAATCCCTGACAAGCTGCTGACAAACTGTTGGCAGAGTAGAGCTTCACTATTCCTCGTGTTGCCACAATTGGTTTGAAAATGTGCTTTGTGTTGTCTGGGAATTCTAGTCCCATCGAATATCTTGAAGTTTGGGCTCACAAAAACCTTGGGGAAAGGGATGGCATCTAACTCCTCCGAGTAAGGTCTACCCTTTAACATTGATGCACCGCCCTTGGACTGGGCTTAGGACTCCCGCACTTGTTAAACCATTTGCTTGAACTCTTTTTCTGGCATGGCACCTGATTGAGAATCCTTCTTTGGTTGTTCTTCCTGGTCTGTCAAAGTAGCCTCCCTTCTTTCATCTGTGATGTGTATGATTTCTGGCTGATTAATCTTTGGCCTGGCACTTGATGGAGAATCCTTCTTTGGTTGTTCTTCTTTGTCTGTCGAAGTAGCCTCCCTTATGATTTCTGGCTGATTAATCTCTGGAGAAGCCAATCTTGGTGCTTGTGATTGCCCCTGAATGCTGGCCATGGGGGTCATAGCTGCAGTCATCTCTTCTATTCCTTTCTCCAGTAGAACAACTTGCTCATCCCTTAGGAGGATAACCCTGCGCAGCTCATCTACAACGTTCTCTTTAGTGTAAGGTTGAGCCTCGCGCGCAGATGTGGTAGCTATGGTTTCGATCACATGGATATCCATGAAATCCTCCTCCAAGTAATCACTGTAATCAAAATCTTCATTTTCACTATTGACGGAAACTCCATACACTCGAGCTAACTCAGAAATCTCGATCCTGAGTTTCTCAACTTTTTCCTCGATTATTGATTGCTTGATTGCTTTAAGATCTAGAGGACCTTGATGGAAATCCTCTACTTGTTCCTCCATCTCGCTGGCTATTGTCGCGATGATGTCAGATATTTCAGGCACCGAATTTACTTCTTGTCTTGCAGTCTCCTTGAACTGTATCGGTGCAGCGACCTTGGGTACCCATACCCTCTTCTTCTTTGACGATGATGTCTCAGGATGGAACGTCTTAGTAGAGACATCAGTATGTCGAGGGAAGGTATGCTCCCCGTAGTGTAGACCGGCTACAGTGTCAGGTAATCTTCTTGTCTTTCTTTCCGTGATTGTAGGAATGACTAGTAAACTTCTCGAACCCAGTCTTGACTTAATCAGCTGGCGACCTGCGGTCCTGGTGGTGATATGATCGGTGGAGACTATAGCAGTTTCCCAAACCGAGCCAGACGGGAACACGGATAGGTGACTTTATAGTCGACTTATGAGATTTTCTAGCAGACTTAACATCCTTCAAAATTTCATTTTTCATATGAGGAGAAATTGCATGTACCACTTNAAATTTCATTTTTCATATGAGGGGAAATTGCATGTCCCACTGGTTTAAGTAATTCACTAACAGAACATCCTTTTTTAGTAGCAAGTCTTCTGAAGACTACTCTAACTCGGGTGATGGGGCTGAATTTCTTTCCCTTCTCACCATGTCCATGAGGTGATGGTAATGTCTCGGGTGATGGGGATGAATTTCTTTCCCTCCTCACCATGTTCATGAAGTGATGGTAATGCGACAACAATCTTCCAGATACTCTCATATCCATCAGTTAGAGGATGGATTCTACTCCCTCTTAGGAGTGGATAAATTTCCGTTAGTACCTCTTCAACTCGATGAGGANCAGAGGATGGAATCTACTCCCTCGTAGGAGTGGATAAATCTCCGGTAGTACCTCTTCAACTTGATGAGGCTCTTCCTCAACGGATGTGTTTTCTGGAGCTTGGGCTTTGATGGCCCTCCAATCTCTCCTATTGTGGTTCCTCCTTTGGGTTTGGTCTAGTGGTAAAGTCCTTGAGCTTGACCCGATCTCAAACGCGGGTGGCAGAACAGTTAATCCTTCAGTCGAATCTTCAACAACCATCACCTCTTTCCCCTTAGCAGTAGCAGGGATAGCAGGCTTGATGACAGCAGCTCTAGCCTTCTTGCAGGCAGGGAAGTCCTGAGGGCAGTTCAAACTGAATTTTGCAGACGGCTCTTGTATTTTCGGAGCAGCGATCTTCATTACCACGAATGGGGCTTTCCCGAGGATAACCTCAAGGTCTTCAAATCCAGCTCCGAACTTGATGGTGTGAGCGACGTTACGGGCACTGCGGTCCGTTGGTGGGTTGCAGGAAAAGGTCAGCCTTGAGTAGGCCATCGCAGCGGGCTTTAAAACAGAAAGTTTTAGGGTTAGCTATATGGCCGAAAACCTCAGAATATTTAGTGCAAACACTGAAAATAGAGGTTAATCTGTAGATCGGGCGGGTCTTAATTTATGGGTATTTTTTAACATCTTTGTTAAAAAAAAGGTGTAAAATCTAATTAATATTTCAAAGTGCGCGCAACACAACACGATTTGGTTTATTTTTCAAAATAGCAAATCAATTTTGGAAAGGAGATGTGAAATATTTTAGGCCCAGTGCGAGACCCAATTAGTGGCAGAAAATGCCCATGTGGAACTAGTGCACCGACACACCTATTTGGGATCCGACCCCACATGAAAATTTAAAGAGTTCTTAATGGCCTTCCGAACCCCTCTATTCAAAGATGGTTGAACAGCTAGTCCTGAAGTCCAAGGAGTTAGTTGTACTCTCCCAATATAGAAGTGGGTAAAGTACGCCAACGAAAGAAGAGTAATCTGGTCCAAGAGGGACATGGACATATTACCGATGTGTGAAGATAATATTTCTTGATTTATGGAGAGAAAATCATGTCCCCAGCGAAGTCGCCAAAAGCTGTCGGCATTATTTCGGGTTGGTTTGTGGGGAGTTGCCCGTAAGAAGGTGTCGGTCACCGGAATCGGAATCCCGTCGTCCGCTTCGGAAGGACGTTGAAGTATGAAATAAAATTGACCCCATATTTTCATATTTTAAAATGAAAGAGCACCATATTTAGTTTTAGAAAAATATAAAATCAAACTGACCCCATATTTTTTATAATTTAAATGAAATAGCATTGTACTAAGTATGAAATCAAACTGACCCCATATTTTTCATAGTTTAAAATGAAAGAGCACTGTACCTGGGCCCCCCGAAGGATAAACACAAGACTTGAGGATGAGGCTCGATCAAATAAACTAAAGAAAGTATGATGTCCATTTGGTCTACGAAACCTTTGTATTTGCCGACAAGTTCTCCTATTTAATATAAAGGATTAAATAGAGTTTATATTAAGCTGGGTTCAGACATGCNGACATGCTTCCTATAAGGGCAAGCCCCTATAGTTAATTACATCTTAAATGACCAAAGTCACTTAAGAAGTCTCTCGATAAAAATAAAGAAAGATTATCTTCAAGGAATTTCAAAGGGTAGGACACTTTANACTCTCGATAAAAATCAGGAAATATTATCTTCAAGGAATTTCAAAGGGTAGGACTCTTCAACAAAATTGGAAGTAGAGGTGTGAAAGGGGATTGGTTAAAATTTGGAACATTTTATTATAGAATCCAAGGGTAGAAGAACTAGGGGTTAGCATAGATCCAGAGGAGAACCTCGGTGACTTCCCAAGCTATCCTAATGTTTGGCTTCAGTTTTGAGGAGAAATATTTAAGTGTTTCATCCTGCCAATTTTATTATTTAGGGCTTACATTGGTGTGAAATGATCACACAAATAGCCTAGAAGATGTGAGGATTTAGGTCGTAACAAACGACAACCTGGGAATCCTAAGACGTGTTATGGCTTATATTGTATAGCAGAGCTATGCAAAGGATTAAAATAAGGTGAGGATTTACGTTGCATAAGCAAGCAACCTAGAAGTANAAATCAAGAAATATTATCTTCAAGGAATTTCAAAGAGTAGGACTCTTCAACAAAATTGGACATAGAGGTGTGCAAGAGGGTTTGGTTCAAATTTGGAACATTTTGTTTTAGAATCCAAAGGAAGAAGAACTAGCGGTTGTCATGGATTCGGAGGAGAACTCCAGTGACTTCCCAAGCTATCCTAATGTTTGGCTTCAATTTTGACGACAAATATTTGAAGTGTTTCATCCTGTAAATTTTATTATNACTCTCGATAAAAATTAAGAAATATTATCTTCAAGGAATTTCAAAGGGTAGGACTCTTCAACGAAATCGAACGTATAGATGTGAAAGGGGATTGGTTCAAATTTGGAACATTTTATTGTAAAATCTAATAGAAGAGGAACTAGGGGATGTCATGGATCTAGAGGAGAACCTCGGTGACTTCCCAAGCTATCCTAAGGTTTGGCTTCAGTTTTGAGGAGAAATACTCAGGTTTTTCATCCTGCCAATTTTATTAGTTAGGGCTTACCTTCACACAAATAGCCTAGAAGATGTGAGGATTTAGGTCTTGACGAACGACAACCTCGGAATCCTAAGATAAGTTAGGGCTTATATTGTATAGTAGGGCTATGCAAAGGCCTAAAGATAAGGTGAGGATTTACGTTGCATAAGAAAGCAACCTCGAGGTTAGGTCGTTACAAACGACAACCTCGGAATCCTAAGACGAGTTAGGGCTTATATTGTATAACACGGGAATCCTAAGACGAGTTAGGGCTTATATTGTATAGCAGGACTATGCAAAGGCCTAAAGATGATTGACAAACAACAACCTCAGAATCCTAAGATGAGTTAGGGCTTATATTGTATAGCAGGGCTATGCAAAGTCCTAAAGATAAGATAAGACGAGTTAGGGCTTATATTGTATAGTAGGGCTGTACAAAGGCCTAAAGATAAGGTGAGTATTTTACGTTGCATAAGCAAGCAACCTCGAAGTCCTATGGCTTTGTTGTTTAAGTCTAAGAAAGGAGGATTGGTTTAGCTGGTGAAGACAGGTTTTGATGTTGAAGATGGCCGTGCTACCCACCATGTTAGCTCCANAACCTCGAAGTCCTATGGCTTTGTTGTTTAAGTCTAAGGAAGGAAGATTGGTTTAGCTGAGGAACACAGGTTTTGTTGTTGAAGATGGTCGTGCTGCCCACCATGTAGCTCCAAAAGCTCCTGCCGCGACGAGTTTGAGTTATCTAGTGTGTCAAGTTATAATATTAAATCAGGTGTTTATGTTTGAAGTTCTTTAAATTTTATGAGGGCATATTAAAGTTGATTAGAGCGACACCGGTTTGGTGAAGTTCTTTAAATTTTATGAGGGCATATTAAAGTTGATTAGAGTGACACCGGTTAGGATCTAGTTCTTTAAATTTTATGGGGGCATGTTAAAGTTGATTAGAGCGACACAGGTTAGGATCCTACATAAATTTTATGAGAGCATATTAAAGTTGATTAGAGCGACACCGGTTAGGATCCTACGGTTCTCTCTAAATTTTATGAGGGCATATTAAAGTTGATTAGAGCGACACCGGTTAGGATCCTACGGTACCTTAAATTTTATGAGGGCATATTAAAGTTGATTAGAGCGACACCGGTTAGGATCCTACGGTTCCCACGTTCCGGTATGAGGGCATATTAAAGTTGATTAGAGCGACACCGGTTAGGATCCTACGGTTCCCTCGTTCAGGCATTAGTGTGTCAAGTTATAATATCAAATCAAGTGGCCCTATGGTTGAAGTTCTTTAAATTTTGTGAGGGCATATTAAAGTTGATTAGAGCGACACCGGTTAGGATCCTACGGTTCCCTCATTCCAGCTGAGGGCATATTAAAGTTGATTAGAGCGACACCGGTTAGGATCCTACGGTTCCCTCGTTTCGCATCACTATTTTCTATTGGATTCACTTAGTCCAAATGAACTTACTAAACCCAACTTAATAAGTTCCATAATTTCATTTAAACCGAGGAATTCTCAATCATCCAATAGAGACGTCTTAATTTAGTTGAAGTTTTGGTTTTTGTGTGATGTTTGTGATTAAATTTTGAGTTGTTTTATAATTTGAATGTTGCGGCGGTGAATTTTATCTTGGTTGATTTTTAATTTTGATTTTGGGTTATGGTTATGGTTATGATGCAAGTTTATGTAAGTAAACGCATGCATGAAACGTGTAAGGAAATGGGAGAAGAAAGGCGGTGCTATAAACTGTAAAAGCCGAGTCTTCTCGTTCCACCACCTGAAACTTAAAATGCATGTTAAGATAGTTTATGAAGAGCAGGCATGGAACATGTAAGGAAAAGGCAGAAGAAAGACGGTACTATAAACTGTAAAAGCGTACCTGGCGAATTCTCGTTCCACCACCTGAAACTTAAAATGCATGTTAAGGCAGTTTATGAAGAGCAGGAAAGTACGTTCCACCACCTGAAACTTAAAATGCATGTTAAGGAAATTTATGAAGAGCAGAAAAGGTAAGTTCTGGTGGTTCCACCACCTGAAACTTAAAATGCATGTTAAGGTAGTTTATGAAGAGCAAGAAAGGTAAAATTTTAGTAATTTTCCTAACCCTGTGTCATATCTTGTTGAGTCCTTAGAATTTTAACTAAGGATGATTTCATTGAGCGAAGCATATTAAGTTTTAAATCGGCCTCTGAGGTATCCAACAAGTTAAGAGGGCGAAGCAGGTCCATGTCTCTCTCTCACCAACTAGTGAAAAACCTCGAGTCCATTTATACTCATTATGTTGTTTAATGGTTCATCCTGTAAATACTCTTATTACTCAGTGAACATTAATGTCTCAACTATCCCTAAGATTTGTCATTTAATTTAAGAATTATGTGGGTGAAGACCCTTAAAGGGGCAAGTTAGTGTAATTGCATTTGTCATTCAATTTAAGAATTATGTGGGTGAAGACCCTTAAAGGGGCAAGTTAGTGTAAAATGAACACTTAGCCAAATTTTAATCCTAATTGGGCTTAGTGGTGTTTCAAGGATGTTCGATATAAATATGTTTTTTTGTCTAATCCTTTTTTTAGTCAATTTTGATTTAGCCTAAGTCACCACTAAGCCCTTAAGGCTTAAGTGAGTGTCTTAATCAATTTTAAACAAGGGTTAAGCTTTAAGTGGCCATGATTCATGATTTGGATTCTATTTAAAAATCATGATAGGGGTATTAAATTGATTAATTATTGACTTCAAAAGTCATACCCCTAAGTCTATGATCATTTAATTTTATTAAGCTTCCAAATTTTGATTAATTTAGAAATTTTATCAATCTTAAATGAGAAAGTGAGATTGGTTTCTACCAATTAACCTCCTTGTGTTTCAAGATCAAATAAATTGATTAAGATTAGAGGTTACCCATTTTTCCTCCTTGAATTAAGCCTAAATGTTAATTAAGGCAAAATTTCCAAAATGACACATTTGCCCCTAAGGCTCTAACACTTCATAATTTGCCAAATTCAATTCAAATAACTTTGAAATTTTTATCCTACCTCATTAATGGGTCAATTGAGACATCAGATGAGAAAATGCGATTTTTCAAACCTTAATTTAATTTATATAATTATTTTAATGCAAGAATAGGATTTTTCAAAGAAAATGCCTAACTTGACCAAGGTAAATTATAATCCCTTGAAATTTTTACTGGGGGTATACCTAGACCAAAGAAGCCTTTGGACCAAGTTTCAAGATTTTTAAAACTCTCTGTGATTTATTAGAATTATTTTAAGTTCTGGGATATTTAATAAAAATAAAATATTTTAGGGGGTGAAAATTAAGTTTTATATTTTTGAAAAATCTCCCTAAGGTCAAAAAACTTATAGGAGAAAATTATATTTTTTTATTGATTTTCCTTGATTTATTGGAATTATTTTAGTGAAAACTCATTTTTAGCCTTTTAAAAAAAATTATTTTTAGACTTTGAAAATAAATATCTTTATTTAGAAAATCAGGAAAAATATTCTAATTGTTCCTAAGTAATTAGGAAATAAATTAGAACATTTCCATGAGTTTTATTCCTTTTGGTGATTTTTTATGAATTTTTAATTATTTAAATACTTAAAATAGGCCAAAAATTAAGTTTTTATTTTAAAATTTTATTTTATTTTTATAAAATATCCTTGATCACGTAGAACTCAAAAAAATAAGTTTCATAATTTTTTTGAGTTATATTTTGATTTTTAAAAAATCATTTCTGTGTTAAGAGTGGTATTTATCTTTAAAAATCAATTTAAGTTATTAAATGAACTCAAAACATTTTGAAACTTTTATGATGAGTTCTTTGGATTATAAGTCACAGTGGAGAGCAAAAATCAAGCCATTTAAATGTTTTTTTTTCCAAGATTAATTTAGTGATTTAGTATTTGCAAAATTTAAGTGCATTTTAAATGACTTGACCCATGAAATTATTTGCAAAGGTTTTTCGAGTCATGGTGGACGTTCCAAAATTTTTTTAGGATTTTATAATCAATATGCTAATTTCCATGATTATTTTGAAGGAAAAATGTGGAATAACTTTAAAAATATGGATCTATGTACAGGAACCTCATCTGACTTTAGAAAAATCAGAGGATATTTATCTTGACAGAGACTACAACATGTCAAAATTTCAAGCCAAGGTGATGTGTTAATATGCATGGAGAATCAAATGATTTTAAACAGTGTTTAATTAATTAAAAATATTTTATGCATAAAATGGACTTGAAATTTATTCCACATTATTCACCTCTGTTCACTGAGCAAGAGTGTATTTTTATTTTATTTTTGTGATTTTTCTACACAAATTTATGTATTTTTGAAGTTTTAGGGATTAAATAAATAAGCAAATGCCCCCATTTTCCTACTTATCCATGTCAACCTCATACGGGTCAAACAGGCCACGTGTCGCTCCGTGATTGGCGCCTCCAGTCAGCTCATTCCCGCCCATCTTGGACCGCGGTCTGTCCGACGCGATCAGGGCCATCCGATCAATACACGCTCGATCTGACGGTCACGAGTCATTGTCACAAATGAACAGGACCAAAAATCGTCCATTTTAAAATGCTAATATCTCACTCAATTCTCAATGAAATTGAGTGAAGTTTTTTTTTTTAAATGCCCGTATTGACTAGTAGAACATATCCATATGGTTGATAAACCCTTAATGTTACTGTAGATGCATGAATAATTAAAAGAGTCTCGATTTAGGTTTAACTTTGAATACTTTGGTCCAAGAGTGGTAGCCTCGATTGGATGCTTGTAGAAGCTTTATGTGGGTGGTAGAAGCCTAGAGATGGAGCCTCTGGTCGTGGCGAAGTGCCTAGACCCAAATTCAATCAAGGCCAATTTGGGGGTTTGGTCGAAGTCCACCTCAGGGTGGTCGGATGATGGGGACTTTTGTGGGCGATCGCATTCTCTTGATGTTGGGATGGTGTTGGTACAAGTAATTTGAATTTGGTGGAGGTTTGGAGGATGTCCTGTTTCGGCCTTGAAATTGAGCTCCAAAAATGAACTGAAGCAATGGATTTGAGTGGCTAAGGAAGGTTTGGCTAAGCTCAAGAAGTCTCCAGGAAGCTCTGGAAGAAGTTTTTTTGAGTCTCCCCAAGGAATTTCAAGCTCTCCCCCTTTTTCCATGAAGGGGGAGTTTAAATAAAACGTCCTAGACTGTCTGCCATGGTCAATTGAGGGGTGCATTTGGTTGCTTATGTGGAGGGTAGAGAAGCTCAAATGAGCAACTGGGCTGATTTGGCCTTTGGGTTTGAATTGGGTGAAAATTCCTTGTCTTGGCCATGGTTTTGGCCATTTTCTAGCCACCGAGGTGCCTGGCCGGCCAGGCATTGATCACTTCTTGGCTCAGGGAAGTCAGGGAACCTAGAGGAATCCATCATAGCAATTTAATGCAAATGTGCTTGGATTTGGCAAAGATATCTTAAGCATGTGCATTTTTGGAAATAAGATCCCTTAATTTGGGGGACCTTTGGTCCATGGCTTGATTTAGGTGATTTAATGGTGTTTGTACTGGTCACTAAGTCCAACTAATGGTTGTGGTGGAGTTAATTTGGTGGCCTTAGGGTGGTTACGTCGCATTTAGTGCATGGGTCCAAGCGGGTGCAAATGACCAAAACTTGGGTTTGAGTTAGGCTAGACATGTCAATTGGCCCAAATAGTTGTTTATTGGTGTATATGATCATAAGGAACAACTTTGGTGAAGGATGGAAGTGGTTTTGAGCTCAATTTAAGGGACTGGTGTAGATGATCACAAGGAACAACTTTGGTGAAGGATGGAAATGGTTTTGAGTTCAATTGGGGGTGTAGATGATCATAAGGAACAACTTTGGTGAAGAATGGAAGTGGTTTTGAGCTCAATTGAATGGTGTAGATGATCATAAGGAACAACTTTGGTGAAGGATGGAAGTGGTTTTGAGTCCAATTGGGGGTTCAATTTGAAGGAATTTTGAACTTTAATAAACTTGGTCTTGTTGGGCTAGGCTTGGGCCTAGCTTGGGTTAGCCTTATGAACTTTAATCAATTTGGTCATGTTGGGCTAGGCTTGGGTCTAGCTTGGGTTAGCCTTCGTTGAACTTTAATCAATTTGGTCATGTTGGGCTAGGCTTGGGTCTAGCTTGGGTTAGCCTAGGAGAACTTTAATCAATTTGGTCATGTTGGGCTAGGCTTGGGTCTAGCTTGGGTTAGCCTTGGGGCTTAATCAATTTCAGCATGTTGGGCTAGGCTTGGGTCTAGCTTGGGTTAGCCTTGGGCTAAGTCCAAATTGATTATTTTAAATGTTTGAGTTCAATTGAAAGGTCAATTTGAAGGAATTTTGAACTTTAATCAATTTGGTCATGGTTGAGTTAAATTGAAAGGTCATTTGAGGGAATTTTGAACTTTAATCAATTTGGTCATGTTGGGCTAGGCTTGGGTCTAGCTTCGGTTAGCTTTGGTTGGCCTTATGAACTTTAATCAATTTGGTCATGTTGGGCTAGGCTTGGGTCTAGCTTGGGTTAGCCTTCGTTGAACTTTAATCAATTTGGTCATGTTGGGCTAGGCTTGGGTCTAGCTTGGGTTAGCCTAGGAGAACTTTAATCAATTTGGTCATGTTGGGCTAGGCTTGGGTCTAGCTTGGGTTAGCCTTGGGGCTTAATCAATTTCAGCATGTTGGGCTAGGCTTGGGTCTAGCTTGGGTTAGCCTTGGGCTAAGTCCAAATTATTGTTGTAAATGGTCAATAGGGACCTCATGAAGAGTTTTCAACATGAATTGGATGCCAATTTTGAGGTTAAGGCAATAAATTGGGTGAAATTTGGGGACTTAGCCAGTTTGGGGCTAAATTTGGGAATTTTGGATTTAGGCCAAAATCAAATGGATTTGAAACTTCATCAAGGTCAATTTATGGTTTATTTTGATTTATATGAATGTTATCAAGATTTTTCAACATCAATTAGGGCCAATTTACTAGGTCATGGGTTGNTGTATAGGAATGTCATAAAGATTTTTCAACATTAATTGAGGCCAATTGACTAGGCTATGGGTTCAATTTGGTAACGTAAAGATTTTGCAACATTAATTGAGGCCAATTGACTAGGCTATGGGTTCAATTTGGTCAGATGAAGATTTTTCAACATTAATTGAGGCCAATTGACTAGGCTATGGGTTCAATTTGGTGAGATTTGATTTTTCAACATCAATTGAGGCCAATTTACTAGGCTATGGGTTCAATTTGGTGAGATTAGGTTCACATGTCAAGTTGGGGTTTTGGCCCAAATCAAAATTGGGCTCAAATCATGGACCAATTGAGCTTGGATTTGGTTTAGTTTGGTCATATAAAAAGTAAATTTGAGTTTAGGATTGAAATTGGGTTCAATTGAGATCAAATTGGTGGACATTTGAGTTGGATTTGGGGAAATTTGGATCTTTAAAGAGCAATTTAGGGATTTTGGTTAAAGATGGTTAAATTGGCCAAATTGGGTCATGGGGTAGTTGAAANAAGTTAATTTGAGTTTAGGATTGTAATTGGGCTCAATTGAGATCAAATTGATGGACATTTGAGATGGATTTGAGGAAATTTGAGTCATTAAAGGGCAATTTGGGGATTTTGGTTAATGATGGTCAAATTGGCCAAATTAGGTCATGTGGTAGTTAAAAAAAATGAAATTAGGAATATTTAAGATTTAATTGAATTTTCTGGGAATTTTTGAAATTTTTGGGATTTTTAGCCCAAGAGGGGTATTTTGGTAATTTGGGGGGTGATTTTTGGGATTTTGAGCTATGGAGGGGTATTTTGGTAATTTGGGGGTGTTCTAGGGGTAAATGGCCAAGATGGGTATTTTGATAGATTTGAGGTACCAATCATCACCAATAAGCCATGGACCAATTAAGACCCCATTTTGGGTCCTCTACATAGTGGTCTTAGCCAAACCATAGCCCTAGTGCTAGTAGGTTTAGGGGACCATCTTCATGAGTATCCCAAAAGATCAAGGGATCTAGGCTAGAAATTTGAGTTCAGGGTTGTGAGTGTTGTGGGTACAGATAAGTGTAGTGAGTGCCTTAGCTCCAGACCAACACCCAAGTTCAACCCTAAGGTCCAACAATCCTAAGGGTGACTCATCTTGAGTTTCCCCCACAGTGACCCCACTTACTAAGTATTTAGAGGTTGAGATCATCATGTGGAAATTCAAGCTGAGTAGAGAAAAGCTTGGAATTTATAGTGGTGAGGGTTCAATGTCTAGTTTTCTAGGAATAGTCATCAGGAAAAGTCCTATGACTAGACCTTAGGCTACTAAAGAGGAAAAAACTATATCTCAACCAAAAATGAGGCCAATAATGGACCCCCAATAGGTGTGGTGTGTTGGGCAAGCACACCACACGTATTGGCGTTGACCGATGAGATCAACAAAAACCAATACAAACTCTTAAGTCAACAAACCCGGAAGTATGCGTAGAGTTGTGTGTGTGATTTGTTTCTGCTAGGGAATTAGCAGGTGATCGTTTGATTGAAATCAAGGAGTAGGGACACTCGCTAGGGATCGGAGAGTGAATTTTGAGTTATGAAATTTCAAAGATTTCCCTAAGGACGGGAGTAAAAATGTAAGTGTTGACCCTGAGGTGGGAATTGAAATTTAAATATCAACTCAAAGAGAGAGAGGGAGAGAGAGTCGAAGTGTAAGGACCGACCTCAAATATAATGAGTCAGAGATGTAGGATTTATTCAGAAATGAGAATTGAAATGTAGGTCAATTCTCGAAAGAAGGTGTCAGAATGTGAGGACCGACCTCGAATGTAATGAATCAGAAATTTAGGACTGATTCAAAAATGAGAACTGAAATGTAAGTCAATTCTCAGAAGAAGGTGTCGGAATGTGAGGACCGACCTCGAATGTAATGAATTAGAAATTTAGGACTGATTTAGAAATGAGAACTGAAATGTAAGTCAATTCTCAGAAGAAGGTGTCGGAATGTGAGGACCGACCTTGAATGTAATGAATCACAAATTTAAGACTGATTCAGAAATGAGAATTGAAATGTATGTCAATTCTCAAAAGAATGTGTCGGAATGTAGGGTCCGACCTCAAATGTAATGAATCGGAAATTTAGGACTGATTCAGACATGTCGGAATGTAAGGACCGACCTCAAATGTAATGAATCAGAAATGTAGGACTGATTCGAAAAGGAGAATTGAAATGTAGGTCAATTCTCAAAAGAAAGTGTCGGAATGTAAAGACCGACCTCAGAAATTGAAATGTAGGTCAATTCTCAAAAGAAGGTGTCAGAATGTAAGGACCGACCTCAAATGTAGAGAATCTTGAAATGTAGGTCAATTCTCAAAAGAAGGTGTCAGAATGTAAGGACCGACCTCAAATGTAATGAATCAGCAATTTAGGACTGATTCAAAAATGAGAATAGGATGTCTTGAATTAATTGAAAGGCTTATTTCCTCAACCTCAAGAATATCGTTGAATTTGATTTGAAAGATTGCAATAGGATGAGCTCCTAAAGCAACGCAAGATCGGATGTGAATCCTCAACTTCTAGAATTTTATTTGAAAGATTGCAATAGGATTGGCTCCTAAAGCAATGCGGGATTGGATGTGAATCCTCAAACTCTAGAATTTGATTTGAATGATTGCAATAGGATGGGCTCATAAAGCAAGGCGGAATCGGATGTGAATCCTCAACCTCTAGAATTTGATTTGAAAGATTGCACAGGATGGGGCTCCTAAAGCAACGCGGAATCGGATGTGAATCCTCAACCTCTAGAATTTGATTTGAAAGACTGCAATAGAACGAGCTCCTAAAGCAACGCGGAATCGAATGTGAATCCTCAACCTCTAGAATTTGATTTGAAAGATTGCAATAGGATGAGCTCCTAAAACAACGCAGAATCAGATGTGAATCCTCAACCTCTAAAATTTGATTTGAAAGATTGCAATAGAATGGGCTCCTAAAGCAATGCGGAATTGGATGTGAATCCTCAACCTCTAGAATTTAATTTGAAAGAATGCAATAGGATGAGCTCCTAAAGCAACGCGGAATCGGATGTGATTCCTCAACCTCTAGAATTTGATTTGAAAGATTGCAATAGGATGAGCTCCTAAAGCAATTCGGAATCGATTGTGAATCCTCAACCTCTAGAATTTGATTTGAAAGATTGCAATAGGATGGACTCCTAAAGCAACTCATAATCGGATGTGAATCGTCAACCTCTAGAATTTGATTTGAAAGATTGCAATAGGATGGGCTCCTAAAGCAACGCGAAATCGGGTGTGAATCCTCAACCTCTAGAATTTCATTTGTAAGATTGTAATAGGATGCNCAGAGGTGAATTCTTTTCTTTCATTTGCAACATGAATGGTTTCTGGTTGGTTCATTTCTAGAAGCGTCATATGCGGTGATTGCGACTGTTTTTGCATTGAAATTACGGTGATCGTCAATTCTTCGATTTTCTTTTTGAGACGATTGATTTGTTCATCCCTTTGTTGGGTGTTCCCTTGCCTCTCATCCGTGGCGTTCTCCACACCATAAGATGGAGCGTCGCGGGCAGATAACTCGGTTTGGGTCTCGACGACATTGATTTCTGCTAATTTTTTGTTCACGTAATCTAACACATCATAATTTTCATCATTTATATCTTTTTTTTGTTCTTCAGATAATCGCGTAATACTGGCTCGGAGTCCCTCCAGCTTATCGTCGATTGACCTTCCTTTGATTACTTTTAGGTCAATTGGGGATTTCTGAAGAATATTATTTCTTTTGTTGAGCACCGGTGTCGTTCTGTAGAAGTTAATTGAATCCACCGAAATCATATTTACGGAACCTTTTTCAGATCCTTTCAAATACTCTTTTAGGATCATTACATATCCACTTTTGAAATTCTTCTCAATCCAATCCTTGAAAACAAAGCAATTTTCTATGGTGTGGCCGAGTAACCAGTGGTATAGACAATATTGAGGATGATCTTTCATATTAGCTTCCTCTGGCTTTTTCGGCTTTGGTAGACTTAATCTTTGTTCCTTTAGCAATTCATGGAACATCTTTGACACGGCTTCCTCTTTGAAGGAATACACCACTTTCTGTCGTTTTGCCATGGATATCCTCTTATTTTCTGCTCGGTATGATCTTCCTTGAGGCGGTTGTTGGCTAGACTGACCATTCTGTTGTTCCTGTTGTTGGCGGGATTCTCGAGGCTGTTTGGCTTTCAAAATTTACTGGCAGCATCTCCTTTCTTGTGTCTTTATCAGTTGTGCAGGCTTTGAATCGGACCCAATCTCGAATCCAAAAAGTAGTGGGGCATAAGCGTCAACTGACACTTCCTCATGTAGAATTTCTTTTCCCTTACTCGGCAAAACAGTTGGCACGGTGACAGTGTATCCGGTAGTAGGAGTAAAAACAGTTCTCAGAGTAATCTCAACGCTCCCAACTACAGACTTTTCAATACTAGTAGGGCTCTTTTCAATCAACACCTTTGAAGTGGAGAATTCTTTGGTAGACTTCAAGTTGAAATCTACAATAGGCTCCACAGACTTATCAGTTTCAAACTTCATTGTTGTGACAGCCACCTTCCTAAACTTAACTCCAATATCATCGAACCCTTGTCCAAACTTAATAACTGCTAGGTCAGGCAATTCATTCTTATTGACAGCGAACTCCATTCTGGAGGCGAAAGAAAATTTAAACTTTGGCAAATACATTGTTCCTGTCATTTGAAGAATTTTCAAAAGTCAGCGATGTCCCGTGCCTTGCAGTTTTGATAGAAGTACTCAAATTGACGTACTTGTCTTATAAACTGGGAATTCTTTATTATTTTATTTTTAAAATTTTTTATTCACTTGTGATTAAAGCATCGAAGAATTGCAATTAGCGAATTGAATAAGCGTGAAGAGGTGCAACAACATGGCTTCATTCACAGAAAAGCAAACTCAAACTCGAAGGAGACGAAGAAATGCAAAGTTTAGAACCCAGTGCAGGACCAACTTCACAACGCACAACGCCCAGGTGGAACCAATCCACCGACACACCTATTGGGGTCCGACCCCACATGAAAATTTAAAGAGTCCTTAACTGCCTTCTGAACCCCTCTATTCAAAGATGGTTGAATAGCTAATCCTGAAGTCCAAGGAGTTAACTATACTTTCCAAAGGTAGAAATGTGTAAAGTATGCTAACAGAAGAAGGGTAATTTGGTCCAAGAGAGACATGGACATATTACCGATGTGTGAAGATAATAGTTTTTTATTTGTATGGAGAGAGAAGCGTGTCCCCAGCGGAGTCGCCAGAAGCTGTCAGCGTTATTTCGAAGGTTGGTTTGTTTGTGGGGTTGCCCGTAAGAAGCTGTCGGTCGCTAGAATCAAAATCCCATCGCCCGCTTTGGAAGGACGTTGAAGTATGAAATCAAACTGACCCCATATTTTTCATATTTTAAAATGAAAGAGCACTGTACCTCAAATTCCGTATCAATCCCAAAGGATAAACAAAAGAATTGAGGATGAGGCTCGATCAAAATAAACTAAAGAAAGTATGACATCTGTTTGCTCTGCAAAACCTTTGTATTTGCCGACAAGTTCCCCTATTTAATATAAAAGATTAAATAGGGTTTATATTAAGCTGAGTTCGGACATGCTTCCTATAAGGGCAAGCCCCTATAGTTAAGTACAGCTTAAATGATCAAAGCCACCTAAGAAAACTCTCGATAAAAATCAAGAAATATTATCTTTAAGGAATTTCAAAGAGCAAGACTCTTCAACGAAATTGGACATAGAGGTATGCAAGGAGATTGGTTCAAATTTGGAACATTTTATTGTAGAATCTAAAGGAAGAAGAACTAGGGGTTGTCATGGATTTGGAGGAGAACTCCGGTGACATCCCAAGCTATCCTAATGTTGGCTTCAATTTTGACGAGAAATATTTTAAGTGTTTCATCCTGCAAATTTTATTAGTTAGGGCTTACATTTGCTTGAAATAATCACACAAATAGCAGGAGAAATATTTAGGTGTTTTATCCTGCCAATTTTATTAGTTAAGGCTTACATTCGTGTGAAACTATCATCCTGTCAATTTCATTATTTAGGGCTTACATTCATGTG
Source organism: Phalaenopsis hybrid cultivar (assembly GCA_002079205.1). Classification (NCBI taxonomy): domain Eukaryota; kingdom Viridiplantae; phylum Streptophyta; class Magnoliopsida; order Asparagales; family Orchidaceae; genus Phalaenopsis; species Phalaenopsis hybrid cultivar. The sequence continues at coordinate 379,996 of JXCR01143231.1, read as the reverse complement.
AAATTATCGCACAAATAGCCTGAATTGAGGATTTAGGTCGTGACGAACGACAACCTCGGAATCCTAAGACGAGTTAGGGCTTATATTGTACAACAGAGCTATACAAAGGCCTAAAGATGTTTTATTAGTTAGGGATTACATTTGTGTGAAATGATCACACAAATAGCCTGGAAGATGTGAGAGAGGTCGTGACAAACGACAACCTCGGAATCCTAAGACGAGTTAGGGCTTATATTGTATAACAGTATTAGTTAGGGCTTACATTCGTGTGAAATGATCACACAAATATCCTGAAAGATGTGAGGGCATCCTGCCAATTTTATTAGTTAGGGCTTACATTCGTGTGAAATGATAACACAAATAGCCTGGAAGATGTGAGGATTTAGGTCAAGGGCTTACATTTATGTGAAATGATCACACAAATAGCCTGAAAGATGTGAGGATTTAGGTCATACATTCGTGTGAAATGATCACACAAATAACCTGGAAAATGTGAGGATTTAGGTCGTGACAAACGACGAAATGATCACACAAATAGCCTGGAAGATGTGAGGGTTTAGGTTGTGACAAACGACAACCTTTTCGTGTGAAACGATCACACAAATAGCCTGGAAGATGTGAGGGTTTAGGTTGTGACAAACGAAAATCTCGAATGATCACACAAATAGCCTGGAAGATGTGAAGATTTAGGTCGTGATAAACGACAACCTCGGCTAAGACGAGTTAGGGCTTATATTATATAGCAGGGCTATACAAAGGCCTAAAGATAAGGTGATGCAAATAGCCTGGAAGATGTGAGGATTTAGGTCATGACGGACGACAACCTCAGAATCCTAAGATCAAATAGCTTGGAAGATGTGAGGATTTAGGTCGTGACGAACGACAACCTCAGAATCCTAAGATCAAATAGCCTGGAAGATGTGAGGATTTAGGTCATGATAAACGACAACCTCGGAATCCTAAGATGTATAGCCTGGAAGATGTGAGGATTTAGGTCGTGACAAACGACAACCTCGGAATCCTAAGACGGTATAGCCTGGAAGATGTGAGGATTTAGGTCGTGACAAACGACAACCTCAAAATCCTAAGATGATTTAAGAGTATATTGTATAGCAGGGCTATGCAAAGGCCTAAAGATAAGGTGAGGATTTACGTTGCATGAGAATAGCAGGGCTATGCAAAGGCCTAAAGATAAGGTGAGGATTTACGTTGCATAAGCAAGAAAAAAGGGCTATGCAAAGGCCTAAAGATAAGGTGAGGATTTACGTTGCATAAGAAAGCAACCTCGAGGTTAGGTCGTTACAAACGACAACCTCGGAATCCTAAGACGAGTTAGGGCTTATATTGTATAACACATACAAAGGCCTAAAGATAAGGTGAGGATTTACGTTGCATAAGCAAGCAACCTCAAAGTCCCAAATAGCCTGAAAGATGTGAGGATTTAGGTCGTGACAAATGATAACCTCGGAATCCTAAGATGAGTTAGGGCTTATATTGTATAGCAGGGCTACACAAAAGCCTAAAGATAAGGTGAGGATTTACGTTGCATAAGCAAGCAACCTCGAAGTCCTATGTATTTAAGGCCTAAAGATAAGGTGAGGATTTACGTTGCATAAGCAAGCAACCTCAAAGTCCTATGGCTCTGTTGTTTAAGTCTAAAGAAGGAAGATTAGTTTAGCTGGGGAAAATAGGTTTTGTTGTTGAAGATGGTCGTGCTGCCCACCATGTTAGCTCCAAGCTCCTACTGCGACGAGTTTGAGTTATCTAGTGTGTCAAGTTATAATATCATATCAGGTGGCCCTATGGTTAAAGTTCTTTAAATTTTATGAGGGCATATTAAAGTTGATTAGAGAGACACTNATATTGATAGAACCTCTTTCAGGTTTCTTTCAAATATTCTTCCGGGATTGTTACGTCCCCATTCTTGAACTTTTTCTCAAGCAAATCTTTGAAATTGCAACACTCTTCTAAGGTGTGTCTGATGAATCTGTGGTACGGGCAATATCTCGGATGTCCTTCCTTGTTGACCTCGTCGGGCTTCTTTGGCTTGAGCAATCTGAACTTGGGATTCTTGATCAAACGGTGGAACATCATTTTTGTCTCTTCATCTTTAAAAGAGTATATCTCATTTGGTCGAGTGTTCATGATTGGAACTTGTCTTTCATATGTCTGGTAAGGTCTCTGCTGAGATGATTGCTGAATTATCTGACGAGGATGTTTGAAGGTTTGTTGTCATTGTTCTGCTTGTATTTGCGATTGTCATTTTCCTCTGCTAACCACATCAACTGTCCAAGATTTCTTCTCGAACATTTTGGTTATCATGGACTTCTCATCCATCTCGTGAGAATTCATATACTTGACTTCTTCTTATAGATTGTTAGCTTTGTTAAGTAGCTTTTCGAAGGATTTGATGGCGAGCCCCTTAAGCATGAAAGCTACTGGCCCATGAATGCTCTTGAGTAGAATCTCAATCGCATGATGTTCCTGTAGCTGAGGTTCGCAGTTCATGCTAAGGTTTCTCCACCTCAAAATATAATCTACTAGAGTCTCGTTAGGCTTTTGTTTTTCCATGATGAGATCTCCAATTGAAATATGATGTTGTACTCCGGCAAATTTTTTTACAAATAATAGTTATAACTCGTCAAATGTCTTGACCGATCCGTTGAGCAACTCAGCATACCAATCGAAAGCAACTCCTAACAGGCTGCTGACGAACTGTTGACAGAGTAAAGCTTCATTGTTTCTTGTATTGCCATAATTGGCTCGGAAATGTGCTATGTGTTGTTNTTGGGTGTTTCATCTTGCCAATTTTATTAGTTAGGGCTTACATTCATGTGAAATGATCACACAAATAGCCTGAAAGCTGTGAGGATTTAGGTCGTGACAAACGACAACCTTCAAAATCCTAAGACGAGTTAGGGCTTATATTGTATAGCAGGCATATGCAAAGGCCTAAAGATAAGGTGAGGATTTATGTTGCGTAAGCAAGCAACCTCAAAGTCCTATGGCTTTGTTGTTTAAGTCTAAAGAAGAAAAAAAATGGTTTAGCTGGGGAAGACAGGTTTTGCTATTGAAGATGGCCGTGCTGCCCACCATGCTTGCTCCAAGCTCCTCGCCGCGACAAGTTTGAGTTATCTAGTGTGTCAAGTTATAATGTCAAATCAAGTGGCCCTATGGTTAAAGTTCTTTAAATTTTATGAGGGCATATTAAAGTTGATTAGAGCGACACCGGTTAGGATCCTACGGTTCCCTCATTCCNTCCCGGCACCACTATTTTCTATTGGAATCACTTAGTCCAAATGAATTTACTAAACTCAACTTAATGAGTTCCATAATTTCATTTAAACCATGAGAAAACTCGTTAGCAACTGTAGGTTACCTTTTTCAAGGGATTCCTGATCATCTGATAGAGACATCTTATTTTAGTTAAAGTTGTGGTTTTGTGTGATGTTTTTGATTAAATTTTGAATTGTTTTGTATTTTTAATGTTGTGGCGGTGAATTTTATTATGGTTGATTTTAGTTTTAGTTTTGGTTATGGTTATGGTTAACGTGCAAGTTTATATAGGTAAATGCAAGCATGAAACATGTAAGGAAAAGGCAGAAGAAAGACGGTACTATAAACTTTAAAAGTGTACCTGGCGAGCCTTCTCGTTCCACCACCTGAAACTTGAAAAATGCATGTGAGGGCATTTATGAAGAGCAGGAAAAGTAAAGTTTTGGTGGTTTTTCTAACCCTATGTCATATCTTGGTTAGTCCTTAAAAATTTTAATTAAGAATGATTTCATTAAGCGAAGAATATTAAGTTTAATAGGCCTCTGAGGTATCCAACAAGTTAGGAGGGGGAAGCAGGTCCATGCCTCCCTCTCACCAACTGGTGAAAAGTCTCGAGTCCATTTGAACTTATTATGTTGCTTAATAGTTCATCCTGTAAATACCATTATTACTCAGTGAACATTGATGTCTCAATTATTCCTAAGAATAGGGTATTTATGATTTATCATTTTATTTGAAAATTATGTGGGTGAAGACCCTTGAAGAAGTAAGTTAATGTAATTTGAACACTTAACCAAATTTTAATCCTAATTGGGCTTAGTGGTGCTCAAAGATGTTTGATTTAATCATGTTTATTTCTCTAATCTTTGTTTAAACCAATTTTTTAATTTAGCCTAAGTCATCACTAAGCCCTTAAGGCCTAGGTGAGTGTCTTAATTATTTTGAAAAGGGTTAAGCTTTAAGTGGTCATGGTTCATGATTTGGATTTTATTTGAAAATCAAGATAAGGGTATTAGATTGATTAATTATTGACTTCAAAATTTATACCCCTAAGTCCAGGATCATTTAATTTTAATGAACTTCTGAATCTTAATATGATTTAGAAATTTATTAACTTATCTTTTTAATGAGGAAAGTGAGATTGGTTTCTACCAATTTTTAGAAATTTATTAACTTATCTTTTTAATGAGAAAAGTGAAATTGGTTTCTACCAATTAACCGCTTGTGTTTCAAGCATCAAATAAATTGATTAAGATCAGAGGTTACCCATTTTCCCTCCTTGAATTAGGCCTAACATGTTTAATTAAGGCAAGGTTTCCAAAATTACACATTTGCCCCTAAGGCTCTAACACTTCATAATTAATTAAGGCAAAATTTCTAAAATTACACATTTGCCCCTAAGGCTCTAACACTTCATAATTTGTCAAATTCAATTTAAATGACTTTAAAATTTTTATCCTACACATTTGCCCCTAAGGCTCTAACACCTCATAATTTGTCAAATTCAATTCAAATGACTTTGCAAATTTTATCCTACCTTATTTATGAGTCAATTGGGACATCAGAGGAGAAAATGTGATTTTTCAAAATTTAATTTAATTTATATAATTATTTTCATGCAAAAATAGGATTTTTTAAAGAAAATTCCTAACTTTACCAAGGTAAATTATAATCCTTTGAAATTTTTACTGGAGGTAGACCTAGACTAGAGAAGCTTTTGGATCAAATTTCATGATTTTTTTGATTTTTTTGTGATTTATTAGAATTATTTTAAATTCTGGGTTATTTAATAAAAATAAAATATTTTAAGGAGTGAAAATTAAATTTTGTGTTTTTGAAAAATTTCTCTAAGGTCAAATAACTCGGAGGAGTAAATTTTATATTTTTCTAATTTTTCTTTGATTTATTGGAATTATTTTAGTGAAAACTCATTTCTAGCCTTTTTGAAAATTTTTTTAAGCTTTGAAATTCAATATCTTTATTTGGAAAATCAGGAAAAATATTCTTATTGTTCTTAAGTGATTAGGAAACTATTTAGAATATTTCCATGAGTTTTATTATTTTTGTGATTTTTATGGATTTTTAATTATTTAATTATTTAGAATAGGCTAAAAATCAAATTTTTATTTTAAATATCATTTAATTTTTAGAAAATACCTTTGATCACAGAGAACTTAAAAAAAACTAAGTTTAATAATTTTTTGAGCTATATTTGGATTTTAAAAATCATTCACAGAGAACTCAAAAAACTAAGTTTCATAATTTTTTGAGTTATAGTTTGATTTTTAAAAATCATTCAAGTGTGAACTCAAAAAACTAAGTTTCATAATTTTTTTAGTTATATTTTGATTTTTAAAAATCATTTAAGTGTCAAGAAACTAAGTTTCATAATTTTTTGAGTTATATTTTGATTTTTAAAAAATCATTCAAGTGTTAAGAGTGGATATTTATCTTTAAAAATCAACTTAAGTTATCAAATGAACTCAAAATATTTTGAACTTTTTATAGTGAGTTCTCTAGATCATAAATTTATCTTTAAAAATCAATTTAAGTTATTAAATGAACTCAAAATATTTTGAAACTTTGATGACTATCTTTAAAAATCAACTTAAGGTGTCAAATGAACTCAAAATATTTTGAAATTTTTATGATGATTTCTCTGGATCATAAATCATAGTGGAGATCAAAAAATCAAGTCATTTAAATGTTTAAATTTTTCAAAATTAATTATCTTAGTGATTTAGTGTTTGTAAAATTTAAGGATAAATGTTTAAATTTTCCAAAATTAATTATCTTAGTGATTTAGTGTTTGTAAAATTTAAAGACAATGTTTATATTTTCCAAAATTAATTATCTTAGTGATTTAGTGTTTGCAAAATTTAAGTTCACACCCATGAAATTATTTCCAAAGGTTTCTCTAGTCATGGTGGACCTTCCAAAATTTTCTTAGGCTTTTATAACCAATATGCTATTTTTCATGATTATTTTAAATAAATAATGTGAAATAACTCAAAAAATATGGGTCTCTGTATAGGAGGCTCCCCTGACTTTAGAAAAATCAGAGAATACTTCCCCAGACAGAGGCTACAACAAGCTAAAATTCCAAGTCAAGGTGATGTGTCATTATGCATGGAGAATCAAATGATCCCAAATAGTGTTTAATTAATTAAAAATAAAATATCCACGTAATGGACTTGAAATTTGTTTCACATTGTTTTCTTTTATTCACTGAGCAAGAGGGTATTTTTATTTTATTTTTGTGATTTTTCTACACAAATTTATGGATTTTATAAGTTTGGGGGTATTTAAATAAATAGAAGCTGAGCAAGAGGGTATTTTTATTTTATTTTTGTGATTTTTCTACACAAAGTTATGTATTTTCAAGGGTATTTTTATTTATTTTTGTGATTTTTCTACACAAAGTTATGAATTTTCTAAGTTAAGGGTATTTAAATAAATATAAAAAGTATTTTTGGTGATTTTTCTACACAAAGTTATGGATTTTCTAAGTTAAGGGTATTTAAATAAATAGGAAAAAGCACTATTTATCTATTTAAACAGCGCTGGACTTGAAATTTGTTCCACATTGTTCTCCTTTGTTCACTGAGCAAGTGGGTATTTTTTTTTGTGATTTTTCTACGTTTTCCTCTATTCACTGAGCAAGAGGGTATTTTTATTTTATTTTTGTGATTTTTCTACACAAATTTATGAATTTTCTAAGTTAAGGGTATTTAAATAAATAAGAAAAAGCCTTATTTATCTATTTAGACAGTGCATGCTGACTAGATCCTAGGAAGCTCTGAAGGCATGCGTGGCGTGCTCTGGTTGGACACCGCCATCCACGTAGCTGCTGACTCGGCCCGCTGTTTATGTCCTGAAGCACTGTCCGGCTTGATCTCCTCCATGCATTTGATACACGCTTGATCAAACGACTCCCCGTCATCATCCCCGATAGAATGATCCTGTGCCCGTCCACACTAAAACCCTAAGATCTCAACCTAGACTCAACCAAATCACCTCAGGTTTGATCATATGGACTCGTCTAAGTGAGACGAACATATCCGTAAAGTTAATGTACCATGAAATCAAGCCTATATAGATGGAGAATCAAAATAAGCTCGAGAGGAGGAGAATTTTTATACCTTTGCTCTAAGAAGAGAGGCTTCAATCAGAGGTGCTCGGCACGTTCGTTGGGGTTCAGGGAGGCTAAGAATTGAGTCACTGGTCTTGGTGAAAGACCTAAGTATGAATTATATCAAGCTTGATTTTATGTGTTAGTCTAGAGTTATGGTCGAGGCTATTTCAGAGGGTAATTTGATGGGGCTTTGTCTTCTCTTATTGTTGTAAAGGTGTGGGCACAAGCAATTGAAGTTTGGTGGAGTGTGGAGGTGTATTGGGTTCTGCCTTGGTTTCTGGCAAGGTTTCAAGCTCAAAATTGAGCTTCGGAAATGGGAATTAGTAAGGGAAAATGGTTGGAATGCACTGAGGGGATCTTAGGGAAGCTCTGTGTGAGGTTTGGAGAGACCTTTCTAAGAAAATTTTAGCACACCTCCCATGCCCATGGCNTAATAAAAATAAAATATTTTAGGTGGTGAAAATTAAGTTTTATATTTTTGAAAAATCTCCCTAAGGTAAGAGGACTCAAAAGAGCAAATTTTATAAATTTTTTTTATTTTTCTTTGATTTATTGGAATTATTTTAGTGAAAACTCATTTTTAGCCATTAAAAATTATTTTTAAGCTTTGAAATTCAATCTCTTTATTTAGAAAATCATGAAAAATATTCTAATTGTTCCTAAGTGATTAAGAAGCAATTTAGAACATCTTCATGAGTTTTATTATTTTTGTGATTTTATGAATTTTTAATTATTTAAATATTTAAAATAGGCTAAAATCAAGTTTTTATTTTAAATATAATTTTATTTTTATAAGATATCCCTGATCACAGAGAACTCAAAAAATTAAGTTTCATAATTTTTTTAGTTTTATTTTGACTTTTAGAAAATCATTTAAGTGTCAAAAGTGATATTTATCTTTGAAAATCAATTTATATTATCAAATGAACTCAAAATATTTTGAACTTTTTATGATGAGTTCTCTGGATCATAAATCACAGTGGAGATAAAAAATCAAGTCATTTAAATGTTTATATTTTCCAAAATTAATTATTTTAGTGATTTGGTGTTTGTAAAATTTAAGGGTATTTTAAATGAATTAACCCTTGAAATTATTTCCAAAGGTTTCTCTACTCATGGTGGACCTTCCAAAATTTTTTTAGGATTTTCTAATCAATATGTTAATTTTCATGATTATTTTAAAGAAATAATGTGGAATAACTTGAAAAATATGGATCTCTGTATTGGAACATTTTCCGACATTGGAAAAATCAGAGGATATCTCCCTTGACAAAGGCTACAACATTCCAAAATTTCAAGCCAAGGTGATATATCAATATTCATGGAGAATCAAATGATCTCAAACAGTGTTTAATTAATTAAAAATATTTTAAGCATCAAATGGACTTAAAATTTATTCCATATTATTTTCCTCTATTCACTGAGCAAGTGGGTATTTTTATTTTATTTTTGTAATTTTTCTACACAAAGTTATGAATTTTCTAAGTTAAGCGTATTTAAATAAATAAGAAAAAGCCCTATTTATCTATTTAAACCGTGCGTGCTGACTAGATCCTGGCAGCTCTGAAGGCATGCGTGGCGCGCTCTGGTTGGATGCCGCCATCCACATAGCTGCTAACTCGGCCCGCAGTTTATGTCCCGGAGCGCTGTCCGGCTCGATCTCCTCCGTTCGTTTGATACACGCTCGATCGAACGGCTCCCTGTCATCATCGCCGATAGAAAAATTCTGTGACCGTCCACACTAAAACCCTAAGATCTCAGCCTAGACTCAACCAAATCACCACGGGTTTGATCCGATGGACTCGTCTAAGTGAAACGAACATATCCATATGGCAATCATGCAATTAAATTAAGCTTAATTAAAAGGAGAATCGAAATAGGCTCGGGATGAGGTGAGGGTTTATACCTTTGCTCTGAGAAGTGAAGCTTCAATCAGAGGGGTTTGGTACGTTTGTTGGGGTCCAAGGAGGCTAAGGATTGAGTCCTTGGTCTTGGTGTAAGGCGTAAGTAGGAATTCGATCACGACCGGATTTGGGTGTTGGTCTAGAGCTATGGTAGAGGCTCTCTGGAAGGGGGATTTTATCGAGGTTTTGGCGTCTTTCACTGTTATGAAGGTGTGGGTGAAGTTAATTTGAGTTTGGTGGACTATGGAGGTGTATTGGTTCTGTCCTGGTTTCCGGCAAGGTTTCAAGCTTAAAATTGAGCTCCGACAATGGGAATTGGTGAGGGAAAAAGGTTGGAAAGCACAGAGGGGATCTTAGGGAAGCTCTGTGTGAAGTTTGGAGAGGACTCTCTAAGAAAATTTCAGCACCCCTCCCATGGCCGTGGAGGTGAGTTTTTAAAAAACTGTCCATGGGGTGGCTCTCAGGGCACAAAATTGAGTGCATTGCGGTGCTTAGGTGGAGGGCAGAGGAGCTCCTCAATTTGATTTGGATGAGCTGGCCTCTAGGTTTAATTTGGGTGAGGTGCCATGGGAGTTGCTCTCAGTTTTGGGCTTTCCTGGCCACTAGGCTGACCGGCCGGCCAGGGGGAGGTGGCTAGGAACTCAAGGAACCCAGAGGAATCCATCAAAACAATTTAATGCAAATGTGCTTTGATTTGGCAAAGATATCTTAAGCATGTGCATTTTTGGAAATAATATCCCTTTAATTTGGGGGACCTTTGGTAAAGATATCTTAAGCATGTGCATTTTTGGAAATAAGATCCCTTAATTAGGGGGACCTTTGGTCTAAGATATCTTAAGCATGTGCATTTTTGGAAATAAGATCCCTTAATTTGGGGGACCTTTGGCCCATGGCTTGATTAAGCATGTGCATTTTTGGAAATAAGATCCCTTAATTTGGGGAACCTTTGGTTCATGGCTTGATTTAGGTGATTCCATGGTGTTTGGACTGGTCACTAAGTCCAACTAATGGCTGTGGTGGAGTTAATTTGGTGACTGTAGGGTGGTTAGGTCACATTTAGTGCATGGGTACAAGTGGGAGCAAATGACCAAAACTTGGGTTTGGGCTAGGTTATCCATGTCAATTAGCCCAATTAATTATTTCATTTGGTGTAGATGATCATAAAGATCAACTTTGGTGAAGAATGGGAATGGTTTTGAGTTCAATTGAAGGGTGAATTTGAAGGATTTTTGAACCTTAGTAATTTTGGTTATGTTGGGCTAGGTTTGGGTCATGGGTTAGCCTTGGGCTAAGTCCAAATTGATTATTTTAAATGTTCAATAGGGACCTCATGAAAAGCCTTGGGATAAGTCCAAATTGATTATTGTAAATGGTCAATAGGGACCTCGTGAAGAGTTTCTGCGGTTAGCCTTGGGCTAGGTTCAAATTGATTGTTGTAAATGGTTAATAGGGACCTCATGAAGAATTTCCAAGATTAAATTGTATCCAATTTGGAGGTTAAGGCAATCAATTGGGTGAAATTTGGGGACTTAGCCAATTTGGGGCTACATTTGGGAATTTTGGATTTAGGCCAAAATCAAATAGATATGAGGCTTCAAAAAGGCCAATTGATGGTTGATTTGGATGTATAGGAATGTTATCAACATTTTGTAACATCAATTGGGGCCAATTGATTAGGCTATGGGTTCAATTTGGTGAAATTAGGTCATATGGTAAAAATTGGGGCTTTAATCTAACTCAAAGTTGGGCTCAAATCATGGACCAATTGAGCTTGTATTTGGTTTAGTTTGGTCATATCAAAAGTTAATTTGAGTTTAGGATTGGAATTGGGGTCATTTTAGATCAAATTGATGGACATTTGAGTTCGATTTGGGGAAATTTGGCTCTTTAAAGGGCAATTTGGGAATTTTGGTTAAAGATGGTCAAATTGGCCAAATTGGGTCATCTAGTAGTTGAGAGAAATGAAATTGGGAATATTTGGGATTTATTGGGATTTTCTAGGAATTTTTGGAATTTTTGGGATTTTGAGCTATGGAGGGGTATTTTGGTAATTTGGGTGTTTTAGGGGTAAAAGGCGAAGATGGGTATTTTGGTAGAGTTGAGGTATTGATCATTACCAACAAGCCATGGACCAATGAAAATCCCATTTTGGGTCCTCTACATAGTGGTCTTAGCCAAACCATAGCCCTAGTGCTAGCAGGTTTAGGGGATCATCTACATGAGTATCCCAAAAGATCAAGGGATCTAGGCTTAGCAGTTCTGGGTTTAGGGTAGTGAGTGATTGTGAGTGTAGATGAGTGTAGTGAGTAAATTAGCCCTAGCCCAAGACTCAGGGTTAATCTTAAGGTTGAACAGTCCTAAAGGTGACTCATCTTGAGTTTCCCCCATAGTGATCCCACTTACTAAATGCTAGAGGTTACGACCAATATGTGAAACTTCAAGTTGAGTAAAGAAGAGGGTAGAATTTCTAATGGTGAGGATTTCATGTCTGGTTTTCTAAGAATAGTCAATAGTTAAATCCTATGGCTAAACCTTAGGCTACTAAAAGGGAAAAACTAAACCTCAACCAAAAGTGAGGTCAACAATTGGACCCCCAATAGGTGGGGTGTGCTGGGCAAGCACACCGCGCGTATTGGAGTTGACCGACGAGATCAACAAAAACCATTACAACCTCTAATTCAACAGACCTGGAAATATGTGTAGGGTCGTGTGTGTTTATTTTCTGCCAGGGAATTAGCAGGTGTGTGTTTAATCAAGTCAAGAAGTAGAGACTCTCACTGGGGATTGGAGAGTGGACATTGAGTTATAAAATTTCAAAGATTTCCAAAGGATGGGAGTTATAATGTAAGTGTTGAACCTGAGGTCGCAATTGAAATTCAGATATCAATTAAAAAAGAGAGAGAGAGAGTCGGAGTATAAGGAACAACTTCAAATGTACTGAATCAGAAATGTAGGACTGATTCAGAAATGAGAATTGAAATGTAGGTCAATTCTCAAAAGAAAGCAACTGATTCAGAAATGAGAATTGAAATGTAGGTCAATTCTCAAAAGAGAATGTCGGAATGTAAAGACCAACCTCAAATGAAATGAATCAGAAATGTAGGACTGATTTGGAAATAAGAATTCAAATGTAGGTCAATTCTCAAAAGAGGGTGTCGGAATGTAAGGACCGACCTCAAATGAAATGAATCAAAAATGTAGGACTGATTCAGAAATGAGAATTGAAATGTAGGTCAATTCTCAAAAGATGGTGTCGGAATGTAAGGACCGACCTCGAATGTAATGAATTAGAAATGTAGGACTGATTCAAAAATGAGGATTGAATAGTAGGTCAATTCTCAAAAGAGGGTGTCGGAATGTAAGGGCCGACCTCGAATGTAATGAATCAGAAATGTAGGACTCATTCGGAAATGAGGATTGAAATGTAGGTCAATTCTCAAAAGAGGGTGTCGAAATGTAAGGACCGACCTTGAATGTACTGAATCAGAAATGCAGGACCGATTTGGAAAAAAGTATTGAAATGTAGGCCAATTCTCAAAAGAGGGTGTCGGAATGTAAGGACAGACCTCGAATGTAATGAATCAGAAATGCAGGACTGATTCGGAAATGAGGATTGAAATGTAGGTCAATTCTCAAAAGAGGGTGTCGGAATGTTAGGACTGAGCTCGAATGTAATGAATCAGAAATGTATGACTGATTCGGAAATGAGAATTGAAATGTAGGTCAATTCTCAAAAGAGGGTGTCGGAATGTAAGGACCGACCTCAAATGTAATGAATCAAAAATGTATGACTGATTCGGAAATGAGAATTGAAATGTAGGTCAATTCTCAAAAGAAGGTGTCGAAATGTAAGGACCGACCTCGAATATAATGAATCAGAAATGTATGACTGATTCGGAAATGAGAATTGAAATGTAGGTCAATTCTCAAAAGAGGGTGTTGGATTGTAAGGACCGACCTCGAATGTAATGAATTAGAAGTGTAGGACTGATTCAGAAATGAGAATTGAAATTTACAAAGCTTATGGTGTTGAATTTGCAAAAGCGGATCATTTGAAAAGGCTGATTTTGTAGAGGATTTGTAGAGCTTTGTGAGGTTTTGTGCAGAATGCAAAATTCTACGAGGATGTGAAGAGAGTTAAGGTAGGTAACGATGGTTGTGCTGCGCATACAAAGAGTAGGAAATTCCAAAAATGGAAGCATCCACTCAGTAGGTTTATTTCATTTTCTTATTGTTTTCATTACATTTAATTTTTCAAAAATGTGGTTTTAAGGATTTAATTTTAATTGGTTGATTTTTAAAAGAGATTTGTTTTTTTATTCACTCATTTATGATTATTTTACATTTGTGTTTTATTCATTGTTGAAGATTTTGTTGTTTCGTTCTTTGTTCATTGAAATTCTGAATCATCGCATGGTTTGCGGCTTTCATCCATCACATAAAAAGGCAACAGATAAAAAAACACAATTTAAGAGAATTTTCCATTAATCTACCACAAAAAGGGATACCATGAATCAGACATAGGCTAATGCCTCAAAAGTTATATTGAGTATCATCTCATGCTATGAGTACATTGTAGACTGAATAAAATCAGATACATGTCATGATGCTAAAAGAAAGCAAGTGAGCCATCTATGTCTGGTATATTGAGCTCCTGATCAAGCAGACCTTCTAAGTCATGCTCCAGGATAAGAGTTCCATTCGCATGTACTTAGAGGTACAACCTTCTCATAGCTCGTTTGGAAACAACCCCTATAATTTTGGGTCCTGCTGGAATCCATACGGTATTTTACTGTCGTCCATACTGTGGAAGGTTACAGACAGCCTACGTTGTTGTACTCCTGGAATGCAGTGCTTGACAACGTCTGCACCGTTGCCTTTAAGAATAAGTACTGAACCTACTGGAAGAAGAATCTCCACAGAACCTCTGAATTCACCAGGGACGACGATATCGATTTCTTTCCTAAATAGAATATTGCTTTTACTCATGAACGAGACCATGCAGAAAAGCCTCACAAAATTATGATGGTTGATGTGTGGGGGAACACAGTCACCTTCTTCATAAATGTTAATGATGCAACTGTTGGGAATGCAAGTAGCGGCTATAATATTCTACTTGACCATTCTCTTGATCATCCATTTTATCATCGGTGGTAACGGATCCACTTGGCCGTATCTGAGGATCCCAGGCGGATTTCCCTGTCTGTCGTTCGTAAAATTGTAGCAACAGTCGCATTGGATGGTGATTCTTCCCTTTCCCTTCATCCAATTCTTTGGCTCGGAATATGTCCTCTCCATGAGAAAGCCCGCTTGACCTCTATCTCTTAAATTGAAGATCCAGTCCAGAATGCTTCTTTCATCAATTTTAAAGAAACCCCTGGTATATAGCTCCAGGCCTTCCAATATGTTGAAAAACTTTTCCTGAACTTCTTCATAGAACTCAAATTCTCTTTTATTTACCTGCTTATCTTGTAGTATTCTACCATACCAGGAGTTGGCAGCTACCGTGGGCGTTCCTTCCTTCAGACCTCGGCGGGAACCCAAACTAGTGTTGATCGATCCGGAATACGAGATTCAGCCTCTAGTGGGATGTATGATCCTGGGCTCCATGGTGCGCGCTGATCCGTCCCCAGTGGGACATATGGTTCATTTGTCACGAAGTCTGGAGTCTGAGACTCGTTGGTGCTTGAAGTGTATTCTTCTAATGTACTGAAACGTTGTAGATGCAGAACGTTGCAGTTCGGGCATTCTACAAATGCGCCCGTGACTTATGTCCCGACCGGTACCTCAATGTTGCATGTTGGGCAACCCTTGCATAAGATATCTGGAGCTGGGAGCACATCTGATTCTGTCACAAATCCTGACTCTTCATCTGTAGTGGGCAGGCTGACAAAAGTTTCTTTAACATTTGGGTCGTAAATATTTCCCTCAGAAATGGGGGTAAGAAAACTGCTCACGTCTCTCTAGCATTTGCGTTCCTGTCGCAGAAAGGCTCTCTGTTTCTTTTGGCTGGAATTTCTACGTTGCGTCCTGCGGAGCGGAGTATTCGGTAGTTGTCCACTACGGGCGGCTATCAGGTACCTTGCTGGAGTAGCTATCATGGAGGGCAGTCGGCTGGGCCCCTCCATCGAATCTTGTTCCACTATCACGTTTTTACCTTTGCGTGACACATTGTCTTGAGTGGTCACCCTTAATAGTGAAGGCAGTCCCTCCTTTTCTATACCGCTGATTACATCAATTAGAGGACCCTCGTAGTCCATATCAACCTGGTTGAAATCCACGTTGAAATCTATGACACCTCCTTGCGGCGCCATCTCTTCATTCAGTGCGAGGTTCCAGCCATCCTGAAAGGTAAAGATCAGCCTCTGTCCTGACATTTTTCTGCAGACGACAGAAAAAAACATCAGTGGTTCGAAGCTTGGCATGAACAAGAACAAAACGGAATATTTATTGAAGTAAATTTTAGTTTGTTTTGGTGAAGAGGATTATTCATTTTATGTGTGAGTCTCGTTTGATTTAATGGGTTTTTAAATTCAAAAGTAGAAAAGAGAACGTGTGAAGTTCAAAAATCTTCTCAAAATTTTGATTATATTGAGGTTAATTACAAAGTTTAAACCCGGTCATAGATATTTGGCCACATAGATAACCTTAAAACAATCAAAGTTTCAAAGTTTTCAAAGCAAGCAGAGGCAAGCGACATTAAGCAACATCAGGTTGTGTAATAGGTTTTCAGGTATCGTCCGTTTATCGGTAACATGGGTCTTTCGACCCGGAAGTCCACTAACTGGTAGGCTCCACCTGTATAAACCTTCTCAATGACAAATGGTCCCTCCCATGTTGGCTCGAACTTCCCACCTATTTTTCGGCGAGCAAGAGTAGGTCTTTTGAGCACAAGTATGAGGTCACCAATTTTGAATGTCCTTGGGAGGACCAATTTGTCATGGTCTTGTACCATCTTTGCCTGGTAGAGCTCCAAATGTTGCTGGGCTTCTAGTCGTTTTCCTTCGAGACACTCCAGTTCCTCGAGTCTGAGTTTTGCACTCTCTCCTATTGTAAGTTGGTTGACGACGACAACTCTGAGAGATGGTGTCTGGATTTCTAGCGGTAGCACGACCTCGGTCCCGTACACGAGCATATAAGGTGTACACTTAGTGGGAGTCCTGAAAGTCGTTCGGTAGGCCTACAAGGCTTCTAACAGTTTGTTATGATAATCCCTCTTGTTTTCATCCAGTGTTTTCTTCAAAATTTGTACCAATGTCTTATTGAAAGCTTCAGCCAGACCATTTGCTTTGGCATAGTAAATTGGGGACTATCTCCAATCTATCGCATGTTTTATGACAAAATTGTTGATCTTTGTACTTTTGAAAGCTGTCCCATTGTCGGAAATTATTCTTTGCGATACTCCGAAAGGTAGATGATTTGGCTTTTGAAAATTGGAGAACGTTTTATTTCGTAACCTCACGTAACGGTACTGCCTCTGCCCATTTGGAAAAGTAATCTATAGGGGAATGTATAAACATTTGTCCTTTCGAAAGTGGAGGGTCTATGGACCTATTATGTCTGTGCCCCAACTCTCGAATGGACACGAGGAACAGTTGAGTGTAGCACATTTAGAGGCTGGTGTATGACCACCCCATGCACTTGGCATTGGTGACATCTTCTGGCTGTATCCATGCAATTAGACATCATTGTTGGTCAATAATATCTGAGTCTTTTGATCTTCATTTTTATTTTCGGCCCTGACTGGTGAGCGCCACACAATCCGACATGTACTTCTTTGACAATATTCTATGCCTCGGCTCTGCTCAAACACCGTAGCCACATTTGGTCGAACAATCTTCTGTAGAGAACATTTCCCACCAAGGCGTAAGACATGGCCCTTCTTGTGATGTGGTGCGCCTCATACTTGTCTTCTGGCAGCTTTTCTGTATGCAAATATTCTATTAATGACTTACGTCAATCTTTGTTGATGTCTGCAATTGTATTTATTGTTTCTTCTTTTCCAAGCTTGCATAGAGTTTCACAGTCGTTTTGAGACAAGACTCGTCTTCCTTGCACCGTGACTTTGATGGAATCCTCCGGGGAACACGCCATTTCCTTACCAAGTTTTGCTAGAGTGTCGGCATGGGTTTTATTTCCCCGAGGAATCCGGTAAAAAGTCACCTCAGGAATCTGCTCTAGGAGCTTCATCGTGTATTGATAGTAATCTACTAGTCTTGGTTTAAAAATTCTATATTTTCTGGCAACCTGCTGGATGAGAAGTTGAGAGTCACCATAGATGGCAATGTTTGTTATATCCATTGAGATTGCCAACTCCAATCCAGTGAATAAAGCTTCATATTCTGCTTCATTGTTGGTGCACGGCTCTGTCAGGTGGTATGAGAACTTCATCATACCCTTATCTGGCATAATAAAGATCAAACCAATCCCTGGTTTGCTTGGTATAACTTTGCCTGATCCCTTGTCTTTCCTGACTGATGAAGCACCATCAAAGTACATTTCCCAGCGTTGCGCACTAGAAAACTCCACTTGTAGTATTTTCTCATCTGGTAACCCGTCGTTGAGAGAGGACCCAGTTGGCAGTGGGTGTGCAGCGAGAAATTCTGCAAAAATCTATCCCTTGATAGCACGTAGGGGCACAAAAGTTATGTCGGGTGTGCAGCAAGAAAATCTGCTAAAATCTGTCCCTTGATAGCACGGAGGGGTACAAAAGTAATATCAAGTTGCAATAAGATCATTGACCATCTCGCTAAACGTCCGGAGAGTGTTGGTCGGGTCATCAGATATTGCAATGGATTAACTTTCAAAATCTGGGTAATCTCATGAGAAAGCATGTAATGTCTAAGCTTTTAGGCGGCGAAAATTAATGTCAGACAATGCTTCTCAATAGGTGGATGCCTTGTCTCCGTCGGTATTAGACGACGACTTAAGTAGTAGAGTGCATTTTCTTTGCCCTCATCATTGACTTGGGCTAAGAGGGCTTCGAGAGAGTCATCTAAAGTTGCGGCATAAAGTATCAACGGTTTCCCTGGGATAGGGGCTGCCAAAACAGGAGGTGTCATTAAAAATTGTTTAACGTCCTCAAAGGCCCGCTGGCATTTCTCTTCCCAAATAATNTTCATGCACTGAAAATGGCTGTAGGTCTCCCTTGATGCAATTTTCTTGACCATCTTTGCGGTATTTAATGCATTGGTATGCTCATAAATCCATGGTCGACCCAATAGAGCGTTAAAAGAGGTCTCGGCTTTGATGATATGAAATTTAATGGTTGTTACAAGTTCTCCAACATTCATAAGTAGTGTAATTAATCCAAGGGCTCTTTCTCTCTTTTGGTTGAATCCTCTTAACATCATCTTATCGGCCGTAAGATCTTGAGCTTCAATATCCAAATAGGCTAATTTTCATAGGCTCATCAAGTTAAGAGATACCCCAAGATCCACTAAAACCCTGGATAACACAAATCTGTCGATGTTGACGGAGATGTAGAGCGGACGGTTGTAGTCGACGGTACCGAGCAGCAAGTCTTCATCTGTGAAAGTTACCCCTGACTGTTCTCTCAACGAGCAAACTTCATTTGAGGATGTACTAGCCAACTGAGCTAAGCAAATTTTTTTATCAAACAAAGCTGTAACCAGAGATTCTCTCATCTCTTTTGACAGGATCAGAGCGTCGTAGATGCTTAGTCGGGCAGGCAACTTCCTAAGATGAGTTAGCACGTTGTAGTCTACTTTGCAAGATCCTCCAATTTTATCTTGATTATTTGGTTCTTCCACTGGCGGAGGTGGGGGTATTTCTTCTCAAGTCATTATCTGTTTTCCTTTGTCAGTTGGAGCTGTTCTTGGTGGTAACACTTTTTCGCTCTTTAGATTGACTTCTGTGATTTCTTCTTCTTGAGATGTCATTGTTGAATCTACCGGTGTCTTTTCCTCATCACCGGAAAGATCTAAGTTGATGGAGAGCGGTGTACCATGATGCTCGAGAGTTGGCTCTTCGTTATCGGTGTTGTCGTAAGTGATATCATTGAGTTCTTCTTTGGCCTTGTCAATGAGTTCATCAGACTCAAGTACGATTTGAGGATCATTTTGGGGATCGAGATCGCAGCTAGATCGGTCATAATTAGTCACGTTATTACCAGAAGTAGTCACAACGTAGCCGAAATCACAATCATTATATTCATAAGACCCTGTAGGGACAAAAAGATAATCATACAAAGTCAAGGGTTGGAGGATTTTCTTCCCCAAATCAGAGACAACCAATCTAGTAGAGGCGACCTCTATCCTACCCCCTGTACTATCAATCTTGGCAGTGACACTTTTCTTCTTCCTGCTCTTTGTCCTTGACGATGATGGATTTTTGGCGAAACCTTCATCTCGGGCTCGGTACGCTGCAGACTCTGAATGGAGGCTTGTTTTGATGCAGACTGTATTTTGTTTAGTATCTTTTTGGACGACCAACTCTAGACCTCCTTCCATTCTTCTTTGATGTTCATAGAAGCTTGTTTTCATGAATCATGTATGTGATTAAGTACCCTCTTGAGTTCATCCCAAGTTGTACTCCATCCATCAGTTCTGACATACGGATCAATTGGGGAGATTGACTCAGCGGAAACAATGTTTATGGAACCTTTTTCAGGTTCTCTCAAATACTCCTTCGGGATTGTTATATTCTCTTTCTTTAGGTTTTTCTCGAGCCAGTCTTTAAAGAAGAAGCACTAGTCTATAGTGTGTCCAATCAATCGCTGGTATGAGCAATAATTTGGTTCATTCTTCTTATCCACCTCTTCGGGTTTGTTTGGATCAGGTAGTTTGAATTCTGGTTTCTTCATCAAACTTTTGAATATTTTAGGTAGAGCTTCATCTTTGAAACAATACACAACTTTCTGTCGCTCTAATAGGGATAATCTTTTACCCACTGTTCGAGGTGATCCCTCCTGAGACGGCCGTTGGTTGGATTGGCTACTCTGTTTCTGAGAGTACTGTGACGAAGACTGGCGATGCTCTTCTACATATACCTTTATCGGCTGCTTTCCTTTGTCGACAGTCGCGACCACTCCTGATTTCTTTTCAAACACTCAGGTCACCTTAACCTTTTCATGTGCCTCAATGTGCTTCATTTCTTCTTGAAGACTGACACTCTGGTCACCTTAGCCTTTTCGTGTGGCTCCATGTGCTTTATTTCTTCTTGAAGACTGTTGCTTTACTGAGTAGCTTCTCGAAGGATTTGATGGTGAGTCCCTTAAGCATGAAAGCTACTAGCCCTTGAATGCTTTTGAGTAAAATCTCAATCGCTTGATGTTTCTGTAGCTGAGGTTCACAATTCATGCTAAGGTTTCTCCACCTCAAAATTTAGTCTGCCAAGGTTTCACTAGGCTTCTGCTTCTCCATCATGAGCTCTCCAATAGACACGTGATGTTGTGCCCCGACAAATCTTTTCACAAATAATTGTTCCAACTCAGAAAATATTTTAACTAACCCGTTGGGCAAGTCAGCATACCAGTCAAAAGCAATCCCTGACAAGCTGCTGACGAACTGCTGGTAGAGTAGAGCTTCGTTATTCCTCGTGGTTCCACAACTGGCTTGGAAATGTGCTATATGCTGTCTGGGATTTCCAGTCCCATCGAATATCTTGAAGTTTAGGGTCACAAAACCCTTGGGGAAAGGCACGGCATCAAACTCCTCCGTGTAAGGCCTACCCTTCAAAATTGATGCACCGCCCTTGTATTGGGCTAAGGCATCCCGCACTTGTTCAACCATTTGCTTGAATTATTTTTTTAGCATGGCACCTGATGGAGAATCTTTCTTTGGTTGTTCATCTTTTTCCGCTGAAGTAGCCTCTCTTCTTTAATCTGTGGTGTGTATGATTTCTGGCTGATTAATCTCTGGAGAAGCCAATCATGGTGCTTGTGATTGCCCCGGAATGGTGGCCATGGCTTTCATAGCTGCAGTCATCTCTTCTATTCTTTTCTCTAGTAGACTGACTTGCTCATCCCTTTAGAGGATAACCCTACGCAATTCATCTATGGCATTCTCTTTGGTGTGAGGTTGAGCCTCGCACGCAGATGTGGTAGCTCTGGTTTTGACTACATGTACATCCATGAAATTCTCCTCCAAGTAATCTTTGTAATCAAAATCTTCATTATCGCTATTGATTGAAACTCCGTTCTCTCGAGCTAGCTCGAAAATCTCAATCCTGAGTTTTTCAACCTTTTGCTCAATTATCGATTCCTTGATTGCTTTAAGATCTGGAGAACCTTGGTGGATATCTTCTACTTGTTCCTCCATGTCGCTGGCTATTGTCGCGACGATGTCAGATATTTCAGGCACTGGTTTTACTTCCTATCCTTTAGGATCACTGAACTGTATCGGTGCAGTGACCTTGGGTACCCATACCCTCTTCTTCTTTGACGATGATGTCTCAGGACGAGACGTATTAGTAGAGACATCGATATGTCGAGGGAAGGTATGATCCCCATGGTGTAGATCGGCTACAGTGTTAGGTAACCGTCTTTTCTTTCTCTTTGTGATTGCAGGAATGACAGGTAAGCTTCTCGGATCTAGTTTCAACTTAATCGGTTGGTGACCTGCGGTCCTGGTGGTGGTATGATCGGTGGTGACTATAGCAATATCAACTTGGTTTCCCAAACGGAACCAGAAGAGAATACGAGTAGGTGACTTTTCGGTTGACTTGAGAGACTTTCTAACGAACTTAACATCCTTCCAAATTTCCTTTTTCATACGAGGGGAAATTGCATGTCCCACTCGCTTAAGTAATTCACTAACAGAACATCCTTCTTTAGTAGCAAGTCTTCTAAAAGCTGCACTAACTCGTGTGATGGGAATGAATTTCTTTCCCTCCTCACTATGTCCACGGAGTGATGGTAATGCGACAACAATCTTCCGGATACTCTCATATTCATAGTATCCGTCAGAGGATGGAATCTACTCCCTCGTAGGAGTGGATAAATTTATGGTAGTACCTTTTCAATTTGACGAGGATCCTACTCAACGGGTGTGTTCTCAGGAGTCTGAGCTTTGACGGTCCTCTGAATTCTTCTATTGCAGTTCCTCCTTTGAGTTTGGGTCAGTGGTACAGTCCTTGAGCTCGACCTGATTTCAAACTGGGTGGTGGGACAGTTAACCCTTCAGTCGGATCTTCAACGATCATCACCTCTTTCTCCTTAGTAGCAGCAAGGATAGCAGGCTTGATGACAGTAGCTTTAGCCTTCTTGTAGGTAGGGAAGTCCTAAAGGTAGTTCAAACTGAATTCTGCAGATGGTTCTTGCATTTGTGGAGCAGCGATCTTCATTACTACGAATGGGGCTTTCCTTAGGATAACCTCGAGGTCTTCAAATCCAGCACCAAACTTGATGGTGGGAGCGACGTTACGGGCGATGCGGTCCGTTGGCAGGTTGCAGGAAAAGGTCAGCGTTGGGTAGGCCATCACAACGGGCTTTAAAACAGAAAGTTTTAGGGTTAGCTATATGGCCAAAAACCTTGTAATCTTTAGTGCAAGAACTAAAAATAGAGGTTGATCTGTAGACCGGGCGGGTCTTAATTTATGGGTATTTTTTAACATCTTTATTTAAAAATGTGTAAAATTTAATTAACGCAAGAAAGTTTTAAAGTGCGCGCAGTACAACAAGATTTGGTTTAATTTGCGGAATAGCAAATCAAATTTAGATGTGAAAAATTAGGACCCAGCGCTGGACCCAATTAGTGGCAAAGAATCCCCAGGTGGGATTAGTCCATCGACACACCTATTGGGGATGCGACCCCACATAAAAATTTAAAGAGTCCTTAATGGCCTTCTGAACCCTTTTATTTAAAGATGGTTGAACAGCTAATCCTGAAGTCCAAAGGGTTAGCTGTACTTTCCCGAGATAGAAATGGGTAAAGTATTCCAAAGGAAGAAGGGTAATCTGGCCCAAGAGGGACATGGACATATTAACGATGTGTGAAAATAATATTTCTTGATTTTTATGGAGAGAAAAGCACGTCCCCAACAGAGACCCCAGAAGCTGTCGGCGTTATTTCGGGGTTGGAGGGGAGTTTCCCGTAAGAAGCTGTCGATCACCACAGTCAAATTCCCGTCGCCCGCTTCGGAAGGACGTTGAAGTATGAAATCAAACTGACCCCATATTTTTCATAGTTTAAAATGAAAGAGCACTGTACCTCAAATCTTGGTAGTTTTCCTAACCCTATGTCATATCTTGGTGAGTCCTTAAAATGCATGTTAAGGCAGTTTATGAAGAGCAGTAAGGTAAAAATTTTTTCGTTCCACCACCTAAAACTTAAAATGCAAGTTAAGGCAGTTTATGAAGAGCAGGAAATTTTTACTTAAAAAAACATGTGAGGGCATTTATGAAGAGCAGGAAAAGTAAAGTTTTGGTGGTTTTCCCACCTGAAACTTAAAATGCATGTTAAGGCAGTTGATGAAGAGCAGGAAAGGTAAAATTTTGGCAATTTTCCCACCCTATGTCATATCTTGGGTGAGATGAAGAGCAGAAAAGGTAAAATTTTGGTAATTTTCCTAACCCTATGTCATATCTTGGTGAGTCAAAAATGCATGTTAAGGCAGTTTATGAAGAGGAGGAAAGGTAAAATTTTGGTAATTTTCCTAAACCTATGTCATATCTTGGTGAGTCCTTAAAATGGATGATTTCATTGAGCGAAGAATATTAAGTTTAATAGGTCTCTGAGGTATCCAACAAGTTAGGAGGGGGAAACAGGTCCATGCCTCCCTCTCACCAACAAGTGAAAAGCCTTGACTCCATTTAAACTTATTATGTTACTTAATGGTTCATTCTGTAAAAACTCTTATTACTGAGTGAGCACTGACGTCTCATTTATCCCANAGAGGACAAAATGTGATTTTTCAAAATTTAATTTAATTTATTTAATTATTTTAATGCAAAAATAAGATTTTTTAAAGAAAATTCCTAACTTGACCAAGCTGAATTATAATCCTTTGAAATTTTTATTGGAGGTAGACCTAGACTAGAAAAGCCTTTGGACCAAATTTCATGATTTTTTGAATTCTCTGTGATTTATTAGAATAATTTCAAGTTCTGAGTTATTTAATAAAAATAAAATATTTTAGGTGGCGAAAATTAAGTTTTGTATTTTTGAAAAATCTCTCTAAAGTTAGAGAACTGAGAGGAGCAAATTTTATAATTTTTTTGATTTTTATTTGATTTATTGGAATTATTTTAGTGAAAACTTCTTTTTAGTCTTTAAANTCCAAGATAGCTTTAATCTTATCCGGGTTGATCTCGATTCCCCGATGACAGACAACGAATCCTAGAAATTTTTTGGAGGTGACGCCAAAGACGCACTTTAAGGGATTCATTTTAAGGTCATATCGTCGTAATCATTCGAACACGATCCTCAAATCATACAAATGGTCTATTTTTTGTTTACTTTTGATGACCAAATCATCCACGTAGCATTCTACTCGATTGTGAATGAGGTCGTCAAAAATCTTCGTCATTGCACGCTGATATGTTGCTTCGGCATTCTTTAGGCTGAATGGCATCACTGTGTAGCAGAAAATTCCAATCGGTGTTCTGAAAGCTACAAGTGTTGCATCCTTGTGAGCCATCTTGATTTGGTTGTATCCCGATGATCCATTCATGAAGGAGAATATCCATGTGTTGAAGCGATGTCCACCATCATTTCCGGTATAGGTAGTGGGAACTCATCTTTTGGACATGGTTGAAGCGATATCCACCATCATCTCTGGTATAGGTAGTGAAAACTCGTCTTTTGGACATGCTTTATTTAAATCCCTAAAGTCAACACAAACGCAGATCTGTCCATTTTTCTTTTTAACAGGTACAATATTGGCCAACCACGTGGGGTATTGCTCCTCTTTAACAAAGTTGGCGTCTAACAACTTCTTCACCTCGGCGATGACATATTGTTCTATTTCGAGGCGCATTCTCCTTGGAGCTTGTTTTACTGGGGTTATATTCTTTCCACCCCAAGTTTATGGACTACAACCTCTGCTGATAGCCCTGACATTTCATCGTAGCTCCATGCAAAGCAATCTTTGAATTCTTTCAATAGTTTGATCAGTTCTGCAGATTCTTCGTCATCAAGTAGAGAACTTATAAATGTAGGTCGGGGTCGTTTTTCAGTCCCGAGGTTAATCTCTTTCAATTCATCGACAGTGGATTTAATTTCTTCCTCAAATTCTGGCGGAGCATCTTCTATTGATTGATCAATAGAGTCATCTTCTATATCGAGACAATCCTCTTTTGACTCAAAGTAACAGCCTTGCAAAATTCAGAATCATCGACTGGTCCAACTGTACCAAATTCGAGACCTTCTTTTGAATTGTGAGTTTGACTTCTAGAATTCCATAATTTTTCAAAAAAGTTAAAATTTATCTTTTGATATTCATTTTGGTAAGTTTCCTTGTTGAATTAACTTTTGAACACAAGGCGAGAAGCAACCAAAAGGGAATTCCATTAATTCATTAGAATCAACAAACCAATTTACATGTTTTTCAAGCACAGTAGAGGTAGAAGCATGATAAAATTTGATCGGCTTTGAACCAACACTACGAACTTCCTCGAATTCTAAACTCTCGACATTTTGAGGGAGAATTAGAGTAAGGGTCATAGTATTCACATAGTGGTTTATCCGATCATACAATATTTCATATTCATTCCTCTCTGTATCTTCTAGGGATATCTCGTACTGAGGTTTCTTCTGCTTTATCATCATTATTTCATCTTCAAAACTATCTTTATCACCAATGTTGATAGTTGGCCTTGTCCATTCAATAATTAAATTGATCATTCCTTGTCCGCGTCCCCGGCCTCGACCTCAGGTGCGTGAATTAGAAGAACCTCCACCAACTCGTTGTAAGAGAGTGGTAGAAGGTTGTTGAAGCCNTTAATTATTTAAATATTTAAAATAGGCTAAAAATTAAGTTTTTATTTTAAATATCATTTTATTTTTAAAAAAATAGCTCTAATCACAGAGAACTTAAAAACAAAATTTTATTATTTTTTGAGTTATATTTTGATTTTTAAAAATCATTTAAATACAAAAAGTGGTATTTATCTTTAAAAATCAACTTAAGTTGTCAAATGAACTCAAAATATTTTGAAATTTTTATGATGAGTTTTTTGGATCATAAATCACAGTGGAGATAAAAAATCAAGTCATTTAAATTTTTATATTTTTCAAAATTAAATATTTTAGTGATTTAGTGTTTGTAAAATTTTAGTGCATTTTAAATGAGTTGACCCATGAAATTATTTCCAAAGGTTTCTCTAGTCATGGTGGACCTTGCAAAATTTTCTTACGATTTTCTAATCAATATGCTAGTTTCCATGATTATTTTAAGGAAATAATGTGGAATAACTTGAAAAATATGGATCTTTGTATAGGAACCTCCTCTGACTTTGGAAAAATCAGAGGATATTTCCCTTGACAGAGGTTGCAATATGCCAAAGTTTCAGGCCAAGGTTATGTATCAATATGTATGGAGAATCAAATGATTTCAAACAGTGTTTAATTAATTAAAAATAAAATATGCATAACATGGTCTTGAAATTTATTTCACATTGTTCTCCTCTGTTCACTGAGAAAGAGGGTATTTTTATTTTATTCTTGTAATTTTTCTATTTTTCCTCTATTCACTGAGCAAGAGGGTATTTTTATTTTATTTTTGTGATTTTTCTACACAAATTCTCATCTATTCACTGAGCAAGAGGGTATTTTTATTTTATTTTTGTGATTTTTCTACACAAAATATGAATTTTCTAAGTTAAGGGTATTTAAATAAATAAGAAAAGCCCTATTTATCTATTTAAATCGTGCGTGCTGACAAGATCCTAGGCAGCTCCAAAGGCATGTGTGACGCGCTCTGGTTGGACGTCGTCGTCCACGTAGCTGCTGGCTCGCCCCACAGTTTATGTCCCGAAGCGCTGTCCGGCTCGATCTCCTCTGTCTATGTGATACACGCGCGATCGGATGGCTCCCCGTCATCGTCCCCGATAGAATGATCCCGTGACCGTCCACACTAAAACCCTATGATCTTAGCCTAGACTTAACCAAATCATCTCGGGTTTGATCCTATGGACTCGTCTAGTGAGACGAACATATCCATACAGTTAATGTACCATGAAATCAAGCCTAAGTAGATGGAGAATCAAAATAAGCTCGGAAGGAGGAAAAGTTTTATACCTTTTCTTTGAGAAGGGAGGCTTCAATCAGAGGTGCTCGACACTTTTCGTCAGGGTCCAAGGAGGCTAGGGATTGAGTCCCTGGTCTTGGTGTAAGGCCTAGGTATGAATTCGATCAAGCTTAATTTCAGGTGTTGCTCTAGAGCTATGGTGCGGGCTATTTCAGAGTGTAATTTGATGGGGCTTTATCGTCTCTTACTATAGGAGGTGATTTTTTATATAAATGACCGTGGGGTGGCTCTCAGGGCATAAGTTTGGGTGCATTATGGTGCTTAGGTGGAGGGCAGAGGAGCTCTTCAATTTGATTTGGATGAGCTGGCCTCTAGGTTTGATTTGGGTGAGGTGTCATGGGAGTTGCTATCAGTTTTGGGCTTTTCGGCCACTAGGCTGGCCGGCCGGCCACGGGGAGGTGGCTAGGAGCTCAGGGAACCCAGAGGAATCCATCACAACAATTTAATGCAAATGTGCTTTGATTTGGCAAAGATATCTTAAGCATGTGCATTTTTGGAAATAAGATCCCTTAATTTGGGGGACCTTTGGTCCATGGCTTGATTTAGGTGGTTTCATGGTGTTTGGACTGGTCACTAAGTCCAACTAATGGCTATGATGGAGTTAATTTGGTGACTTAGGGTGGTTAGGTCACATTTACTGCATGGGTCCAAGTGGGTGCAAATGACCAAAACTTGGGTTTGGGCTAGGTTAACCATGTCAATTAGTTCAATTAATTATTTAATTTGGTGTAGATGATCATAAAGAACAACTTTAGTGAAGAAGAGAAATGGTTTTGAGTTCAATTGAAGGGTCAATTTGAAGGATTTTTGAACCTTAATCATTTTATTTGTGTTGGGCTAGGTTTGGGTCTAGTTTGGGTTAGCCTTGGGCTAAGTCCAAATTTATTATTTCAAAGGGTCAATAGGGACCTCATGAAGAGTTTTCAAAATGAATTGGATGCCAATTTGGAGGTTAAGGCAATCAATTGGGTGAAATTTGGGGACTTAGCCAATTTGGGGCTAAATTTGGGAATTTTGGATTTAGGCCAAAATCAGATGGATATGAGGCTTCAACAAGGCCAATTCATGGTTTATTTTGATGTATAGGAATGTTAACAAGATATTTCGACATCCCTTGGGGCCAATTGATTAGGCTATGGGTTCAGTTTGGTGAAATTAGGTCATATGGTCAAAATTGGGGCTTTAATCTAACTCAAAATTGGGCTCAAATCATGGACCAGTTGAGCTTGATTTGGTTTATTTTGGTCATATAAAAAGTTAATTTGAGTTTAGGATTGGAATTTGGATCAACTGAGATCAAATTGATGGACATTTGAGTTGGAATTTGGAAAATTTAGGACTTTAAAGGGCAATTTAGGGATTTTAGTTAAAGATGCTGAAATTGGCCAAATTGGGTCATGTAGTAGTCGAGAGAA
Source organism: Phalaenopsis hybrid cultivar (assembly GCA_002079205.1). Lineage (NCBI taxonomy): Eukaryota > Viridiplantae > Streptophyta > Magnoliopsida > Asparagales > Orchidaceae > Phalaenopsis > Phalaenopsis hybrid cultivar. The sequence goes on along the minus strand of JXCR01143231.1, from coordinate 351,056 downwards.
ATGAAATTTGGAGTATTTAGGGTTTATTGGGATTTTCTGGGAATTTTTGAAATTTTTGGGATTTTGAGCTATGGAGGGGTATTTTGATATATTGGGGGTGTTTTAGGAGTAAAAGGCCAAAATGGGTATTTTGGTAGATTTAAGGTGTCAATCATTACCAAAAAGCCATGGAACAATGTAAATCCCATTTTGGGTCCTCTACATAGTGGTCTTAGCCAAACCATAGCCCTAGGGCTAGTAGGTTTAGGGGACCATCTACATGAGTATTCCAAAAGATCAAGGGTTCTAGGTTTAGAAGTTCTTGTTTAGGTTAGTGAGTGATTGTGAGTGTAGATGAGTTTAGTGAGTGTAGATGAGTTTAGTGAGTGAATTAGTCCTAGCCCAACACCCAGGTTTAATCTTAAGGTTCAACAATCCTAAGCGTGACTCATCTTGAGTTTCCCCCATAGTGATCCCGCCTACTAAATGTTAGAGATTAGGACCAATATGTGGAACTTCAAGTTGATTAAAGAAAAGGGTAGAATTTCTAATGGTGAGGATTTCATGTCTAGTTTTCTAAGAATAGTCAATAGGAAAATCTTATTGGCTAGACCTTAGGCTACTGAAAGGGAAAAACTAAACCTCAACCAAAAGTGAGGTCAACAGATTTCTTCTTCCTACATTTCCTAGAAGAGGCTACAAAGGATTTTCTTTGAGAAAGAGTTTTAGATAAGTGTTGTTTGTTTATTAGTGTTGTATAAACTTTTTTTTATATATGAAATTTATGTTTTGTTGTATCTTTCTCATGAAATCTGAGTAGTTTCATTTATCTTTCTCCCTACTCTGAGATATGGTGAAATGAGGAGATAATATGGATGTGCCAATATTTAAAATATAAAATAAATTGTGCTGATTTTTTAACTCCAACTTAATTTATTTTTTGATCTGACCAGTTGAATTGTTAAAATGTGTTGGGAAACATATGATCCGGGAAATGGAGTATGAGTTCTACAACAGAGTGAGGATCACATTTGATTCCATGAAGGAGTATTCCGTTCATGAAATTAAGTGCAAATAAAAAGGGAAAAATACATTGTTGGGTGTAAAATTGGAGATTTTTAGGGGGATAGACTAAAATCCCCAAATCTGTCTTAGTCTTTAAAAACTAAAGTGAGAGTTAGCCTTTAGGCGAAGAGAAGTGAGAGCTCTGAAGTGGGAGCCAATATCCTCCTATCCTAGCCACGGATTTAGGGACTAAATTTGAGATTAGCCAATGATTTTCTATAACACTGTATTAGAGTAGAGAATTAAAACTCCTCCTATTTGGCACAATACATATTAAAATCGTTTATCTCATCTCATTTTACCAAAGTCTCATTGTAGTGGGAATGATGTTTTTTCACATAAGAAATCTTCATCACATAAAGATAATTTAATAGTTTAGTAGTTACTATTTTAAACTTTGCATTTCAATTTTGCTAATAGTTAAATAATTTATTTTAATTAGCATCTCACACATTTAAAATTAGTGACAGTAATTTAATTTGATTTCTATAAATTTCCTAGTTAATTTATTATTTTAAATTTAAACCTTTACCGTGGGATCGATATTCGGGACTTAAATAGAAAGTTCTTAATTACTTGATAACAATACGTATACTTGTGTAGAATCCCAATATTAATTGCTTAAATTTCTTAATCATAAAGATGCATCTAGTTTTTGACACCATTACATAGAGAAGTCAAACTTATAGAAATTTTACACAACTATATTTCACTGGGATCAAGTTTTTGGCGCCATTGCCGGGAATTAAAATCTTTAAGTAGTGGTGTCAACTTCATAAATCCTTACATATAAAAAAATATCGGGATCAAGCTTTTGGCGTCGTTGGCGGGGATGGTAATGGTAAATTAAACAGATTTGGTAAATTAGGAAACTTAGAGACAAAATATACAAAATATCAAAAAAATTATAAAATCAAAAATAAAAAATATATATATCTATAACTATACATTTAAGAGTATTTTTAAGAAATTTTTCTTTGCTTATGATATTTGTTTATGTGAAATATTGGATCTGAAGGTTTAGTACCTTACGATTCAGAATTAGAATGTATTATTAGAAAATTTGAAAACAACAAAAAGAAATTAAAAATGTAAACAAAATGGTAATAACTTAGATAATCAAATAAATGAAAATTGACAAAGACCTTTAAAAGATTATGCTAATCCCACAACAGATGAACTTCGTTTGACTATTCAAAATATTGATGTTGTTGTTTATTCATTTGAGCTTAAACATTCTATTATCCAAATGGTACAAAATATTCAGTTTGGAGGAAAACCTACTGAAGATCCTAACTTAAATCTTGATAGTTTTCTTGAAATTTATGCTGCTTTGAAATATGACCGAGTGTCTAATGAGGTTGTTAGGCTTAGACTTTTTTCTTTTTCATTAAGGGATAAGGCCAAAGCTTGATTAAATTCATTAGTATTTGGATCTATCAGAATTTGGGGGGAACTATCAAAAAAATACTTAGCTAAATATTTTCCACCCTTGAAAACTGATAAGCTTAGAAACAATATTACATCTTTTTGTCAGTTTGAAGGGTAATCAATATATAAAGCCTGGGAAAGATTTAAAGATCTTCTTAGAAAATGTCCACACCATACTTTACCAGCCTGGTTAATAATTCAAACATTTTACAATGGATTAGTAAAACCACCTATCTATTGTAGATGCTGTTGTAGGTGGATCACTAATGACAAAACCTTTTGATGCAGCATACTCTTTAATTGAAAAAATGGCTACTAACAATTTTCAATGGCCCTCTGAACGGGTAAATTCTAACAGAGTAGCTAGTATTCATGATTCTGATGCAATGTCTATTTTAGCATCTCAAATTGCTGCTATTTCAAAAAAGATTGATCAAATAGGAGTGAACTATTCTCAAATACCCCAGCATTAGAGGAAAATTCACTAGGACAGATAATTGATACTCAATCATCTTATGAAACTTTAAATGCTATAAATAATCGAAATAACAATCCCTATTCTAATTATTATAAGCCTGGATGGAAAAATAACCCTAATTTTAGTTGGAATAATTATAACAACTCGGTGAATCCCCCCAAAAATTTGAACAACCAAGGAAATCCTAATTTCAGACCTTATTATCTTCTGGGATTTAACACTAACCCTAACCTATAAGTTAAGGAAAAGAAGTTGATAATGGAAGAAGTAATGTTGAACATGAGAAATCAAATACAGAATCAAGGGGCTGCTATTAAAAATATTGAAAATCAACTAGGACATACTGCTACCGCCCTCAGTAACAAACCTTCTGGAATTATTTCGAGTACTGTAGAAGCTAATCCAAAAGATCAAAATAAGGAGCAAATTAAAGCTATTCAATTACGAAGTGGAAAAGAATTTGAAACAAAGAACCAAAGAGAAATTAAAGTCGTTGAAGAGAAGGAAGAAATGGAAAGTGACAAAAATGAAAATGAACAAACACAAGGTCCTTTAGAAAAACTATTATCTCTACCTCAAAGACTGAAGTAGAAGAATAAAGATAAATAATTTACAAAATTTTTGGAAATCCTTAAAAAATTAATGATAAAATTCCTTTTTTGAAGCTTTGGAACAAATGCAAAATTATGTAAATTTTATGAACGCTATACTAAACAAGAAAAGGAATTTTACAGATCATGAGACCGTTGCACTCAGTGAAGAGTGTAATGCTATTATTTGAAAAAAATCAAATTTTCTTCTCTGATGTTTCAATTGACCCATGTGTGAGGTGGGATAAAAGTTCCAAAGTCATTTAAATTAAATTTGATAAATTATGAAGTGATAGAGTCTTAGGAGCAAAAGTGTAATTTTAGAAATTTAGCCTTAATTAACATTTTGGCTTAATTCAAGAAAGAGAAATGGGCAATCTTTGATCCTAATTGACATATTTGGATGATTGAAACACAAACGATTAATTGGTAGAAACCAATCTCACTTTTTCCAATTAAAGGATAAATTTGAAATTTCCTAGATTATTAAAATTTGGAAGTTTTCCAAATTGAATGCTCCTAGACTTAAGGGTATAGTTTTGGGTGTTAATAACTCACTAATTTAATACCCCTATCTGGTGTTCAAGTGAAATTCAAATGTTTTGATGATGAGTTATTGTAACTTAAAATTTAATCTCTTTCAAAATAACTAAGACATCCATCAGGATCTTAAGGGCTTGGTGGTAACTTAAGCTAAATCAAATTTGGCTAAATGAATTTTAGAAAAGTGAATAAAAATTGAACACCTTTGAAACACTACAAGGCATTGTTAAAACCAAAATTGGCTAAGTGTCTTAATAACACTAACTTGCCCATTTAAGGGTCTTCACCTGCATAATTCTCAAATGGAATGATAAATGAAAACTACCCTACTCTTAGGGATAATTGAAACATCACTATTCATTGAAACCTAGAAATATTTACAGGATGGATTATTAAGAAATATAATAAGTTCAAATTAGCTCGAGACTTTTCACCAGGCGGTGAGGGGAAAGCATGGATCTGCCTTTTTATCCTGGCCTATTGGATACCTCAGAGGTCTACAAAACTTGATATGTTTTGCTTCATAAAATCATCCTTAATCAAACCAATAAAGACTCACCAAGATATAATCTAGGAACCTTTTTTTTTTGCTTTACATAAAATGCCCTTACATGCATTTTGAGTTTCAATTGGAGATAACGTGAAAACCATCCAGGTATGCTTTTGTTTTGATTTATTTACCTGCTTTTTTGGTTTCCTGTACTTTTTTTAGTACGCTACTGTACTTACCCACCTGGATGTATAACCAAAATACGAACTTACATGTTAAACAACGATGTCACCATGCATGGAAACCAAAACTATTAAGATAGCCACAAAAGAAAAACTAAAACCAAAATCAAAACTAAAAAAAATCAACCAAAATAAAATTCACCGCAAAAACATTCAAAGTATAAAACAACTCAAAATTTAACAACAAACACCATGAAAACCACAATTGTAACAAAATTAAGACGTCTCTATCGAATGATCGGGAATCCCTCAGAGGAGGTAACCTACGGTTGCTAGTGAGGCTTCCCATGGTTTAAATGAAAGTATGAAACTCATTAAGTTGAGTTTAGTAAATTCATTTGGACTAAGTGAATCCATTAGAAAATAGTGGTACCGGAACGAGAGAACCGTAGGATCTCAATTGGTCTCGCTCTAATCAACTTTAATATGCCTCATAACATTTAAAGAACTACAACCTTACGGACACCTGATTTGACATCATAACTTAACACACTACAAAATTTAAACTCGTCACGGCAAGGAGCTTGGAGCTAGCATGGTGGGCAGCATGGTCATCTTCAACAACAAAACACGTCTACTTAAGCTAAACCAATTTCCTTAGAATTAAATAACCAAGCCGTAGGACTTTGAGGTAGTTTTCTTATGCCACATAATTCCTCACCTCATCTTTAGGCCTTTGTACAGCTCTACTGTACAATATAAGCCTTAACTCGTCTTACGATTCTGAGGTTATCATTCGTCACGACCTAAATCCTCACATCTTCCAGACAATTTGTGTGATCGTTTCAAACAAATATAAGCCCTAAATAAATAAAATTGACAGGATGAAACATTTAAATAATTTCTCCACAAAACTAAAGTCAAATAATAGGATAGACTGGGAAGTCACCGAGGTTCTCCTCTGGATCGATGATATCCCCTAGTTCTTCTTCCTTTGGATTCTGCAATAAAATGTTCCAAATTTGAGTTATTCCCATTTCACACCTCTTTGTCCAATTTCGTTGAAAAGTCCTATCCTTTTGAACTCCTTGAAGATAATATTTCTTAATTTTTCTCGAGAGTTTTCTTAGGAGACTTCAGTCATTTTAGATGTAATTAACTATAGGGACTTGGCTTTATAAAAAGCTTGTCCGAACCTAACTTAAAATAAACCCTATTTAATTCTTTATATTAAATAGAGGAATTTTCTGGCAAATAAAATGGTTTTGCAGACCAAACGAATGTCATATATTTCTTAATTTATTTGATCGAGCCTCATCCTTAAGTCTTGTGTTTATCCTTTGGGACATATACAACGCTTGAGGCTCTTTCATTTAAACTATAAAAAATATGAGGTCAGTTTGATTTCATATTTTTCTAAAACTTATATATATATGTAAATTAAAATGTCCTTCCGAAGCGGGAGACCAAATTTTGATTCAGCGGCCAAAAGCTTCCAATGGACAACTCCTCAACTTCTTAGTGCTGACAGCTTCTGGCGACTCCGTTGGAGACTAGCTTTTCTCTCCATTTAAATCAAGAGATATTATCTTTATACATCGGTAATGTGTTCATGTCCCTCATGGACCAAATTACATTTCTTCCATTGGCATGCTTTACTCATTTCTATCTTTAGAAAATACGGTCAACTCTTTTGGACTTCAGGACCGTCTGTTCAATCACCTTTGAATAGAGAGGTTCAGGAGGCCATTAAGGACTTTTTAATATTCATGTGGGTTGGACCCCAATTGGTGTGTTGGTTTACTAGTTCCATTTGGGCATTGTGCATTGTTAAGTTGGTCCCGCACTGGGTCCTAAACACTTCACTTTTTCTTTTTGACTTTGATGTGCTACTTTGTAAATTAAATCAAATTGTGTCGTGTTGCGCGCTCTTTTAAAATTCCTTTATATTAATCAAATTTTTCTACATTTAAAATACTTTTACTAAAATTTTAAAGCCCCCATAAATTTAATAAAAAAAACTTACCCGGTCTACAAATCGACCTCTGTTAAATTCAAGTGCTTGCACTAAGATTACGAGGTTTTGGCTAAATAGCTAACCCCAGAGCTTTGTCTTTTAAATCTGCTGCAATGGTGTGCCTCATGCTAACTTTTTTCCTGCAACCTGTCGACGAGCCGCAACGCCCACTGTCGGCGCTATTTTTGTGGGTTTGGTTTGGGGGAGTGTTGCCCGTAAGAAGCTGTCGGTCGCCGGAATCGAAATCCCGTTGCCCTCTTCGGAAGGACGTTGAAGTATGAAATCGAACTGACCCCATATTTTTCATAGTTAAAAATGAAAGAGCACTGTACCTCAAATCTTGTATCTATCCCAAAGGAAAACACAAGACTTGAGGGATGAGGCNACATCTTTAATGACCAAAGTCATCTAAGAAGACTCTCGATAAAAATCAAGAAATATTATCTTCAAGGAGTTTTAAATGTAGGAATTTTCAATGAGATCGGACGTAGAGGTGTGAAAGGAGATTGGTTCAAATTTGGAACATTTTATTGTAGAATTCAAAGGAAGAACAACTAGGGGATGTCAGGGATCCAGAGGCAAACCTTGGTGACTTGCCAAGCTATCCTAATGTTTGGCTTTAGTTTTGAGGAGTAATATTTAAGTGTTTCATCTTGCCAATTTTATTAGTTAGTGCTTACATTTATTTGAAATGATCACACGGAGAAATATTTAGGTGTTTTATCCTGCCAATTTTATTAGTTAAGGCTTACATTCGTGTGAAACTATCATCCTGTCAATTTCATTATTTAGGGCTTACATTCATGTGAAATTATCGCACAAATAGCCTGAATTGAGGATTTAGGTCGTGACGAACGACAACCTCGGAATCCTAAGACGAGTTAGGGCTTATATTGTACAACAGAGCTATACAAAGGCCTAAAGATGTTTTATTAGTTAGGGATTACATTTGTGTGAAATGATCACACAAATAGCCTGGAAGATGTGAGAGAGGTCGTGACAAACGACAACCTCGGAATCCTAAGACGAGTTAGGGCTTATATTGTATAACAGAGGTTGTGACAAACGACAACCTCAGAATCCTAAGACGAGTTAGGGCTTATATTGTATAGCAGAGCTATGCAAAGGCCTCAATATAAGTTGAGGATTTACATTGCATAAGCAAGCAACCTTGAAGTCCTATGGATTTATTGTTTAAGTTTAAGGAAGGAAGATTGGTTTAGCTGGGGAAGATAGGTTTTACTGTTGAAGATGGTGGTGATGCTCACCGTGCTAGCTCCAAGCTCCAAGCTCCTCACCGCGACGAGTTTGAGTTTTCTAGTGCGTCAAGTAATAGTGTCAAATCAGGTGACCCTATGGTTGAAGTTCTTTAAATTTTATGAGGGCATATTAAAGTTGATTAGAGCGACACCGGTTAGGATCCTACGGTTCCCTCATTCCGGCACCACTATTTTCTATTGGTTTCACTTAGTCAAAATGAACTTACTAAACTCAACTTAATGAGTTCCATAATTTAATTTAGATGCAATTATAGTTTTATGTGATGTGTGTGATTAAATTTTGAGTTGTTTTGAATCTTGAATGTTGTGGCGATGAATTTTATCTTGGTTGATTTTAGTTTTGATTTTGGTTATGGTTTTGGTTTTGGTTAACATGCAAGTTTATGTTGTTTTCATACATGTAGGTAAATGAAAGTATAAAAGGAAACAACGTAAGCATAAAGATAAGCATGTAAGGAAAAGGCACAAGAAAGACGGTACTACAAACTGTAAAAGCGTACCTGGCGAGTCTTCTCGTTCCACCACCTGAAACTCAAAAATGCATGTTAAGGTTGTTTATATGAAACAGGGAAGTAAAATCTTGATGACCTATCTAACCCTATGTCATATCTTTATGGGTCCTTAAGGAATTTCAATTAAAGATGATTTTGTCAAGCAAGACATATTAAGTTGAGTAGATCTCTGAGGTATACACAGATCTAGAGAAAGAACCATGTCCGTGCTACTATCCCGCTGTCTGGTGGAAAATCCCGAGTTCTTTTAATCTTATTATGTTGCTTAATAAGTCATCCTATAAATACTTCTAATNAAAAGCCTCGAGTCCATTTAAACTTATTATGTTGCTTAATGGATCATTCTGTAAATACTTCTAATGCTCAGTGAACATTGATGTCTTAATTATCCCTAAGAAAGGGGTAATTATCATTTATAATTTAATTTGAGAATTATGTGAGTGAATTTCCCTAAAGGGCAAGTTGATGTAATTTGAACACTTAGCCAAATTTTTAATCCTAATTGGGCTTAGTGGTGTTTCAAGGATGTTTGATTATGTCATGTTTATTTCTCTAATCCTCATTTAGTCAATTTTGATTTAGCCTAAGTCACCACTAAACCCGTAAGACCTAGGTGAGTGTCTTAATTAGTTTTGAAAAGGTTAATCTTTAAGTAGTCATGATTCATGATTTGGATTGTATTTGAAAATCAAGATAGTGGTATTAAATTCATTAATTATTGACTTCAAAATTCATACCCCTAAGTCCGGGATCATTTAATTTTAATAAACTTCCAAATTTTAATAATTTAGAAATTTATTAATCTTAATCAAGAAAGTGAAATTGGTTCCTACCAATTAACCCCTTGTGTTGTAAATATCAAATAAATTGATTAAGATCAGAGGTTACCCATTTTCCCTCCTTGGTTTAAGCCTAAATGTTAATTAAGGAAAAATCTCCAAAATTACACATTTGCCCCTAAGGCTCTAATACTTCATAATTTGTCAAATTCAATCNCTCAATCAAATAAACTAAGGAATATATGACGTCCGTTTGGTCTACGAAACCTTTGTATTTGCCGACAAATTCTCCTATTTAATATAAAGGATTAAATAGGGTTTATATTAAGCTGGGTTCAGACATGCTTCCTATAAGGGCAAGCCCCTATAGTTAATTACATCTTAAATGACCAAAATCATCTAAGAAGACTCTCGATAAAAGTCAGGAAATGTTTATCTTCAAGGAATTTCAAAGGGTAGGACTCTTCAACGAAATCGGACGTAGAGGTGTGAAAGACAAGGAATTTCAAAGGGTAGGACTCTTCAACAAAATCGGACGTAGAGGTGTGAAAGGGGATTAGTATCTTAAATGACCAAAGGCACCTAAGAAGACTCTCGATAAAAATCAGGAAATATTATCTTCAAATCCTAAATGACCAAAGTCACCTAAGAAGACTCTCGATAAAAATCAGGAAATATTATCTTCAAAGAATGACCAAACTCACCTAAGAAGTCTCTCGATAAAAATCAGGAAATATTATCTTCAAGGAATTTCGAAAAAGCAACCTAAGAAAACTCTCGATAAAAATCAAGAAATATTATCTTCAAGGAATTTCAAAGGGCAGGACTCTTCAACGAAATCAGACATAGAGGTGTGCAAGGGGATTGGTTCAAATTTGGAACATCTTTTACTGTAGAATCCAAAGGAAGAAGGACAAGGGGATTACATGGATCCAGAGGAGAACCTCGGTGACTTCTCGAGCTATNTGTGAAAGGGGATTGGTTCAAATTTGGAACATTTTATTGTAGAATCCGAAGGAGGAAGAACTAGGGGATGTCGGGGATCCAGAGGAGAACCTCGGTGACTTTNGATCGGGCGTAGAGGTGTGAAAGGGGATTAGTTCAAATTTGGAATATTTTATTGTAGAGTCCAAAGGAGGAAAAACTAGAAGATGTCATGGATCTAGAGAAGAACCCCGGTGACTTCCCAAGCTATCTTAATGTTTGGCTTCAATTTTGAGGAGAAATATTTAGGTGTTTCATCCTGCCAATTTTATTAGTTAGGGTTTACATTTGTGTGAAACTATCACACAAATAGCCTCAAAGATGTGAGGATTTAGGTCGTAACAAACAACAACCTCAGAATCCTAAGACGAGTTAGGGGTAATATTGCATAGTAGGGTTGTACAAAGGCTTAAAGATAAGGTGAGGAATTACGTTGCATAAGCAAGCAACCTGGAAGTCCTATGGCTTTGTTATTTAGGTCAGGAAGGAAGATTGGTTTAAATTGGGCAGACAGGTTTTGCTGATGAAGATGGTCGTGCTGCCCACCATGCTAGCTCCAAGCTCCTTGCTGCGACGAGTTTGAGTTATCTAGTGTGTCAAGTTATAATATCAAATTAGGTGGCCCTATGGTTGAAGTTCTTTAAATTTTATAAGGGCATATTAAAGTTTATTAGAGTGAGACCGGTTAGGATCCTATGGTTCTCTCCTTCCGGCACCATTTTCTATCGATCCTTAGTCCAAATGAACTTACTAAACTCAATTTAATGAATTCCATAATTTCATTTAAACCGTGGGAAGCCTCGTTAGTAACCGTAGGTTACCTCCTTCGAGGGATTCCCGATCATCCGATAGAGACATCATAATTTAGTTGCAATTGTAGTATTGTGTGATGTTTGTGATTAAATTTTGAGTTGTTTTATATTTTGAATGTTGTGGGGGTGAATTTTGTCTTGGTTGATTTTAGTTTTGGTTTTGGTTTTGTTTAACATGCAAGTTTATGTTGTTTTCATACATGCAAGTATAAAAAGAAAAAAAGTAAGAATAAAGCATGTAAGGAAAATGGCACAAGAAAGACGGTACTATAAACTGTAAATGCGTACCTGGCGAGTCTTCTTGTTCCACCACCTGAAACTTAAAAGTGCATGTGAGGGCATTTTTGAAGATCAGGAAAGTAAAGTTCTGGTAGTTTTCCTAACCCTATGTCATATTTTGGTGAGTCCTTAAAAGTTTAATTAAGTATGATTTCATTGAGCAAAGTATATTAAGTATAATAGTCCTCTGAGGTATCCAACAGGTTAGGAGGAGGAAGTAGGTCCATGTCTCCTTCTCACCAACTGGTGAAAAGTCTTAAGTCCATCTAAAATTATTATGTTGGTTAATGGTTCATTCTATAAATACCCTTATTACTCAGTGAGCATTGATGTCTCCATTATCCTTAAGAATAGGGTAATTATCACTTATCATTTAATTTGAAAATTCTGTGGGTGAAGACTCTTAAAGAGGCAAGTTAGTGTAATTTGAACACTTGGCCAAATTTTTAATCCTAATTGTGCTTAGTGGTGTTTCAAGGATGTTTGATTTGATTATGTTTATTTCTCTAATCCTAGTTTAGTCAATTTTTGATTTAGCCTGAGTCCACACTAAGCCCTTAAGACCTAGGTGAGTATCTTAATTAGTTTTGAAAAGGATTAAATTTTAAGTGGTCATGATTCATGATTTGAATTTTATTTGAAAATCAAGTTAGTGGTGTTTCAAGGATGTTTGATATAAATATGTTTATTTCTCTAATCCTCATTTAGTCAGATTTGATTTGACCTAAGTCACCACCCCTTAAGACCTAGGTGAGTGTCTTAATTAGTTTTGAAAAGGGTTAAGCTTTAAGTGGTCATGCTCATGATTTGGATTCTATTTGAAATTCAAAATAGGGGTATTAAATTGATTAATTATTGGCTTCAAAAGTCACACCCCTATGTCCAGGATCATTTAATTTTAATAAACTTCCAAATTTTAATAATTTTTAAATTTGTTAACTTGATTAAGAAAGTGAGATTGGTTTCTACCAATTAACTCCTTGTGTTCCAAACATCAAATAAATTGATTAAGATTAGAGGTTGCCCATTTTCCCTCCTTCACTTAAGCCTAAATGTTAATTAAGACTAAATTTCCAAAATTACACATTTTCCCCTAAGGCTCTAACACTTCTAATTTGTCAAATTCAATTCAAATGACTTTGAAATTTTTATCCTACCTCATTCATGGGTCAACTAAGTTAATTAAGGATAAATTTCCAAAATTACACATTTGCCCCTAAGGCTCTAACACTTCATAAATAAAATTCAATTCAAATGACTTTGAAATTTTTATCCTACCTTATTCATGGGTCAATTGAGACATTCAATTCAAATGACTTTGAAATTTTTATCCTACCTCATTCATGGGTCAATTGAGACATCAGAGAAAACTTTGAAATTTTTATCCTACCTCATTCATGGGTCAATTAAGACATCAGAGGAGAAAATGTGATTTCTCAATGAAATTTTTATCCTACCTCATTCATGGGTTAATTAAGACATCAGAGGAGAAAATGTATGAAATTTTTATCCTACCTCATTCATGGGTCAATTAAGACATCAGAGGAGAAAATGTGATTTCTCAAATTTTTATCCTACCTCATTCATGGGTCAATTAAGACATCAAAGGAGAAAATGTGATTTTTCAGCCATGAGGCTCTAACACTTCATAATTTATCAAATTCAATTCAAATGACTTTAATTTTTATCCTACCTCATTCATGGGTCAATTAAGACATCAAAGGAGAAAATGTGATTTTTCAGTTTTTATCTCCTCATTCATGGGTCAATTAAGACATCAGAGGAGAAAATGTGATTTTTCAAAATTTAATTTACTTTATATAATTATTTTCATGCAAAAAATAGGATTTTTCAAGGAAAAATTCTAACTTGACCAAGGTAAATTATAATCTCTTGAAATTTTTACTGGAGGTAGACCTTGATCAGGTAAGACTTTGGATCAAATTTCATAATTTTTTAAATTTATTGTGATTTATTAGAATTATTTTAAGTTCTCAGATATTTAATAAAAATAAAATATTTTAAACATTGAAAACTAAGTTTTGTATTTTTGAAAAATCTCTCCAATGTTAGAGAACTCAAAAAAGCAAATTTCATATTTTTTTGTTTTGATTTGATTTATTGGAATTATTTTAGTGAAAACTCATTTTTAGCTTTTAAAAAATTATTTTTAAGCTTTGAAATCCAATATCTTTATTTAGAAAATCATGAAAATATTATAATTATTTTTTAAGCTTTGAAATTAAATATCTTTATTTAGAAAATCACGAAAAATATTCTAATTGTTCCCAAGTGATTAGGAAGTAATTTAGAACATTTCCATGAGTTTTATTATTTTTGTGATTTTTATGATTTTTAATTATTTAAATATTTAAAATAGTTTAAAAATCAAGTTTTATCCTTGTCGGCACTATTTTTGGTGTGGGGTTTGCCCGTAAGAAGCTGTCGGTCATCAAATGAAAATCCCGTTGCCCGCTTCGGAAGGACATTAAAAAATTTAATTTTGAAAAAGATGAAGTCAAATTGACCCCATAATTTTCATAGTTTAGATGAAATNGATTTAGCCTAAGTCACCACTAAGCCCTTAAGGCCTAAGTGAGTGTCTTAATCAGTTTTAAAAAAGGGTTAAGCTTAAAGTGATCTTGATTCATGATTTGAATTTTATTTGAAAATCAAAATAAGGGTATTAAATTGATTAATTATTGACTTCAAAATTCATACCCCGAGGTGAGTGTCTTACTTAATTTTGAAAAGAGTTAAGCTTTAAGTGGTCATGATTCATGATTTGAATTTTATTTGAAAATCAAGATAGGGGTATTAAATTTATTAATTATTGACTTCAAAAGTCATATTTATTTGAAAATCAAGATAGGGGTATTAAATTGATTAATTATTGACTTCAAAAGTTATACCTTTATTTGAAAATCAAAATAGGGGTATTAAATTGATTAATTATTGACTTCAGAAGTCATACCCCTATCTAGGTGAGTGTCTTAATTAGTTTTGAAAATGGTTAAGCTTTAAGTGATCATGATTCATGACTTGGATTTTTTGAAAATCAAAATAGGGGTATTAAATTGATTAATTATTAACTTCAAAAGTCATACCCCTAAGTGAAAATCAAAATAGGGGTATTAAATTGATTAATTATTGGCTTCAAAAGTCATACCCCTAAGTCGAAAATCAAGATAGGGGTATTAAATTGATTAATTATTGACTTCAAAAGTTATACCCCTAAGTCGAAAATCAAAATAAGGGGTATTAAATTGATTAATTATTGACTTCAAAAGATACCCCTAAGTCCTAATCAAGATAGGGGTATTAAATTGATTAATTATTGGCTTCCAAAGTCATACCCCTAAGTCCAAGATAGTTTTGAAAAAGGTTAAGCCTTAGGTGGTCTTGATTCATGATTTGGATTAATCTAGGTGAGTGTCTTAATTAGTTTTGAAAATGGTTAAGCTTTAAGTGATCATGATTCATGACTTGGATTTATTTGAAAATAGATTTAAAAAATGGTTAAGCTTTAAGTGATCATGATTCATGATTTGGATTTTATTTGAAAATCAAGTTTGAAAAGGTTAAGATTTAAGTGGTCATGATTCATGATTTGGATTTTATTTGAAAAAAAAACAATAAAGGGGTATTAAATTGATTAATTATTGACTTCAAAAGTCATACCCCTAAGTCCAGGATCATTTGATTGTATTAAATTGATTAATTATTGACTTCAAAAGTCATACCCCTAAGTCCAAGATCATTTAATTATAATATATAATTATTGACTTCAAAAGTCATACCCCTAAGTCTAGGATCATTTAATTTTATTAAGCTTCCAAATTTTGATTAATTTAGAAATTTTATTAATCTTAATTAAGAAAGTGAGATTGGTTTCTACCACTTAACCCCTTGTGTTTCAAGCATCGAATAAATTGATTAAGATTAAAGGTTACCCATGTTTCCTCCTTGAATTAAGCCTAAATGTTAATTAAGGCAAAATTTCCAAAATTACACATTTGCCCCTAAGGCTCTAACACTTCATAATTTGTCAAATTCAATTCAAATAACTTTGAAATTTTTATCCTACCTCATTCATCAGTCAATTAAGACATCAGAGGAGAAAATGTGATTTTTCAAAATTTAGTTTAATTTATATAATTATTTTAATGCAATAATATGATTTTTCAAAGAAAATGCCTAACTTGACCAAGATAAATTATAATCCTTTGAAATTTTTACTGGAGGTATAACTAGACTAGAGAAGCCTTTGGACCAAACTTCATGATTTTTCAAACTCTCTGTGATTTATTAGAATTATTTTAAGTTCTGGGATATTTAATAAAAATATATTTTTTTAAGTGGTGAAAATTAAGTTTTATATTTTTGGAAAATCTTCCTAAGATCAGAGAACTTAGAGGAGAAAATTTTATATTTTTATGATTTTTCCTTGATTTACTGGAATTATTTTAATGAAAGTTCATTCTTAGCCTTTTAAAAAAATATTTTTAAGCTTTGAAAATAAATATCTTTATTTAAAAAATCAGGAAAAATATTCTAATTGTTCTTAAGTGATTAGGAAATAATTTAGAACAATTCCATGAGTTTTATTTTTTTTTTATGAATTTTATGAATTTTTAGTTATTTAAATACTTAAAATAGGCCAAAAATTAAGTTTTTATTTTAAAATATTATTTTATTTTTATAAAATATCCTTGATCACAAAGAACTCAAAAAACTAAGTTTCATAATTTTTTTGAGTTATATTTTGATTTTTAAAAAAAAATTGAAGTGTTAAGAGTGGTATTTATCTTTAAAAATCACTTTAAGTTATTAAATGAACTCAAAACATTTTAAAACTTTTATGATGAGTTCTTTGGATCATAAATCACAGTGGAGAGCAAAAATCAAGTCATTTAAATTTTTTTCTTTTCCAAATTTAATTATCTTAGTGATTTAGTATTTGTAAAATTTAAGTGCAGTTTAAATGACTTGACCCATGAAATTATTTGCAAAGGTTTTTCTAGTCATGGTAGATCTTCCAAAATTTTCTTAGGATTTTTTAATCAATATGCTAATTTCCATGATTATTTTGAAGGAATAATGTGTAATAACTTTAAAAATATGGATCTATGTACAGGAACCTCATCTGACTTTAGAAAAATTAGAGTATGTTTATCTTGACAGAGACTACAACATGTCAAAATTTCAAGCCAAGGTGATGTGTCAATATGCATGGAGAATCAAATGATTCTAAATAGTGTTTAATTAATTAAAAATATTTTATAAATAAAATGGACTTGAAATTTATTTCATATTATTCTCCTCTGTTCACTGAGCAAGAGAGTATTTTTATTTTATTTTTGTGATTTTTCTACACAAACTTATGTATTTTTTAAGTTTTAGGGATTAAATAAATAAGAAAATGCCCCTATTTTCCTACTTATCCATGTCAACCTCGTACGGGTCGAACAGGCCACGTGTTGCTCTGTGATTGGCGCCTCCAACCAGCTCATTCCCGCCCATCTCGGACTACGGTCTGTCCAACGCGATCAGGCCCATCCGATCAATACACGCTCGATCTGACGGTCACGGGTCATCGTCCCAAATGAACATGACCCGAAAATCGTCCATTTTAAAACGTTAATATCTCACTCGATTCTCAACAAAATTGAGTGATTTTTTTTTTTAAAATGCTCGTATTGACTAGTAGAACACATCCATATGATTGATAAACCCTTAATGTTACTGTATATGCATGAATAATTAAAAGAGTCTTGATTTAGGTTTAACTTTGAATACTTTGGTCCAAGAGGGGTAGCCTTGATTGGATGCTTGTAGAAGCTTTATGTGGGTGGCAGAAGCCTAGCGATGGAACCTCTGGTTGTGGGGAAGTGCTTAGACCCAAATTCGATCAAGGCCGATTTGGGGGTTTGGTCGAAGTCCACCTTAGGGTGGTCGGCTGATGGGGATTTTGTGGGGGAACTTCTTCTCTTGATGTTGGGATGGTGTGGGTGCAAGTAATTTGAATTTGGTGGAGGTTTGGAGGATGTCCTGTTATGGCCTTGAAATTGAGCTCCAAAATTGAACTGAAGCAATGGATTTGAGTGGTTAAGGAAGGTTTGATTAAGCTCAAGAGGTCTCCAGTAAGCTCTGGAAGAGTTTTACTGAGTCTCCCCAAGGAATTTCAAGCTCTCCCCCTTTTTCCATGGAGGGATAGTTTAAATAAAATGGCCTAGGCTGGCTGCCAGGGCCAATTGAGGGGTGCATTTGGTTGCTTATGTGGATGGTAGAGAAGCTCAAATGAGCAGCTGGGCTGATTTGGCCTTTGGGTTTGAATTGGGTGAAAATCCCTTATCTTGGCCATGGTTTTGGGCATTTTCCAGCCACCAAGGTGGTCGGCCGGCAAGGAATTGGTAACTTCTTGGCTCAGGGAAGTCAGGGAGCCCAGAGGAATCCATCGCAGCAATTTAATGCAAAGGTGCTTTGATTTGGCAAAGATATCTTAAGCATGTGCATTTTTGGAAATAAGATCCCTTAATTGGGGGGACGGATTTGGCAAAGATATCTTAAGCATGTGCATTTTTGGAAATAAGATCCCTTAATTTGTGGGACCTTTGTTCCATGGGTTGATTTAGGTGATTTCATGGTGTTTGTACTGGTCACTAAGTCCAACTAATGGTTGTGGTGGAGTTAATTTGGTGGTCTTAGGGTGGTTACGTCACATTTAGTGCAAGGGTCCAAGTGGGTGCAAATGACCAAAACTTAGCTTTGAGTTAAGCTAACCATGTCAATTGGCCCAATTTATTATTTAGGTTGGTGTATATGATCATAAGGAACAACTTTGGTGAAGGATGGAAGTGGTTTTGAGCTCAATTTAAGGGACTGGTGTAGATGATCACAAGGAACAACTTTGGTGAAGGATGGAAATGGTTTTGAGTTCAATTGGGGGTGTAGATGATCATAAGGAACAACTTTGGTGAAGAATGGAAGTGGTTTTGAGCTCAATTGAATGGTAGATGATCACAAGGAACAACTTTGATGAAGGATGGAAGTGGTTTTGAGTTCAATTGAAAGGTTTGGGTTTGGGCTAGGTTAGCCATGTCAATTGGCTCAATTGATTGTTGAATTTGGTGTAGATTGGGTTTGGGCTAGGTTAGCCATGTCAGTTGGCTTAATTGATTGTTGCATTTGGTGTAGATGATCACAAGGAACAACTTTGGTGAAGAATGGAAATGGTTTTGAGCCCAATTGAAAGGTCAATTTGAAAACAAAACTTGGGTTTGGGCTAGGTTATTCATGTCAATTGGCTCAATTGATTATTTCATTTGGTTTAGATGATCATAGTTTGGGCTAGGTTAGCCATGTCAATTGGCTCAATTGATTGTTGCATTTAGTGTAGATGATCATAATAAATCTTGGTGAAGGATGGAAGTGGTTTTGAGTTCAATTGAAAGGTCAATTTGAAGGAATTTTGAACTTAAATCAAAAGGATGGAAGTGGTTTTGAGTCCAATTGGGGGGTCAATTTGAAGGAATTTTGAACTTTAATAAATTTGGTCATGTTGGGCTAGGCTTGGGTCTAGCTTGAGTTAGCCTTGGGCTAGTCCAAATTGATTATTGTAAATGGTCAATAGGGATCTCATGAAGAGTTTTTAACATGAATTGGATGCCAAATTGGAGGTTAAGGCAATCAAATGGGTCAAATTTAGAGTTTTCAACATGAATTGAATGCCAATTTGGAGGTTAAGGCAATCAATTGGGTGAAATTTGTGGACTTAGCCAATTAGGGGCTAAATTTGGGAATTTTGGATTTAGGCCAAAATCAAATGGATTTTAAACTTCATCAAGGTCAATTGATGGTTGACTTTGATGTATATGAATGTTATCAATATTTTTCAACATGAATTGGGGCCAATTGACTAGGCCATGGGTTCAATTTGGTGAGATTAAGTCATGTGGTCAAAATTGGGGTTTTTGCCCAAATCAAAATTGGGCTCAAATCATGGACCAATTGAGCTTGGATTTGGTTTATTTTAGTCATATAAAAAGTGAATTTGTGTTTAGGATTGGAATTGGGCTCAATTTAGATCGAATTGATGGACATTTGAGATGGATTTGGGGAAATTTGAGTCTTTAAAGGGCAATTTGGGAATTTTGGTTAAAGATGGTCAAATTGGCCAAATTGGGTCATGTGGTAGTTAAAAAAAATGAAATTGAGAAAGTTTAAGATTTACTGAGATTTTCTGGGAATTTTTGTAATTTTTGGGATTTTGAGCCCAAGAGGGGTATTTTGGTAATTTGGGGGTGTTTTAGGGGTAAAAGGCCAAGATAGGTATTTTGATAGATTTTAGGTACCAATCATCACCAATAAGCCATGGACCAATGAGAACCCCATTTTGGGTCCTCTACATAGTGGTTTTAGCCAAACCATAGCCCTAGGGCTAGTAGGTTTAGGGGACCATTTACATGAGTATCCCAAAAGATCAAGGGATCTAAGCTAGAAATTTGAGTTCAGGGTTGTGAGTGGTGTGGGTACAGATAAGTGTAGTGAGTGCCTTAGCTCCATACCAACACCCAAGTTCAACCCTAAGGTCCAACAATCCTAAGGGTGACTCATCTTGAGTTTCCCCCACAGTGACCCCACCTACTAAGTATTTAGAGATTGAGAGCAACATGTGGAACTTCAAGCTGAGTAGAGAAAAGTTTGGAATTTCTAGTAGTGAGGGTTCCATGTCTAGTTTTTTTGGAATAGTCAACAAGAAAAGTCCTATGGCTAGACCTTAGGCTACTAAAGAGGAAAAAACTAAACCTCAACCAAAAATGAGGTTAACAGGCACGATCTTAGCCCTCCATCTGAAACATGCGTGATCCAACAGCCATCTGTCTTTAACCGCAACTGGCCTAGCCTGAGAACCGTCCACCTTCTAGGCTTAAGATCTCTCACTACACTCAACCAAATTGCATGGGACTTGTTGCTACACCTTCGTCTAGTCCAAACGAACCTATCTATATGGTTAATCAAGCATGAAATTAATTTTTTTCTTCACAAAGGCCCAAACCGAGCTCAATTTGAGGGAAAATGAGCTATAGCTTTATCCAAGAGGTTTGGCCACAATTAGATGGTCGCAGAAGCTTCAGTGGAGTTTGGTGAACCTCCTAGAAGTGTCACTTTGGTATGGAGAATGTTCTGAGTACAAGCTCCTCCAACAGGTGTTTCGGCCTTGATCTAGAGGTAAGTTACGGTGCTCTAGAGATGGAGCTTTCACTGGGGATCATCTTAGTTTGGAGTAGGGATGTTGAGGAGTAAATCAGTTTGAAGTTTGGTAGAGTTTTAAGAAATGGTCAAAAAATTCCCTAGTTTTGGGCTCTGAAGTTGAGCTCAAATAGTTGGGGATGTGCCTATAGAATGGTTGGACTGAGTTTAAGAATGCTGTGAGGATCTTTGGAGGCATTTTGTTAAGGTTTCCCTAAGGTTTTGTGCACTCTTTCTATTTGTTCATGAGGGGGTGATGTTTTAATAGAGGGGGAAAGAGTGGCCACCAAAACTGACCAGTAGGTGCAATCAGGTGCTTATGCGGAGGAAAGAAAGGTGCAAGTGACCAATCAGGATGAGCAGCTTGGATGGGTCAAGTTAGGTTCATATGGTCGAGATGGCTCTCTCAGACTGGGGTTTTTCGGTGACTAGACTGGTCAGCCAGGCCAGAGGTGGTGGCTAGTTGAGTCAGAGGAGCAAGAGGAACACATAATGGTGATTATTTTGGTTGCTTGATGGCTGATGGCAAAGATATATTTTATTTAGCCATTTTTAGAAGGAAATTTGACCCTTGGTCCATGGATCAACTAGGTTGGGCTAGGTGGATCTAACTTGGTTTTTAGGGCTCCAATAATGGTTGTGTTGACCATGGTTTGGTCAATCTGAATTAGTTAGGTCAAATTTGGAAAAAAGTGATTGACTAAATTAACGTGGATGATTGTCATGAGAAGTTTTGAAAAAGAATTGGTTCATTTTGAATTGATTTGGAAGCTCTATATAGTGGAATTTCACTAATGGTCAATTCTGGGGTATTTGGGCTACACTTGGGTTTGGATTGGGCTAAGGCTTGGATTTGGTTCAATTGATGGTTCAAATTGTTTCAAGGGATTGTGATAAAGAGTTTTGAATATCAATTGGGTTGAAATTATGGAGTTATGAGGTCCAATTTGGTGACATTAGGATTTTAAGGCAAAATTGGGGATTTTGATTTAGGTGGGATTTGGGTGAGGCTTGAGTATAGTTTAAAGCCAATTAAGGGCTCAAAATGATCAAGGGGAGTATTATGAAGAATTTGGAACTCAAAGTTGGGAAAATCTTTTCGGTTTTGGGGTCCAATTTTGGGAAATTTGAGCATATGGTCAAAATTTAGAATCTTAAGTGGGCTTAGAATTTAGGTTTGATATTGGATTTAATTGGGCTTCAATTCTATTTTAATTGGGATTTTACATGATGAATTTTGATCTGGAATTGAAATTGAGGAAGATTGAAGTCAAATTGGTGGAATTGGGGGTGATTTAGGGTAATTGGGCCGTAAAGGGCAAAATTAGGATTTTCATGAAAATTGGTCAAATTGGACTTCATGACTATTCAAGATTGGTTTTGGGAGTGCTTGAAGAGATTTTGCAGGTTTTAGGAAAATTTGGGCCACCAAGGGCATTTTGGTAATTTTAGGAAAGTTAAGAGCATTTTGCAATTTTGGAAATTTTAGAATGTTTTGGGCAAATTGGGTTGTTTAAAAGAGTTTGAGATGATATTTGGGCAAATTTGGGTAGTTTGGGTAATTTCTGAAAATTTAGGGTTTTAAGAGTAATTTGGTAATTTTGAGAAAGTTTGGGGGCAAAAGGCTAAATTGGGTATTTGGGTAGGATGAGATCAATTGAGGAAATCGATCATAAAATTACCTTTTTTTTAGCCATGAAACCAAGAGAACTCCCATTTTGGATCCTCCATGTGCTGGTCTTAGCAAAACCTTAGCCTAAGGCTAATGATTTAGGGTTGAGGCTAATGGTTTTGGGACCATCAACATGAGTTTCCAAAAGAGTAAGGGTCCAGCTAAGCATGCTTGGATAGGGTTGAGATTGTGAGTGCATGTCAAGTGTGTGTGTGCAAGACTGACCAAGACTACACCACCTAGAGCTAACTTTAAGGTCAAACAGGATTATGGGGACTCTTCTTGAGCTCCCCCATATTGGCTCCACCTATTAAGTGCTAGAGGTTAGAACCAACATATGGAACTTCAAGATGAGCAAAGAGGACTTTTAGAATTTCTAGTGGTAAGGGTTCCTTTACTAGTCTTCTAGGAATAGTCAACAGGAAAGTCCTACAGCTAGATCTTAGGCTTCTAAGGAAGAAACTAGACCTCAACCAAAAGTGCGGTCAACAAGGCCTTGACAAGGAAACTGTTGGAGAATTCATTTTTAATGATTTGCCAAAAATGGTTGCTATCGAGAAAAGCACTTCCTGCTTAAATAACTAAAATTTCAAACCTAGTAGATTAATCCAAACTGGAATAACTGACAGTTTGGTTTGAGGATCAAATTCTATTGACCAATCTAATAACTTCATCATCCAATTTTTTTATTCTAAATATCCTCCTAGCAAATAGACGTACATAGTTCTCATTGACAGTTAGTTGCATCAAAATGTGTCTCCCACCTAGAAGACTAATTTTCTATGCACCAATTAATTTCAAAAGATCAAACTCCTTCAGAATCAAATCAGTTTAGGGTTATTGTAAATGAACTTAACAACCAAAGTCATGTTACACGAGGAAACAAAAATCAAGCTTTCATCCTACGATAAAAATATCGTAGGCTTACTATTTTCTCTCCCTGCCTTTTTTATGAAGTTAAGATCACCACCAACCAAGAGGGATTAATCAAAAGCTTAGTGAAAAAGAAGATTGCTAGCATTATTGATCTTCTACCCGACACCTCATGTGCTGTCGGCGCTATTTTGGGTTGGAGGGAGTTGCCAGTTAGAAGGTGTTGATCACTGGAATCCAAATCCAGTTGCTCGCTTCGGAAGGACGTTTTAATTTACATATATTGTTAGTTTAGAAAAATATGAAATAAAATTGACCCCATATTTTTCATAGTTTAAATGAAAGAGCGTTGTACCTCAAATCCTATATCTATCCCGAAGGATAAACATAAGACTTGAAGATGAGGCTCGATCAAATAAACTAAGGAATATAAGACATCTGTTTGGTCTGCAAAACATTTATATTTGCTGATAAGTTCCCCTATTTAATATAAAGAATTAAATAAGGTTTATATTATGCTGGATTCGGACATGCTTCCTATAATAGCAAGCCCCAATAGTTAATTACATCTTAAATGACCAAATTCACCTAAGAAGACTCTTGATAAAAATCAGGAAATATTATCTTCAAGGATTTCAAAATGATAGGACTTTTCAATGAGATCAGACTAGGCGGTGCTAAAGAGGAATGGTTCAAATTTGGAACATTTTGTTGTAGAGTCCAAAGAAGGAAAACCTAGGGGGTGTCATAGATCAAGAGGAGAACCCCGGTGACTTCTCAAGATATCATAATGTTTGGCTTCAGTTTTGAGGAGAAATATTTAGGGCTTACATTTATGTGAATTTATCACATAAATATCCTAGAGAATGTGAGGATTTAGGTTGTGACGGACGATAACCTCAGAATCCTAAGACAAATTAGGGCTTATATTGTATAGTAAGGTTATACGAAGGCCTTAAGATAAGGTGAGGATTTACGATGCATAAGCAAGCAACTTCAAAGTCCTATGGCTTTGTTGTTTAATTCTAAGGAAGGAAGATTGGTTTAGCTGGGGAAGATGGGCTTTGCTGTTGAAGATGGTCTTGCTGCTCACTATGCTAGCTCCAAGCTCCTGGCTGCAACGAGTTTGAGTTTTCTAGTGTGTCAAGTTATGGTTGAAGTTCTTTAAACTTTATGGGTGCATGTTAAAGTTAATTAGAGCGACACCGGTTAGAATCCTACAATTTCCTCGTTTCGGCACCACTATTTTCTTTTGGATTCACTTAGTCCAAATCAACTTACTAAACTCAACATAATGAGTTCCATAATGTTTTTTAGACCATGAAAGCCTCATTAATACCTCCTCCGAGGGATTCCCGATCATCCGATAGAGACATCTTAATTTAGTTGAAGTTGTGGCCTCCTCCGAGGAATTCCCGATCATCCGATAGAGATGTCTTAATTTAGTTGAAGTTGTAGTTCTGTGTGATGTTTGTGATTAGTTTTTGAGTTGTTTTTTATTTAGAATGTTGTGGCAGTAAATTTTATCTTGGTTGATTTTAGCTTTAGTTTTGGTTTTTGTTCTATGGGTAACCTAATAGTTTTAGTTTTTATACAGGGTGACATCGTTGTCTAGCATGCAAGTTTGCAGGTATAAAAGTATAGTATGAAAGTACAAGAAAGATACCGTTGAAAATTGTAAAAGCGTACCTGGCGAGTCTTCTCGTTCCACCAGCTGAAACTCAAAAGGCATGTTAAGGCAGTTTATATAACATAAGGGAGTAATATTTTGATGACCTATCTAACCCTAGGTCATATCTTGGTGGGTCCTTAGGAGTTTAATTAAAGATGATATTGTCAAGCAAAATGTATTAAGTTTAGTAGATCTCCGAGGTATCCAACAGATCTAGAGAAAGAAGCAGGTATGTGCTACTCTCTCGCTGCCCGGTAGAAAATCCTGAGTTCTTTTAAACTTATTATGTTGCTTAATAATTCATCCTATAAACACCCTAAAGTTCAATAAACATTGATGTCTCAATTATTCCTAAGATTAAGGTAATTATCATCTGTAATTTAATTTTTAAGATTATGTGGGTGAATACCTTTAAAGAGGTAAGTTAGTGTTATTGGAACGCTTGGCCAAATTTTTACTTGGGCTTGTAGTGTTTGAAAGATGTTCTAATTTTAATTGGGTTTGTTTTTTTAATCTTCATTTAATCAGCCTTAATTTAGCCTAAGTCACTAATAAGCCCTTAAGACATAAGTGAGTGTCTTAATTAATTTTGAAAATGTTAAACTTTAGGTGGTCATTATTCATGATTTGATGTTTATTTGAAAATCAAAATAGGGGTATTAAATTGATTAATTATTGACTTCAAGAATCATACCCCTAAGTCCTAGGCTCATTTTATTTTAATAAACTTCCAAATTTTAATAATTTAAGAATTTTATAAACTTATCTTTTCAATTAGAAGAGTGAGGTTGGTTTCTACCAATTAACCCATTATATTTCAAACATCTAAATTAAGATCAGAGGTTACACATTTCCCTCTTTGAATTATGCCTAAATGTTAATTAAGGCTAATTCTTCAAAATTACGCTTTTGCCCCTAAGGCTCTAACACTTTATAATTTGTCAAATTCAATTCAAATGACTTTTCAAATTTTTATCCTACCTCATTCATTGGTCAACTAAGACAGCAAAAGAGAAAATGTGGTTGTTTCAAAAGTTAATTTAATTTATATAATTATTTCCATGCAAAAATAGGATTTTTTAGAGAAAATTCCTAACTTGACCAAGATAAACCCTGATCCCTTGAAATTATTACTATAGGTAGGCTTAGACCAAAGAAGCCTTTGGACCAAATTTCATGATTTTTTGAATTTTATTTAAAGTTTAAGAATTATTTTAAGTTCTAGGGTATTTATTAAATATAAAATATTTTAAATGTGGAAAATTATGTTTTATATTTTTGAAAAGTCCTCCTAAGGTCAGAGAACTCATAGGAGAAGATTTTCTATTTTTTATGAATTTTATTTGATTTATTGGAATTATTTTTAGTGAAAACTCAATTTTAGCCTTTAAAAAATATTTTTTTTTGTTTTAAAATTCAATATATTTATTTAGTAAATCAGAAAAAATATTATAATTATTCTTAAGTGCTTAGAAAGCAATTTAGAACATTTTCATGAGTTTTATTATTTTTGTGATTTTTGGGGTTTTTTAGTTATTTAAATATTTAAAATAGGCTAAAAACCAAGTTTTTATTTTAAATATTATTTTTTTTTAGAAAATACCCCTGATCACAGAGAACTTAAAAAACTAAGGTTTATAATTTTTCAAGTTATTTTTTAATTTTTAAAAATCATTTTATTGCCAAAAATCTTAATTAACTTGAAAAATTAATTTAAGTTATCAAATGAACTTGAAATACTTTAGAATTTTTATAGTGAGTTCTCTAGAACCTACAAAATGGTGGAGATTAAAAATCAAGTCATTTTGTTGTTTGTATTTTCCAAAATTAATTATTTTAGTGATTTAGGGTTTGTGAGGATTAGGAGCATTTTGAATGAATTGGCTCATGAGGAATTTTCCCAAGGGATTTCTGGTTATCATAAACCTTCCAAAATTCTTTTAGATTTTTCTAAGAAACGTGTTAATTTTCATGGTTAATTCAAGTAAATAATGCATATAAACTTAAAGAATATGATTCTCTGTCTAGGAACTTTCTCTGACTTTGAAAAAATCAGGGAGTGTTTCCTAAGACAGAAATAACAACATGCTAAAATTTCAAGCCGTAGTGATATACCTACATATATGAAGAATCTAAACATTCAAATCAGTGTTTAATTAATTAAAAATAAAATGTTCATCAAATGGATTCTAAATCATTTCCATATTGTTCTCCTCAATTCACAGAGCAAGATGATATTTTTATTTTATTCTTGTGATTTGTCTACACCAAGATATGAATTTTTTAAGTTAGGGATCATTTTTCGGAATTAATTAAATCCCTATTTATCTATTTAATCGCGCGGCGCCACCTCAACCTATGGAGGCTCCGAAGCTCCACGCGACACATTCCCATACGACGTCGTCGTCCACCTCCGTGCTGACTTGGCCTGCGGTTTATGTTCCGAAGCACTATCCAGCTTGATCTCGACCGTCCATCAGGTACACGAGCAATCGAATGGTGCCCCGTCATCGTTCCCGATAGCCTAGCCGGAGAACTGTCGATCTTCTAGCCTTAAGATCTCTAGCGTTTCTTATCCAAATTAGATGAAATTTTTTTTAAAAAACGTTCATCTAGACTAAAAAAGCATATCCATACAGTTATGATGCCATGAAATCCACTCAAAACAAATGGATAGTTCAAATTGGCTCGGAAATAAGAGAAGTTTTATACCTTGACTCTCATATGTGAAGCTTCAATCAGTGGGTCTTGGCACGTTCGTTGGGATCCAAGGAGGCTAGAGATTGAGCCTCAAGTCTTGGTGTAAAGCCTAGGTATGATTTTGATCAAGACAGATTTTGGGTGTTAGTCTAGAGCTATTGTAGAGGCTATTTCATAGGGTAATTTGATAGGTGAAGGTGTGGCCATAAGCAATTGAAGTTTGGTGGAATTTTCAGGGATGTCCTGTTTCTGCCCTAATTTTCAAGCTCAAAATAAGGGCTAAACAGGGGGAATCAAGGAAATGGAGTGATTGGAATGGGTTGTGGAGTTCTCAAAGAAGCTCTGTAAGTGATAAAATTTTTAGCACCACTCCCATGGTTGTGGAGGTGAGTTTTTATAAAAATGGCCATTGGGTGGCTCTCAGAGCAAATGTTTGGGTGCATTGTGGTGCTTAGGTGGAGGGCAAAGGAGCTCTACATCTTAATTTGGCTGAGCTGGCCTCTAGGTTTGATTTGGGTGAAGTTCCATGGGGGTGGCTCTCAGTTTTGAGCTTCTTTGGCAACTAGGCCGGTTGGTCATGAGAGGGGGAGGTGGCTAGGTGCTTGAGGCATCCAGGGGAATCTGTCAAAGCAACTTAATGCAATGAGGTTTAGTTTTTGTAAGGGTATCTTAAGCATGAGCAAATATGGCATGAAATCTCTTAATTTAGGGGACCTTGTTCCATGGCTTAGTTTAGATGGTTAGATGGGTTTTGCCTCAATCTAGGGTCTAACCAATGGCTAATGTGGAGTTAATTCGATTGCTTTAAGGTGGTTTGGTCATATTTAATGCATGAGTTCAATGTGGGTTCAAGTGATCAAAGCTTGGGTTTGGGCTAGGCTAGCAAAGTCAATTGACTCAATTGATTGATCAACATTGTATAGATGATTACTATGAATATTTTTGGTGAAGGATGAAGTAATTTTGAGTTCAATTGATAGGTCAATTTGAGGGATTTTTAAAATTTGGTCAATTTGGGTCGGTTGGGCTGGACATGGGATCTAGGTTGGACTAGCCTTGGACTGAGTCCAAATTAAATAGTTTAAATTATCAAGGGAGATGTTGTGAAGATTTTTCATTAAGGGATTAAGTGAAAATTTTGGGGCTACGGCCATCAATTTGATGAGATTTTGAAACATGGTCAATTTGGGACAAATTTAAGGCTTTTAAACTTAGGTTGAAATCAAATAAAATTGAGGACTCACCAAGGCCAATTGAAGGTCAATTTCGATGTATGGGGATGTTAGGAAGATTTTTCAACACAATTTGTGGCCAATTGAGTAGGCTATGGGTTCAATTTGGTGGAACCAAGTCATAAGGCCAAAATTAGGTTTTTCGTCAAAGATAGTCAAATTGGCCAAATTGGGTCATGTGATAGTTGAGAAAAATGAAATTGGGAATATTTGGGAGGTTTTGGAAACTTTTAGGATTTTTTAGAATTTTTGGAATTTTGGGGTAAGGAGGAGCATTTATGTAATTTGGCCAATTTTTGGGTGTTTTCAAGGCGTTTGAAATGATTTTTGAATTAAGTTGGGTATTTTGGGTAGATTTGGAAATTTTGGCCAAATTTGGGGCCCCAAGGGTATCTAGGTAATTTGGGGGAATTTCGAGGCAAAAGGCTTGGATGTCTTTATAGAGTTGGAGTACCAATCGCGATTAATAAATCATGGACCAATGAAAACCTCATTTTAAGTCCTCAATGTAGTGGTCTTAGCAAAACCCTAGCCTAGGGCTAATGGGTTTAGGGGACCACCTACATGAGTCTCCCAAAAGTATCAAGGGACCAGAGCCTAGAAATTCTGGGTTTAGGGTGGTGAGTGATTGTGAGTGCAAGTGATTGCAAGTGATTACAAGTGAGTGTCTTAGCCTAGACCAACACCCAGGGTCAACTTTAAGGTCAAGCAATCCTAAGGGTAGCTCATCTTGAGTTCCCCTATAGTGAAACCACCTACTAAGTGCTAGAGGTTAGGACTAATACATGGAGCTTCAAGTTGAGTAGAGAAGAGTGTAGAATTTCTAATGATGATTGTTCCATGTGTAGTTTTCTAAGAATAATCAATGGGAAAGTCCTATGGCTAGACCTTAAGCTACTAAAGAGGAAAAAACTAAACCTCCACCAAAATTGAGGTCAACAAATGGACCCCCAATAGGAGTGGTATGTTGGGCAAGCACACCACGCGTATTGGCATTGACCGATGAGATCAACAAAAACCAATACAAACTCCTAAGTTACGAGACCTGAAAGTATGTGTAGAGTTGTGCGTGTGATTTGTTTCTGCTGGTGAATTAGCAGGTGATCGTTTGATTGAATTTTTGGAGTAGGGACTCTTGTTGGGGATTGGAGAGTGAATTTTGGGTTATGAAATTTCAGGTATTTATAAAGGATGGGAGTCAGTATATAAATGCTGACCTCAAGGTGGGAATTGAAATTTGGGTATCAATCCCGAAATAAAAATCAAAGGCCATAATCCATTTAAGGTGGTCTTGAAACTTATTTCAAAAGTTGAAAATAGGATTATGTAGGAGGACCGAATTAAGATGGAAAACACAGAGGCTCACATCCGGCTCCAAAGAAAATATCTACTACATTGAGGAGGGAAGCACTAGGACTCACATCAAACTCAATAGATAACAAGAAAATATGTGTATCGCAATATGAAGAAAAGCACTAGGACTCACATCCAACCCAAGAGGTGACAAGAAAATATGTGTGTTAAATTGAGAAGAAAAGCACTAGAATTCACATCCAACTAAAGAGGTAATGAGAAAATATAAGCATCACATTAGGAAGGAAAGCGCCAGAACTCGCATCCAACCCAAGCAGTGACAACGAAATATGTGTGTTACATCCAGGAGGAAAGCACCAGGACTCACATCCAACTCGAGAGTTAATAATAAAATATGTGTGTTTATGCAAAAAAATATGCAGATTCACACATGTGCATTTGTGGGGAATATGTGAATAGAATATGTGAAGAAATTGGAAGCCTTAACATCTATTGAAGGGGGCCTCACACCGATCTTTGAACATTTTGAAATTTGAAGGAATCGGAAGCCTTAACATTCAGTGAATGGGGTCTCACACCTATCTTTGGATAATTTAATATTTGAAGGAATCGAAAGCCTTAACATCCCTTTAAGGGGGCCTCACATCAATCTTCGGATAATTTGAAATTTGAAGGAATCGGAAGCCTTAACATCCATGGAAGGGGGCCTCACACCGATCTTCGGATAATTTAAAATTTGAAGGAATCAGAAACCTTAACATTCATTGAAGGGGGCCTCACACCGATCTTGAAATTTGAAGGAATCAGAAGCCATAACATCCGTTGAAGGGGGCCTCACATCGATCTTCGGATAATTTGAAATTTGAAGGAATTAGAAGCCTTAACCTCCATTTAAGGGGGCCTCACACCGATCTTCAGATAATTTGAAATTTAAAAGAATCAAAAGCCTAAACATCCATTGAAGGAGGCCTCACACCGATCTTCGCATAATTTAAAATTTGAAGGAATCGAAAGTCTTAATATCCATTGAAGGGGGCCTCACACCAATCTTCGAATATGGGGAGTCAAAATTTGGGTACTGACCCCAAGAGTCATATGAAAACAGTGTAGAGAGTTTGTGATGTTGAATTTGTAGAAATGTGTCATGAGAAAAGGTTGATTTTATTGAAGAAGATTTGTAGAGTTTTGTGGGATTTTGTGCAGAATGTGAAATTCTGCAGGGATGTGAAGAGAGTTAATGCAGATAAAGATGCTTGTGTTACACGCACAAAGAGTAAGAAACTCCGAAAACGAGAGAATCCACTCAACATATTCATTTTATTTTATTTTTGTTTTTATCACATTCAATTTTCCAAAATATGTCTTTAAAATTTAAATTTTAATTGGTTTCTTTTAAAAAGAAATTTTTTTTGTCGTTTATTCATTTGTGATTATTTTTATTTGAATTTTATTTATTGTTAAAGGTTTGTTATTTCGTTCTTCGTTCATTGAAATTCTGAACAATGTGTGGTTTGTGGCTTCCATCCATCGTACAAAAAGGTAACTGACAAAAAGACACATTTGTGAGAGAATTTTCCATTAATCTACTTCAATAAAGATGCTACAGATCAAACGTAGGCTAACGCCTAAAAAGGTACAATATAGTCCATGTTGGAGTACATTTAGATCATCTAATGCCATGAACACATTGTAGGTTGAACATATCAAATACATATCATGTTGCTTTTAAAAAAAAAAAGAAAGTGAACCCTCTTACCATCTGTTCGAGGTACGACGAACTCCTGATCGAGCAGACCTTCTAATCCATGCTCCATGATAAGAGTTCCCTTCACATGTACTTAGAGGTACAACCCTCTCATAGCTCGTATGGTAGTAGCTCTTCCAGTTCCGGGCATTTGGTTGTCGTCCATCCTTCAAAAGGTCACGGACACCCTATGGTGTCATACCCCTGGAATGCAATGTTTGGCGATATCTGCACCGTTGCTTTTAAGAACCAAGACTAAACTAGCTGGTAGAGGAATCTTCACAGAGCTTCTAAACTTGCTAGGTCAGACAATGTCAATCTATTTCCCAAATAATATATTGCTCTTGCTCAGAAATGAGACCATGCAGAAGGGTCTCACAAAATCATGATGATCAATGTGAGGAGGTATGCAGTCTCCTTCGTCATATATGTTGATGATGCAGCTATTTTGGATGCAGGTAGCTGGCAGAATACTCCATTTGACCATTCTTTTGATCATCCACTTTATAATTAGCGGTAGTGGATCTACTTGATTGTGTTTGAGGATCCCAAGCGGATTCCCCTTTCTATCATTTGTGAAGTTGTAGGAGCAGCCACACTGGATAGTAATCCTCCCTTTTCCTCGCATCCATTTCCTCAGCTTGGACTAGGTTCTCTCCATAAGTAAACTTGCTCGACCTCTATCCCTTAGGTCAAAAATGCAGTCAAGAATACTTTGCTCGTCAGTCTTTGAGAAGACTCTCGTATACAATTATAATCCCTCCAATATGTTGATGAATTTTTCTTCAACTTCTTCGTAAAATTCAAATTCTCATTATTTACTTTGCTTATTTTGTAGTACTCCATCGTATTAGGGGTTGGTAGCTGTCACGGGCGTTCCTCCCTCTGAACATTGACAGGTACCAAAATTGGCGCTGGTTGATCTGAAACACGAGACTCGGCATCTAGAGGGATGTACGACCCTGCGCTCCATGGTACATACCGATTTTTCCCTAGTGGGACGTATGGCTCATCCATCATAAAATCTGAAGTCTGAGACCCATCGGTGTTGGAGGTATACTCTTCAAATGTACTGAAAAGTTGTAAATGTAGAACATTACAATCCGGGCATTCTACAATCGCCCATGTGACTGATGTCCCGGAAGGTATTTCAGCGTTGCACGTCAGGCAACCCTTGCATAAAACATCTGAAACTGAAAGTGTTATCACAAACCCTAGTTCTTCATCCATGGTGGGTAGGCTGGCAGAAGTTTGTTTCATGTCCGGATCATAAATATGCCCCTCAAGAATAGGGGTGAGTAAGTTGTTTATCTCTCTCTTACATCTGCGTTCTTGCCATAGAAAAGCCCTCTGCTTCTTGCGGCTGGTGTTCCTACGTTGCGTCCTTCAAAAAAAGTACTTGGCAGTCTCTCATTATTGGCAGCTACTAGGCCTTCAACTGGTGTAGCTATCATGGAGGGCAGACGACTGGGCCCTTCCATCGGATCTTGCTCTGTTATCACGTCCTTGCCATTGTGTGATACATTATCTTTAGCGGTTACCCTCAACAGTGAAGGCAATCCCTCTTTCTCTTTGCAGCTGACTACATTAATGAGAGGACATTCGTAGTCCATGTCAACCTGGTTAAAATCCATGTTTAAATCTCTGGTACTGCCCTGCGGTGTAATCTCCTCATTTAGTTCAAGGCTCCAGCCATCCTAGAAAGAAAAGATCAGCCTGTGATCCGAAATTTTTTTGCAGACGACAGGAAAAATGTCAGTGGGCCGAAACTTTGCATGAACATAAACAAAAGAAAATATTTATTAAAGTGAATTTTAGCTTATTTTAGTGAAATGAAATGTATGAATTTTGTTTAAATTTTTATGGAACATTATACTCAAAAGTGGAAAGAAAATAAATTTAAAGTTTAAAATTTTCATTATATCAAAGTTAAGTACAAAATTTGGAGCTGGTCATAGACATTTAGCCACATAAATAACCCCAAAATAATCAAAGTTTCAAAGTCTCAAACCAAGAGGAGGCAAGCGACATCAAGTTGCGTAATAGGTTTTTAGATATCAACCATTTATCAATAACATGAGTCTTTCGCCCTGGAAGTCCACTAACTGGTAGGCTCCTCCTATATAGACCTTGTCAATGACAAATGGTCCCTCCCAAGTTGGCTCAAAATTTTCTCCTATTTTACGGCGTGCAAGAATAAGCCTTTTGAGCACAGGCACGAGGTCACCAACTTTGAATGTCTATGGGCGGACCAATTTATCATGGGCTGGCACCATCTTTACCTGGTAAAGCTCTAAATGTTGTTGTGCTTCTAGTCGTTTTCCCTCAAGAATTTCCAGTTCTTCAAGCCTGAGTGTTGTACTTTCTTTTGTTGTGAGTTGGTTGGCCATAGGAACTCTAAGAGACAGTGTTTGGATTTCTAGCGGTAGCACAACCTCGGACCCGTACACGAGCATATAGGGTGTACACTGAGTGGGAGTCCTGAAGGTCATCTGGTAGGCCCACAAGGCTTCTAACAGTTTATTGTGTCAATCCCTTTTGTTTTTATCCAGTGTTTTCTTTAAAATACACACTATTGTTTTATTGAAGGCTTCAGCCAAACCATTTGCTCTGGGATAGTAAATCGTAGAGTATCTCCAATCTATCCCATGTCTTTTGATGAAATTGTTAATCTTTGTGCTTCTGAAAGTTGTCTCATTGTCGGAAATTATTCTTTGCGGTACTCCAAAACCGTAGACAAATTGGCTTTTGAAAAATTGAAGGACGTGTTGTGTCGTAACCTCACGCAACGGTACTGCCTCTGCCCATTTGTAGAAGTAATCTGTAGCGGCAAGTACAAACATGTGTCCTTTGGAAGATGAAGGTTTTATCAGACCAATTATGTCTGAGCCCCAACACTCGAACGACCACAAGGCAACAGTTGGGTGTAGCACATTTGGAGGCTGGTGTAAGACAACCCCGTGCACTTGCCATTTATAACCTTTTCTAGCTATATCCATGCAATCGAGCATCATTGCTGGTCAATAATACCTGATTCTATTGATCTTCATTTTCATTTTCGGCTCTGACTGGTGAGTACCACACAATTCGGCATGTACCTCTTTGACAATATTCTGTGCTTCAACTCTGCTCAAACACCGTAGCCACATCTGGTCGAATGATCTTTTGTAGAGAACGTTTCCCCATCAGGGCGTAAGACATAGCCCTTCTTGTGATATGGCGTGCTTCACACTTGTCTTCTGGCATCTTTCCAGTATATAAATATTCTATTGATGGTCTGCGCCAATCTTCATTGATGTCTGCAACTGTATTTATTGTTTCTTCTTTTTCGGGCTTGTGTAGAGTTTCGAGATCAATATGGGACAAGACTTGTTTTCCTTGCACTGTGATTTCAATGGAATCTTCTGGGGGACATGCAATTTCCTTAGCAAGTTTTGCTAGAGCATCGGCATGGGCATTATCTCCCCTAGGAATCTGGTAGAAATTTACATCAGGAATCTGCTCCAAGAGCTTCATCGTGTACTGATGGTATTCTGCTAATCTTGATTTCTAAATTCTGTATTGTCCAGCGACTTGCTGGATGACGAATTGGGAGTCACCATAGATGGTAATGTTCAATATTTTCATTGAGATTGTCATTCTTAATCCGGTTGTTAAAGCTTCATATTCTGCTTCATTGTTGGTGCACGGCTCTGTCAGGTGGTATGAGAACCTCAACATACCCTTATCTAGTGTGATAAATATCAAACTGATCCTTGCTTTGCCTGGTATAACTTTGCCTAATCCTTTGTCTTTTGTGGCTGATGAAGCACCGTCGAAGTACATCTCGCAGCGTTGTGCACTGGAGAATTCCATTTGTAGTATTTGCTTGTCTGGTAACTCGTTGTTGAGAGAAGACCCAACTGGTAGTGGGTGTGCAGCGAGAAAGTCTGCTAGTATCTATCCCTTGATAACATGGAGGGGAACAAAAGTTATATCAAATTGCAATAAGATCATTGACCATCTTGTTAGATGTCCGGAGAGTTTTGGTTGGGTCATTAGATATTACAATGGATTAACTTTTGAGATTAGGGTAATCTTATGAGAAAGCGTGTAATTTCTAAGGTTTTGAGTGGCAAAAATTAGTGCCTGATAATGCTTCTCAATAGGTGGATATCTTATCTTTGTCGATATTAAGCGACTACTCAAGTAGTAGAGTGCATTTTCTTTACCCTCATCATTGACTTGGGCTAAGAGGGCTCCAAGAGAGTCATCTAAGGCCGCGGTATAAAGTATCAAAGGTTTCCCTTGGATAGGGGCTTCCAAGACAGAAGATGTCATTAAATTTTTGTTAACATCCTCGAAATCCTGCTGGTATTTCTCTTCCCAAATAAATTTGGCATCCTTTTTAATTAATGTCGAGAAAAGCTGACACCTGCCTGAGAGGATTTCAAAAGGATATATTATCTTCAAGGAAATATTATCTTCAAGGATTTCAAAAGGATAGGAATTTTCAATGAGATCGGACTAGGAGGTGTGAAAGGGGATTGGTTCAAATTTGGAGCATTTTGTTGTAGAGTCCAAAGGAGAAAAAACTAGGGATGTCATGGATTAAGAGGAGAACCCAGGTGACTTCCCAAGCTATCCTAATGTTTGGCTTCAGTTTTGAGGAGAAATATTTAGGTGTTTCATCCTACAAATTTTATTAGTTAGGGCTTACATTCGTGTGAAACTATCACACAAATAGTTTGGAAGATGTGAGGATTTAGGAAGTGATGACAACCTCGGAATCCTAAGATGAGTTAGGGCTTATATCGTATATCAGGGTATACAAAGGCCTAAAGATAAGGTGAGGATTTACGTTGCATAAGCAAGCAACCTCAAAGTCCCAAATAGCCTGAAAGATGTGAGGATTTAGGTCGTGACAAATGATAACCTCGGAATCCTAAGATGAGTTAGGGCTTATATTGTATAGCAGGGCTACACAAAGGCCTAAAGATAAGGTGAGGATTTACGTTGCATAAGCAAGCAACCTCAAAGTCCTATAGATTTGTTGTTTAAGTCCAAGGAAGGAAGATTGTTTTAGCTGGGGAAGATAGGTTTTGCTGTTGAAGATGGCCGTGCTACCCAGCATGCTAGCTCCAAGCTCCTTGTCGCGACGAGTTTAAGTTTTCTAGTATGTCAAGTTATGATGTCAAATTAGGTGGCCCTATGGTTGAAGCTCTTTAAACTTTATGGGGGCATGTTAAAGTTAATTAGAGTGGCACCAACGGTTCCCTCGTTCCGGTATCACTATTTTCTATTGGATTCACTTAGTCCAAATGAACTTACCAAATCCCTCGTTCCGGCATCACTATTTTCTATTGGATTCACTTAGTCCAAATGAACTTATCAAACGCATCTTTAAATTTTATGAGGTCATATTAAAGTTGATTAGAGCGACACCAGTTAGGATCCTACGGCTCCCTCGTTCCGGTATCACTATTTTCTATTGGATTCACTTAGTCCAAATGAACTTACTAAACCCCCTCGTTTTGAGGGCATATTAAAGTTGATTAGAGCGACACCGGTTAGGATCCTATGGTTCCCTCGTTCTGGGTTCTTTAAATTTTATGAGTGCATATTAAAGTTGATTAGAGTGACACCGGTTAGGATCCTACGGTTCCCTCGTTCTGGTGAGGGCATATTAAAGTTGATTTGAGCGACACCGGTTAGGATCCTACGGTTCCCTCGTTCCGGCATCACTATTTTTATATTGGATTCACTTAGTCCAAATGAACTTACTAAACTTAACTTAATGAGTTCCATAATTTCATATGTACCGTGGGAAGCTTCATTAGCAATCATAGCTTATCTCCTCTGAGTAATTTCCGATCATCTGATAGAGATGTCTAAATTTAGTTGAAGTTGTAGTTTGTGTGATATTTGTGATTAGATTTTGAGTTGTTTTATATTTTCAATGTTGTGGCGGTTATCTTGGTTGATTTTAGTTTTAGTTTTGGTTTTGGTTTTGTGGCTATCCTAATAGTTTTATTTTTCATGCAGAGTGACATCGTTTTTTAGCATGTAAGTTTGCAGGCATAAAAATACAGTATGAAAGTACAAGAAAGACAACGCTGAAAACTGTAATAGTGTACCTGGTGAGTCTTCTCGTTCCACCACCTGAAACTCAAAAGGCTGTTAAAGTAGTTTATATGAAACAGGGGAGTAAAATTTTGATGACCTATCTAACCTTAGGTCATATATTGGTGGGTCCTTAGGATTTAATTAAGAATGATGTTGTCAAACAAAACATATTAAGTTTAGTAGACCTCTGCGGTATCCAACAGATCTAAAGAAAGAAGCAGGTCCGTGCTACTCTCTCGCTGCCCTATGAAAAATCTTGAGTTCTTTTAAACTTATTATGTTGCTTAATAATTCATCCTATAAACACCCTAATGTTCAATGAACATTAATGTCTCAATTATCCCTAAGAGTAAGGTAATTATCATCTGCAATTTAATTTTGAAGATTATGTGGGTGAAGACCCTTAAAGAGGCAAGTTAGTGTTATTGGAACACTTCGCCAAATTTTGACTTGGGCTTGTAGTGTTTGAAAGATGTTATAATTTTAATTGGTTTTGTTTTTCTAATCCTCATTTAATCAGCCTTGGTTTAGCCTAAGTCACTACTAAGCCTTCGAGACCTAAGTGAGTGTCTAAATTAATTTTTAAATGGTTAAACTCTAGGTGGTCATGATTCATGATTTGAATTTTATTTGAAAATCAAAATTGGGTATTAAATTGATTAATTATTGACTTTAAGAGTCATACCCCTAAGTCCTAGGTTCATTTTATTTTAATAAACTTCCAAATTTAAAAAATTTAAAAATTTATTAAATTATCTTTTCAATTAGAAGAGTGAGGTTGGTTTCTACCAATTAACCCCTTATGTTTTAAACATCCAAATTAAGGTCAGAGGTTACCCATTTCTCTATTTGAATTAAGCCTAAATGTTACTTAAGGCTAAATCTCCAAAATTACACATTTGCCCCTAAGGCTCTAACACTTCATAATTTATCAAATTCAATTCAACTAACTTTGAAATTTTTATCCTACCTCATTCACGGGTCAACTAATACATCAGAGGAGAAAATATGTTTTTTTTTTCAAAATTTATTTTAATTTATATGATTATTGCCATGCAAAAATAAGATTTTTTCAGAGAAAATTCCTAACTTGACCAAGGAAAACTCTAATCCCTTGAAATTTTTACTGAAAGTAGACTTACACCAGGAAAGCCTTTGAACCAAATTTCATAATTTTTTGAATTTTATTTGAGTTTCAAGAATTATTTTAATTTTTTTGGTATTTATTAAATATAAAATATTTTAAATGTAGAAAATTAAGTTTTATATTTTTGAAAAGTTCTCCTGAAGTCAGAGAACTCAGAGGAGAAGATTTTATATTTTTTTGAATTTTATTTGATTTATTGGAATTTTTTTGGTGAAAACTCATTTTTAGCCTTTAAAATTTATTTTTTTGCTTTAAAATTCAATATCTTTATTTAGAAAATCAAGAAAAATATTCTAATTGTTCCTAAGTGCTTAGAAGGTAATTTAGAACATTTCCACGAGTTATATTTATTTTTATTATTTTTATGGATTTTTAATTATTTAAATATTTAAAATAGGCTAAAAATCAAGTTTTTATTTTAAATATCACATAGAACTCAAAATACTAAGTTTTATAATTTTTCAAATTATCTTTTAATTTTAAAAAATTATTTTATTGCCAAAAATGTTAATCAACTTGAAAAATTAATTTAAGTTATCAAATAAACTTTAAATACTTTAGAATTTTTATGGTGAGTTTTCTGGATCCTAAAAACCTACGGAGATACAAAAATCAAGTCATTTTGTTGTTTGTATTTTTCAAAATTAATTATTTTAGTGATTTAGGGTTTGTGACGCATTTTGAATGACTTGGCTCATGAGGAATTTTCCTAAGGGCTCTCTGGTCATCATAAACCTTCTAAAATTTTCTTGGATTCTTCTAAGAAACATGTTAATTTCCATAATTAATTTAAGCAAACAATGCATATAAATTTGAAAAATATGTTTCTCTGTCTAGAAACCATCTCTGACTTTGGAAAAATTAGGGAATGTTTCTTAAGATTGAGATAACAACATGCTAAAATTTCAAGCCATAGTGATATGCCTACATATTTTGAGAATCAAAACATTCAAATCAGTGTTTAATTAATTAAAAATAAAATCTTCATCAAATGGATTCCAAATCATTTTCGCATTTTTTGCCTCTGTTCACTGAGTAAGAGGGTATTTTTATTTTGTTTTTTTGATTTTTCTACACCAAGATATGAATTTTTTAAGTTAGGGATCATTTTCTAATATAATTAAATCCCTATTTATCTATTTAAACGTGTGGCGCCACCTCAACCCACGGCGCTTCGAAGCTCCACGCGGCGCCCTCCCATTCGACGTCGTCGTCCACCTCAGCGCTGACTCGGCCCGCAATTTTTGTTCTGAAGCGCTGTCTGGCTTGATCTCGACTGTCCATCAGATACACACGTGATCGAACGGCGCTCCGTCATCATTCCCGATAGCCTAGTCCGAGAACCGTCCATCTTCTAGCCTTAAGATCTCTCTCATTTCTTATCCAAATTAGGTGAAATTTTTCTTAAAATGCTCATCTAGACTAAAAGAAGATATCCATACGGTTATGATGCCATGAAATCTACTCAAAACAAATGGAGAGTTCAAATAGGCTTGGGAATAAGAAAAGTTTTATACCTTGGCTCTGAGAAGTGAAGCTTCAACTAGAGGTTCTTGGCACGTTCGTTGGGATCCAAGGAGGCTATAGATTAAGCCTCTAGCCTTGGTGTAAAGCCTAGGTATGATTTTCATCAAGACCGACTTTGGGTGTTGGTCTAGAGCTATTATAAAGGCTATTTCAGAGGGTAATTTGATGTGGATTTGTCTTCTCTTGCTATTGTGAAGGTGTGAGCACAAGAAATTGAATTTTAGTGGAGTTTTCAGGGATGTCCTATTTTTGCCCTAATTTTTAAGCTCAAAATTAGGGCTACAGAGTGGGAATCAAGGCAATGGAGTGATTGGAATGGGCTGTGGAGGTCTCAAAGAAGCTCTGTGAGTGATTTGGGAAGCTCCCTCTGAGAAAATATTTAGCACCACTCCCATGGTCGTGGAGGTGAGTTTTTATAAAAATAGTCATGGGGTGGCTCTCAGGGTAAATGTTTAGGTGCGTTGTGGTGCTTAGGTGGAGGGCAGGGGAGCTCTATAATTTGATTTGGCTGAGTTGGCCTCTAGGTTTGATTTGGGTGAAGTTCCATGGGGGTGGCTCTCGGTTTTGAGCTTCTCCGGGGGCTAGGTCAGCTGGCCATGGCAGGGGGAGGTGGCTAGGTGCTCCGGGCATCCAGGGTAATCTGTTAAAGCAACTTAATGCAATGGGGTTTTGTTTTGGTAAGGGTATCT
The DNA here is from genome assembly GCA_002079205.1 of Phalaenopsis hybrid cultivar. Classification (NCBI taxonomy): domain Eukaryota; kingdom Viridiplantae; phylum Streptophyta; class Magnoliopsida; order Asparagales; family Orchidaceae; genus Phalaenopsis; species Phalaenopsis hybrid cultivar. The sequence continues at coordinate 309,708 of JXCR01143231.1, read as the reverse complement.
TAAACATGAGCAAATACGGCATGAAATCCCTTAATTTATGGGACGTTTGGTCCATGTCTTAGTTTAGTTGGTTAGATGGGTTTTGGCTCAGTCTTAGGGTCTAACCAATGGTTGAGGTGGAGCTAATTTGATTGCTTTAAGGTGGTTTGGTCATATTTAATGCATGGGTTCAATGTGAGTTCAAGTGATCAAAGCTTGGGTTTGGGCTAGGCTAGCCATGTCAATTGACCCAATTAATTGATCAACATTATGTAGATGATTTTTATGAAGATTTTTTGTGAAGGTTTGACGTAATTTTGAGTTCAATTGGTAGGTCAATTTGAGGGATTTTTGAAATTTGGTCAATTTGGGTATGTTGGGCTAGACATGGGTCTAGGTTGAGCTGGCCTTGGGCTTAGTCCAAATTAAATGGTTCAAATGATCAATGGAGATGTTGTGAAGATTTTTCATGAAGGGATGGAGTGAAAATTTTGGGGCTAAGGCCTTCAATTAGGTGAGATTTTGAGACATGGCCAATTTGGGGCCAATTTGGGGCTTTTCGACTTAGGTTGAAATCAAATAAAATTAAGGTCTCACCAAGGCCAATTGCAGGTTAATTTTGATGTATGGGGATGTTATGAAGATTTTACAACACAAATTGTGGCCAATTGAGTAGGTTATGGGTTCAATTCGGTGGAACCAAGTCATAGGGCCAAAATTGGGTTTTTGGTCAAAGATGGTCAAATTGGCAAAATTGGGTCATGTGATAGTTGAAAAAAATTAAATTGGGAATATTTGGGAGGTTTTGGGAATTTTTAGGATTTTTTAGAATTTTTAGAATTTTTGGGTAAGGAGGGGCATTTTGGTAATTTGGCCAATTTTAGTGATTTTGGGTATTTTTGGGTGTTTTCAAGGTGTTCGAAATGATTTTTGAATTAAGTTAGGTATTTTGGGTAGATTTGGAAATTTTGGCCAAATTTGGGGCCCCAAGTGTATCTAGGTAATTTGGCGAAATTTCGGGGCAAAAGGTTAGGTTGGGTGTCTTGGTAGAGTTGGAGTACCAACCATCATTATTAAGCCATGGACCAATGGAAACCCCATTTTGGGTCCTCTATGTATTGGTCTTAGCCAAACCCTAGCCTAGGGCTAATTGGTTCAGGGGACCACTTACATGAGTCTCCCAAAAGTATCAAGGGACCAGAGCCTAGAAATTTTGGGTTTAGGTAGTGAGTGAGTGTGAGTGCAAGTGAGTGCCTTAGCCCTAGACCAACACCCTAAAGTCAAGCAATCTTAAGGGTAGCTTATCTTGAGTTCCCCCATAGTGCCCCACCTACTATGTGCTAGAGGTTAGGACCAATATGTGGAACTTCAAGTTGAGTAGAGAAGAGTGTAGACTTTCTAATAGTGAGGGTTCCATGTCTAGTTTTCTAAGAATAATCACTGGGAAAATCCTATGGCTAGACCTTAAGCTACTAAAGAGGAAAAAACTAAACCTCAACCAAAAGTGAGGTCAACATGAGAGTAGAATCTCGCCATAACCCAAAAGAAGATTAGAAAATACCTGCGATGGCCAGAGATCAGAGCATACCTTCGTCACTTAGAATCACCACTAAACCCAAACACTAGTAGAGCCGAACGCCTCCATTGACTAAAATGCAATGTAATCCATCATCATTCCATGGAGTAGCTTCCCCAATAATCCAACAGTGAAATAGTGCGGGAACAAACTAGGGAGAAAGTTAAGTTTGAGTTACTTAACCTGTGCTACAACCTATGCAATCAAAAACCAAAATAGTTAGCTAAATAGCGAGCAACATCCGATAACAAAGATAACAATAAGCCTATCATTTGGATAAATAGTTATAGACTTCAGTTGTAGTCATCCCAAGACAAATTAAATCCACCCAGACTACAACATAAAGCAACAACAACCAGCTGATTACATCTAAAAACCAATGAGGGGATGGGGTGGGGGGTCAGTCATCTCACCAAAGTAGGAGTTGCTAAACCACACCCAAACCCTAAATAATATTTTTTTTCTGCCAAAGTACTGCATTCATGAAATCTAGAAGCTGAAAAAACTTCACCAGACTACTAACCTAAGGTATATCAGATGTAACAATAGTATGCCCATATTCAAATATTTATGATTAAAGTTAACAATAAAAGGCCAAGACAAACTATATTGCACCAGAGATAAGAAAACCTTGGCCAATAGGTGTTCTAGTACAAATGAATGTATAATTAAAGCTCGTAAAGCCATCATATATAAAGCAAAACAGCCTAATTTCTACAATATCTAATAGTAAAAGAAATAATAGTAGACAACACTAATAGTGAGGGACACAACCGTCAATAACTTTACCAATTTGCGTGGCTACACCTGGCAAAACCACCATGAATAACTCCATCGTGAATAACACCACCAATACAACCGTGATTAACACTGCCATAAGAGTTGAAAGCCTAGTAGTATAACAGGACAATAGCAGCAACAATACAACTGTGAATAACACCACCATTAATAAACCACATTGCATAACACCACCAATACAATCATTAATAGCACCACCAAAACACCTGGTAGTATTACCCTGCAACAGCGGCAACAATGCAACCATGAGTAACACCACATTGACAAACACCACCAATACAACCATGAAAATCACCACCAAAACATTTGGATAAGCTGATCTATAGAGTTTAGGCACCTATACTTACCAAGATATGCACTGTTTCTGTTTATTGGTTTTTTTTTTCTGTTTTTCTTTATTACTTGATTTAGGTAAAACTATTTTGGGGAGATTCTTTATAGAGATAAAGAAAAAGAGTATACTTTTTGGAGAATTTTTTAAGGTTATACTTGTATTATTTTGTGAGATCCTTTTTGGCATTGAGTTGATTCATGGTTGTAGAATCCAATGTGTGCGTATTGTATTTTTTTGGGATTTGGTATTGGGATCCACACACACACACACACACACACACACACACACA